>CALNHX010001778.1:0-206018 GCA_940337035.1 Agriotes lineatus | reverse complement strand
TAACCGTCCAAAATTAGCAAACTCCACCATTTTTTACAGCACTCATCAAACAGAGCAAATCTGCAGACATCTACTTGCTACCGTATCTGCTATCTTTCTGGAATGTGCTTCTTTTACCCGATGATCCTCCTCTGGAAGTCCCACTTAGCACTAAACAGCTTGACGTAATCTACTTTGATTAATGTAATGTGTCGAATGCACTTTTCCAATAAAATTAACCTATTATATTTCTTCAATGATTTACTTTTGTAGAGTACTTCTGCTATCCCTTAGTTTTTTACCACATACCAATAATCTTCATTAGTTAAGTCTTTGCTTCTTCAGTCTTTAGTCAAAACATTTATCAATAAAAACAGGGTTATTTTAAATATTTTTAATCACACCAAATTCATTTTTCTACATTTTCAAAATTTTTTATTCTCAATAATTAAAACAACGATATCAAATCCCTTTTTATACACTCTAGTCTTAATATATTTGAGTTAAACCTACAAAATTGCTATTTTATTTCAAATTAAGTATTTGTCATTCGTTTCAAACTACAATTTATACAATATTATTTTATTTTCAAATCCATCTGTTTTTCAAATAGCTATTTTCCATTCATATTCCCACCCTGAATAAATCCAAATAAATTTTAACCATTGTAATCCTTTAATATTTTCTAAATTTAATTCTAACACCCTTATGGTTGCATCATTACAATATTATATATATTATATAGGATGAATTATTGTGTTTTCGTAAGTGATGACTATTACGTTAGTAACGTACACATCATATAAAATGAAAAGCGACAGGTCACTCGTTGCTAACTGCAGAAATTTTGCCAAGCACGTAAGTGCTACTTACGCGTGCAGGTTATGTGCCACTCATCGTGATTTTTAATAACAGTTATACCTAACAGTTATGTATTTGTTAATGTTGAAAATTATAGTACAATTTCAAAATTAGATGTATCGAATGAATATTTATTATCATTTGAAATCACTTCAAAATTACAGCTTAACGTTGACAGGAGAATTTAAACAATTAGTAGTACGTTTCCGTTCTACATAAATCTGGATAGATTTACTGCGCAGACTAATTCAAATCCTCGGAGATTATATGGTTGGGAGTAAAGCTCTATAGCTACTAAATACAAACAGCATGAGTACCAGTTGCCGAATAGCTACAAGTTCAGTCAAACGAGCAGACTAAATAAACTCTACTTACCGTTAATGGCATCTATCTTATACTAACCTATTTGAAAATGAAAAGGTGTTGGTATATCGTATAGAAGAAAATACTAGAAGTACAAATTAAACATCAAGGTTGTAATAAAAGCAAACCGCCAAGTGTGAATAGAAATTGAGAAAATGAGATAACAACGGTCAACACAAAGCACATATTAAAAACCATTGAAAGCATTCATAGCTAAATAGATTTGATAAAATTTGGCATTATACATTAAGTTTTCTATTCTTCAAAGTCATCCAGAAATGAAATTGTTAACATATAAAAATTTACAAACGGTTCGTTATATTCGCAAAATTCTGAATTTCAAATTACTAGCATATAAAAATGCAGAAGCGGTTCGTATATTCAAAACGAACCCGGAAAGTTATCCGTAGACGCGAGGCTTATCACAAAGGTTCTTGGACGACGAAGCGCATTCATAATTACATAAAATTAATGCTTTGTCAAAAAAAACCAAATATCTACGCTGAGCACCACGGGCGTTATAGGAATCAGAAACTCGTCCGCCATACTCACAGCCCTATAAACCACGTTGGCGGAAATAAAGCTAAGCAGTGGTGGTCTTAGATACGTCTCGTGGCAGGTTGTCTCTCCATGTCCATAGCTGTAGCCCGTATTGTTAATTATTACTCCGAGATTCGATTCATATTGGTCGACAGAGATGGTGTCCTTGCAAGTTTCGAATACAACCTTCTCGAAGATTTTGTGGCTAAAAACACTTATGAGAAAAAGTATGATGTTATATTTGAGGCTAAACAATTCCGTAAACAAATGAGGGGTACTAGACGATCTCCAAGTGTTTGCTCTTGTAATGTGTATATCAGAAATGATAATAATTATGGCAGCTATGTAAACAATTGCGTTATACAGTTGGTTTTTATTTGCATAAGCTTCCGGTGTCCTTAAGATCTTTACTGCAGAAATAGATCAGTGCCAATCCATTTTTGAAAATTGTACGGTGACGATAGTGCAGCAAATGTCATTCCGTTTACCCATCTTCAGTGGAAAAACCTAAGGGTATGTAAGTGTTTCTAGCCATTATATATAATAAATTTACACCTGATAGTGATTTAGCAAGTTAAGATTATATATCGCGACGCTCGTGAGCTGTTAATCAAATACGAAGACATTCAGATAGAAATTGAGGATATTGACGAGGAACAAGAGGCAAATCATGAAAGGGAAAGGAAAGAGTTTGATAATTTCTTTTATTTGACAATGACAATAGCGCAAAAATTAATAGATTCTAATCACTCGGATATTCAGTCAGTTCATTCAGACGGTTCACATCAAGCTCAACTAGTACAGGCAGTTGACGTAAATACAGCAGAAAATGTTCGTCTACCGGTATTAAATTTACCGAAATTTAATAGTAGTTATGAGGACTGGCCAAATTTCAAGAATAGTTTTGAAGCATTGGTCAGCCAAAATCCAAAAATAAGCAACGTCTATAAATGTTATTATTTGGAGAGTAATTTAAAAGAAAAAGCGACAGAGACAATTGCATCTTTGCAGGCCTCAAATGATAACTTTGAAATTGCTTGGAATTTATTAAATGAACGTCTCGATAATAGGAAATTGGTTATTTGGGCTCATAGTAAAGCTATAGTGGAATTACCAATTTTGTTCAAGGAAAATGTTGTAGCTTTAAGAAATTTATTTGATGAATACTTAAAGCATCCTAGGGCCTTAAGGGTTTTGGGAGAACCAGTAAACAGCTGGGGAAGCATGTTAGTTGGATTCCAACTCACGAGAATGTTGGGAAACGGAAACAAATACTAAAGAAATTACCACTTTAGCGAAATTAGAGTCATTTTGTTAATAGCTCAAAACGATTTCTAATAAAAATGGTAATGACAGTTGTCAGAAAAAATATCAAAGATTTGCATCTAGTACTATTGCTTAAGCTTCTAGTAAAATTTCTTGTTATTATTGCAAGGAAAATCACATCATTTTTCACTGCAGAGTTCAAAAACTTAAATTCAGCCGATAGGAGACTGGAAGTAAATAGAATTGGACTGTGTATTTTATGTTTAGGGAAAAATCACTAATTCTCTAACTGTAAAGCAAAGTATTGTGTAAAATGTGCTCAAAAACATAATGTTCTCTTGCATCAAGCAGACGCATAAGAAAATACTGCGCAAGAAAGTACATTGTCACACTCCAATGAGAATTTAAGCAATATAGTCACCAGCCACGTGCTGAACAATAAACACATGTTTCAAGTTTTTTTATCGACTGCCGATGTGTTCATATTAAACTCAAAACACAAATCAGTAAATGCTAGAGCACTCTTAGACAGTGGCTCAACAGCAAATTACATAACTGATAAGTTAGCAAAGAAATTAGGTTTGAAATATTCTAGCACCGGAATTGTAAGAATAGCCGGGGTAGATGGAAATGTTTCTCAGACAGCACATTCCGTTACAGCCACCATAGGGTCATGTGTCAGCAGTCAACGGAAAAGTATTTACATTATCATTCTTAGTTCTAAACAAAATTACCGAAAATTTACCTTTGATCAGCCTTGATAAGATCGATATTAATATTCCCGCAGAGGTACTACAGCTTTCAGACGCTAAATATAACATTTCAAGTAAAATTGACTTGCTATTGGGAGCTCAAATATTTTACGATTTAATGCTGACTGGGAAAATAGAATTAATTAAGATCATTTTGAGAGAACGTAAGTTGGGTTGGCTTATCACAGGTAGCATCAATTAGCAATATTGCTATTATTACCCAGAACAGGCTTGTTGCATAAGCGATAATGCCATTCAAAACTCGTTAGAGAGGTTTTGGAAGACTGAAGAGTTTCCACATGAAACATCTTTAACAGAAGAAGAGATTGAGTGTGAAAATGATTTTAAGGCTACTATGGTCAGAAATTCTGAAAGCAGATTCATTGTAAATTATCCACTAAAATCACAAGGTCGTATATTAGGTGATAGTTTTACGGGAGGGTTAAATAGGTTCAATAATTTGGAAAAACGATTAAATAAAAACGAAAATTTGAGACTTCATGAACGAATACGAAAGTTTGGGTCACATGGAGAAAATAACCGAATTTCGTTCAGAATTAGACATTTTGGCATTAAACGGCAGTGGAAACTACTATATACCACACCACTGTGTCCAAAAGTTTGATAGTTCGACTACAAAATTGAGAGTAGTTTTTGATGCTAGCTCAAAGACCAGCAATAATTTGGTGACGTATTGCAAAATGGTCCAACTGTTCAATCGGAACTATTTTCAATCTTATTGAGATTTCGAAAATTCAACATTGTCTTGTCAGCTGACATTAGACAGATGTTCAGGCAGATATTAGTGAATGAAATGCAATGTAATTTTTAAAGAATAATTTGGAGGCGTTGTATAAACGATCCGATTTCCATCTATAAGTTAATAACTGTCACATATGGTTTAAGACCAGTAACGTATCTTGCGACACGTTGTGTGAAGGAAATTGCTTTAAAATTCAAGAAGAAATATCCTGAGTTTTCCAGATCGATTATAGAAGACACATACGTAGACGACTACACTTCCGAGGCAGACAATCTGGAAGATGCTTTGTTATTGAAAAGACAAGCAGATGGAATTCTAAGTGATGTATGTTTGCACCTCCGAAGGTAGCGAAGTAATCCGTCAGAGTTATTAGAAAATTTACAATTTGTGTCAAACCATGAAAAACATTTCATAAAGGCTTCTGATGAGATAAAGACGCTAGGTTTAGTATGGGATTCAAAACGGGACATTCTGAGGTTTATGGTAAATGCAAATAATTACACACAGGGTAGGTTTACCAAGCGAATGATATTATCAATAATATCCAGTATTTCGACCCATTAGGGCTTGCGGGTCCTTGCACTGTCCTGTCAAAGGTGTTTATACACAAACTCTAGATGTCAAAATTGAAATGGGATGAGAACATACCGGCAGACTTAATTTCAGAATAGCTTTTCATAAAGAAACAGCTCCTCAAATTAAATATCTTAGAAATGTCACGGCACATAGTTTGTAAAGAAATTTACGGGGTAGAATTGCACGGGTTCTGTGATTCAAGTCAAAAGGCATTCGGCTGTGCATTTACATCAGAAGCGTGACGAAGGAGGTCATGTCACAGTTAGGTTATTATGCGCCAAGGCGAAAGTGGCACCAATAAGGCAGCTTACATTGCCAAAGCTAGAACTATCGGCAGCAGTGCTGCTAGCAAAGCTGTTGAAGGCGGTAATCAGCGAGTTAAAATTAAACTTTTTGACAGTGACCTGTTGGACAGACTCTAGCATTGTCTTGCATTGGTTAAATAGCCATGCATCAGCCTGGAAAGTATTTGTGGCTAATAGGGTCGCATGTATTCAAAATTTGATTAAGGGTTTTATTTGACGACACGTCAGGGCAGAGGACAATCCCGCTGACATAATTAGCAGAGGGTTAAAAGCTGATAAATTAAGGCAGTCCATTTGGGAGTGCGGACCTTCATAGTTACGTTTGGAAGAAACCAAGTGGCCACCTTCAAATGTTTTTGGTCGCATTGAAATTCCAGAAAGAAAAACTTTATATATAACCTTACTGCAAGTAAATACTGAATCGATATTCTTCAGATTTTCCACTTACAGGAAATTGCTTAGAGTCACAGCTTGGTGTTGCAGATTTATTTCGTATGTATTAAAGGGTAAGGTCAAAACAAAAGGCAGTGTGCTTGAAACGAAAGAACTTAAGAACGCAGAATGCAAGTTAATTAGGCTAGCACAGCGCGAAATATTTCAGTCAGAAACAGCTAATTTGGAGAGGAATAGGGAGCTCCAGCGGAGCAGCAATATATTGAGTTTATATCCATTTCTTGATGCCAACAACATTCTAAGATTTGGAGGTAGGCTAGTTAACGGTGATTTTAATTCAATAGAAGCATCCTATAATTTTGCCAAAGGGACATGTATTAACAGAATTGTTGATAAAACATGAGCATCATAAGAATTTACATACAGAAACTCAATTATTGCTTTCAAACATTAGAGAAAAGTACTGGCCTGTATCAGGCTTAAGAACAATAAAGGGAATTTTAAAAAATTGTTTGATATGCTTTAGATTTAATCCAAAGACCATTAACTATAAAATGGGAAATTTACCAGCAGGTCGAATCAAACCATCACGTCCTTTTATAATAACCAGTTTATATTTTGGTGGTCCTTTTTTTGTAAGGGAGACTAAATTAAGAAACAAAAGGATTATCAAAACTTATATTTGTATCTTTGTTTGCTTTAGTTGCAAAGCAATGCATATAAAGCTAGGCAGCGATTTGACAACTGAATCATTTTTAAATAGTGTTAAGAGATTTGTTTCAAGACGCGTCTTGCCAGCTGAAATACATAGCGACAATGCAACTAATTTGGTAGCAGCAGATAAAGCGAGAATTTTACAAAACTTTTGTCGAAAATGAGAAATCTGAGTTTGTAAAAAATTATCTAATGGAAAATAATATTAAGTGGAGATTTATGCCTCTAAGATCACCTCACTTTTGGGGGATTGCATGAAAGCGGAATTAAATCAGTAAAATTCCATTTAAAGGAAGTAATTCAAAACTCTGTATTCACATTAGAGGAAATGCAGACGGAACTTTGTCAAATAGAGTCAATATTAAATTTACGGCCTCTATATCTTATTAACGGCACTAACTCCTGGAAATTTTTCTAATCGAAGGCCCGTTGACGGCTCTACCGCAAGAAGATTTGAGGGAGGTTTCTACAACACGGCTGAACGGCTTCCAGCATTTGCAGAAGTTGACGCAGTCATTCTGGAGAAGATGGACCAAGAAATATCTGTGCACCCTGCAAACCAGGTGCAAATGGAAAACCAATGGGGCTTTGGTACTACTACGGGACGACTACTTGCCACCCCTATGTTGGAAATTGGCAAGAGTAATCAGACTCTATGAAGGAAAGGATGGCGTGACCAGGGTAGCCGACTTGAGGACTGCTTCTGGGCCCACAACCAGAGGAATCAAGAAGGTGTGTCCTTTACCGGTTGAAGATCCTAGTGACTTCAAAAAGGGGATTTTCATAAATTATAAAACAGTACAATGTACCTACTAACTCATTGTTGTCAGTAAATATTTAAATCATACAGTCCACTTTTTTCATCTCACAACTGAGTGTATCGAACAGATGGAATTTCGAGAAACAATATAGCAATACAGATTGAAAAGTAAGAATTTAAAGGACGAGTAGTATACGACCTCTAATGATATATGCGACCGAAACCAGAACAGACACAAAACCCAAACAACTACCTCGAACTAATAAAATGCGAATTTTAAAAACGAAAGTTCGAAACTCTGTGTAGTCGAATTATGAACTCGGAGATTAGGGGATAATCGAGAAAATGTTATCAGATGGAAAGGAAATAGAAAAAGAATGAAGAGATAACACGTAGAAAGGATGAACAATCAAGGGCTAGTTAGAGACCCCATAAAAAAACCTGCCAAAGAGATAATGGGACCTGCACTAGTCCGTGTATGGTGGGTTGCACATGCCCCAGGGGCAGCTTCACGTTCATTCCTGTAAATTTGTATTTACTATTTAGTCCATTTTCTAAACGCTAAAACTTCGCCAAAGTTCTAACTTCGTTGACTCAAAACCAATTTTGAACATTTTTTTTTTATTATTTCGGTAAAAGTTTATAGAAAAGTTCCCCATAGGTGTGAAGGTGTGCTTTTTATTTTGTCAATTGTTATTAACAAATAACTGTTTTTTAATATACTCTTAATTAAAAAATTTATAACTATTTGATTTATTTAAACAATTGCCTGAAATTTGATAACATAAGGTTTTTGGGGTCGCAGATTATGAATCTGGCTTCAAAATGGGTCTAAAAACAAAATGGCGTCGAAGGTCTAATTTTTTATTTTATTTTTTTTTTGAAATTTTATTAGATGTCTGGGGGGTTTTGGGGTCGCTGATTACGAATTTGACATTAAAACTCAACTAAAACAAAAAATGGCGGATCCAAAATGGCGGAAAGGGGTAATTTTTTTTAAATTTCTGATACCTATACCTAGAGGTTTTTTGGGTCGCTCATCTCAAATGTTATGCTAAAATTTATCAAAAATGGAAAACGGGTCTAAAAAATGGTGGAAACAAATGATAGAAGAGTTAAATGAGTATTCAAGATATTATAATTTAATTGATTTATTAAAATTAACCCAAGATACATTTAAAAACAAAAAACAAAATTATTTAGCTTTAGTTTCTTCTTTCTCTACTTTTTCCATTGACACTGTCGGTCGTGAATAAATGCAACTATTTCCGCCACATTCACCGCAAGCCGCCGAGCCTAAAGGCCACTTTTCCTATACCCACAAGCCGGACCGCAACTAGTTTTGTAGTTGCAAAAAAATAATTTTAAGATGTTTTGTGGATCTAGTTCTTGTGTCATTAGGATTGGAAAACACTTTCCTGTATCATATTTCCAACTCCAATCTTCCCTTGAAATATCTTGGTTTCCCAGCCACAACTGTGTTTGCAAATACACGCGTTTTAAATGTTGTTCTGCTGGATCCATCGTCGGGCAGCATGATGCTAAATTAACTCTACGTTTTTAGTAGACGCCTTAATAAAAGAATCAAACCCAAAATGCAAAATGTTTTTATTTCAAAAATATATGTATTGTATTGTCTGTAACCTCATTTACCTTGCGGTACCTATATGAATAATAAAAATCTTTCAATCACTTAAACATTCCTGTAAGAGTTTAAGCAGTTACCTTTCTTTGCACCATACATTGCAAGCATACATTTTATACCAAAATTATTTTATATAAATGTTTGCAGTGTCTTGTAAATCACTGCTATTTTCAAATATTTTGACAAATTTATTCTTTCCTGAACATAGCCATTGCTTCATTTACTAGGACTTATACATGTGGATCTTTAATAAGGTGCCGGTCCTATTGGTCTTGTTCATCCCTATATGTCTTCAATATATTAAACTATATTCAAAAGCCATGATCTGCACCTTGACACCAAAACTCGCATGCTACGATGCTACATTTTTCCCATCTTGCTCTATGGGGTCGAGTCCTGGACACTTAACGAAACAATCACAAAAAAAATCGAAGCCTTTGAAATGTGGTTATACCGGAGAATATTGCGGATATTATGGACAGACCGTGTAATAAATATTAAAGTTCTGGAGAGAATGAAAAAAAGTTAAGAGATCATGGACAACACCAAGATACGCAAACTCCAATATCTCGGACATATAATGAGAATAAGTACACCCTACTACAATCTATTATACAAGGCAAGATATATGTCAAACGTGGACCAGGACGCGGAAGAATATCTTGCTTGCAAAACCTAATGGCATGGTATGGGAAATCATCCAATGAGTTATCTAGAATTGCAACCAATAAAGTAAAGATAGCCGTGTTGATCGCAAACATACGAAATCGGATAAGCACCTGAACAAGAAGAAGAAGATTCTTTCTTCTGTTAAAACATGCTGATGTGTTACATCCAGTTAAAGCATGTACAGAAAGAACATGCTCACCAGGGGCGGATGGGCCAGTCTGGATTTTGGGAAATTTCCCGAAGGGCCGCTGGCTTCGGCCATAACGGGGGCCGGTCCATCGCTATGACCCTTGAAAAACAAATATATAAAAAAACGCAGCACACAAAAAAAATCACGGATTTAACCGAAATAATATTAGTAGCATAACATTCATGCTTATAAATATTGAGGCTCCAGTCTTAAACAAAATAAATAAGTCAGGCCCGGACTGGCCAGGTCGGCTGGTCGCCGATCGCCGAGGGCCCCCAGTTCAAGGGGGCTCCCGATCCCGAAAATTAATTAAGGTTTAAATTTTTTGTGAGTAAAATATTTGATTAACTACATTTATAAATAGTTGCCGCAGAGTCGTTTTGTCATGCGCCTTTTCTGTTGTTTTTGAACTCTCACAATCTGGACTATTTATCAACCTGTATGTAGCTTACAAATTTGTACTAACTATACTTTGTACACAAGTCACCTGTGAAAGGGTGTTTTCTAAACTTAAAATAGTTAAAAATTGACTTACATCTACTTTAAGCCAAGACCTTATCTCTAATCTCCTTTTCATGAACATAGAAATAGACTTATTTTACAACTTGGATAAAGATGTAATTATAGATGAAGTAGTCAGGACCAGTGAACAACTGGCCAAAAAGCTGTTAGGTTAGTAAAAAAATCAACACACAATAGTTCAGTTTCTTAGTTCGCTGTATCTGTAAAAATGTTTAGTCTATAAAATGAATATCAAGTTTTTGAATATAGTTATATATTAATATTCAACATTCGTTTTTGTTGATGTAAAGTAAGTGTGTATTTTTAATCTAAAGTTTTTTTGTTTGTTGTAAATAACCATTAAGATTTTTTTCTTCAACTTTTTCTTATTATCAATGAACACAAGAAAATATTGTCACTTTTTAACCATTATAGTGTTATATTTAAAACAGTTTATTACTTGGACTTACATATAATAAGTGATCATTATGATAAAATGAGTTCTTATTTTTCCAGCTTGTAGCTAGTTTAGATATAATAAAAATAATATAAAAATGTCTTGTAAAAGTAAGTAAACTACAAGAGAAAACCTTAATTTTTGATAAAGATCTTGCCTTTACTCAACTACTTTTCAAGTGCCAAAATAGCGGAAAATGTGGTTTCCAAGCATGTAACTTTCAAAAATTTTCCGGGGGAGCCGGGGTCTCCCCCTACCCTGAGGGGTATTCCATATCCCCCCCGCCCCCCTCGACAACGGGCCCCCTCTTCGGTCTCTAGCCGAGGGCCCCCAAAGGAGCCAATCCGGGCCTGGACGAAGTAATCAATGTTTTTGCCGAAGAAAGCGATTTGTTTAAAGGCTCGCTTTTATATTAAGCACCGACATATTAATATCTATATTTATGAAAACAAAAATATGAGCGGATATGTAGGCCAACTTTTTAAAAAAATATGATGTGTTTCATAATTTTTTTCTGTCCAATACTAATGAACAGGACCAGGAACTAGTTGCCATTAGTTTTTATTTATCCTAACATGTACATATTATGTATTTTTACTTAGAGAAATATTAAAAGCGTTTGAAAAATACGAATAAGTATGTACTTTATTTTATAGCTCCCTTAGTAAGAAGTGCCTAACAATTTTTTAAATAAAAATGGACCGGGCCGGTGTTAATGGTTTCCCGGGCCGGTTTACCCCACCCCATCTGCCCCTGATGCTCACTACAATTCATTGGGATGCGCAAATTGCAGGCTTTTAGAAGATATTTTTTAATTTTTTTAATTTTTGACAAGTTTTAAAAAATATATATCTTTATCAGCATGAAACTAAAGCTGTTAATATAAGTAATACGTCTATATTCTCTGATACTACGACTATGTTTTTATTTGATGCATTAAGAGCTGTTGTAACAATTAACCGATCAGCATCACTTTCAGCTTGAGAGCACAGGGATATTATTTGCAGCTAAAGTTTCTCTTAAAAAATCAATAAAACGACATGAAAGACATTTGCCAGAATATTTTCTTGATACAACTTTAAAAACCTGTCTCTTTCATATCGAATATCTGGTGCAGTTTCCGTTTTTAGATGTTGGTCTCTTTCAGCAGATTTTATTCTATGTTTTTGATAATCGATTAAACACTTGCTTTTTTCCATAATTACGTACAATAAAATTAATATATCTAAAATTGCACCATACTGTTGAACAAGTTGCCATTTGTTTTTATGTAATAACACTCCTCCGTCGATCACAAACAGAAAAATCTTTTAATTCAGAAATATCATTTGGAAATCGTACAAAGAGGTCGCAGAAAACACATTTTAGTCGTTGGAATTTATATGTATTCGTATGTTAAATTTAAATGTATTTAATCTATTTAAATTTGAGTTAATTTAACAATTTAGAATTTTATTTGTATATAATGTTTATTAAATAATAATAATAATAATCGTACACAATAAAAATTAACCTTCTAATGCTATATTTATAATTACTGTTTCCAAAATCCCTAGATATGAGGCAACGTGCGGAATTCAGAAATGGAGCTATTTTGCCGCATTAAAGAAGTTATTTTTCATTTTTGATAAATTTTAACATAAAATTTGAAATCAGCGACCCAAAAAACCTTATAGTAAGAACTAAAGTTCGAATAAAAAAAAATATCCTTTTTCGCCATCTTGGATGCGCCATTTTTTATTTTAGTTGAGTTTTAATGTTAAATTCGTAATCAGCGACCCCAAAAACCCCTAGAAATCTAATAAAACTAAAAAAAAGGAAAATAAAAAATTAGACCTTCGACGCCATTTTGTAGACGCCATTTTTGTTTTTAGATCATTTTTGAGGCCAGATTCGTAATCTGTGGACCCAAAAACCGTATGTTATCAAATGTCAAGCAATGGTTTAAATAAATAGAGAAGTTATAAATTTTTTAAATTAAGAATATATTAAAAAACACTTATTTGTTAATAACAATTGAAAAAATAAAAAGCACACCTTCTCACTTATGGGGAACTTTTCTATAGAGTTTTTCCGAAATAATTTAAAAAAAAATTTCAAAATCGGTTTTGAGTCAACGAAGTTAGAACTTTTTTCCTTTAGTAAATGGACTAATTGCAGATACGTATAATATATCCAAATTTGTTGTTTTATTCTAGGTGTTCAATACTACAGTTTTTTTCTTACAGTAAGATAATAGGTTACCTTGATTAACTAGTTTTATTCACTGATAAACTACCAGTTGTAAGTGCAGGTACGTTCTGTTGCAGAATCGTTGCCCTTGCTGGTAAAATTTAGAAATTGACCTGGTGAAAGTTTTGGGTTCTGAGGATAGTGTAGCCAAGACTAGCTTAAATAAAAAGAGATAAAGACGGTGATTAAATACAGCAAAACAAAATATACAAGAGGCAGGAGTAATGACGAATGGTGCAGCTGGTGTTAGTTAACATCTATTTGCTGATAAGAAAAAAATGATACATTCAGTTTCAACCAATGGTTTTCATTTTAAAATGAAGTTAATGCTTAAGTAAATGTGTTATTTAGTTACGCATAAGATTATAAATTATTCGCAACATAAAGTTACATGAAAGGGGTTTTTGCAGTATTACATTTTGCCAGTAACATAATATGAACTATAAAGCTAATAAGTTTCTAGAAATTTACTAATTTATATTGTCACAGCTGCTCTTAAATTTTGCTTCACAAGCTAATTGCTACTGTATTTTTCTTCGTGATCTAGCAATAGAGGGTAATGTTCTTGCAATATATTGTAATGTTATTATACAGTAGCTAAATAGAATTGTATAACGATTACTAAATAGGAAGCTCCAGACCCAATCATCTGAAAGATAAGTAAATATAACTACTTTAAAAGAACTAAGTATTATGTTTTGTCAGTATTAGGTCTTACAGCAAATATTAACAGAAGGTTTAAATTAAACCAACCGTCAGCCGTAATAGTGACGTCATCATGCAGCAGCTGCAATGAAAATGTCTGAATCTAAAACAACGGAATTTGTAATTAATGATCTAAGGCGGTTCATTAATTATTACCTTTCTCCTCAGTTCCGGTTTCCTATGGCATGCTGTTGCCTTTAGAAGAGTTCTTTTCATAGAATGTGCCTGAAATAATAAAATGATGAAAAGGCCTTTTATCCAAAATTGTTTCTTTAAAATAATATGTTCGATTCAATTCAATAATTCTTAGGCGATGAGATGATGAAAGAATCAACTGCTTATATAACAGTTTTTTACTTCCTTTTACAACAGAGGAAGTCTTGCATCAACCCCAAAAATTTGAAATTGAGTCCCCTGAACTCATGTTCATTGGTCTGTCTGTGTGTTGTGAACAGAATATCTGAAAGACGAAAAGAGGTATGACTCTGAAACTTCATATTTAAGCTTTGTAAGCTTAGTTTTTTCGATTTTTTTCAAAAACGGCTTTAACGATTTTTTCAAACTTTACATTTTTATATATTTTTAATGTGTATTGGGGTGAGATAGGTGATTTTCCAGTTGAATACTTCGAAGATAAGTTTCTTTTGTTTTTATTAACTCCTATTTTAAATAGAACACCCGGTATATTATTACATTTTTGAATTCGCCTTAAAATTCTAGAGAAAACTTGTCTTTTCAACTAACCGTCTGTAATTTATTTACGCTGGATTTCTTCTCTTTGTTATTGTTTACAGAAATAAAACGCACTTTTACTCTGGACTAATTTGATAAGCCACGTCCGCTCGACTGTCTGGCCCACAAACAAGTGGTGCTCGTCCCTTTTCTCCAAAACAGCCTGCACTAATTAGGGGCGAGCATGCCCATTACAAATTTTAGAATATGTCAGAAAAATATAAATGCTATACATACTCTAGTACTACAAAATAAATCATCGACTTCTATATACACATTAATCAAGCCACAATAGATATGAAAATAATATACACAAGTTAATTGAAGGAAATTACAAACGGTACAAACATACTCCCCACGTTGAAAGTAGGAACTTTCAAAACGAACTGCACAGTGGTTAGCAAAAAAAAATCTTAAAATTAATACATAAAACAAAAAATAGAATGCCAATATATACAAATTTTTACACGGCAGTCTCATTGTCCGAGATTGGAAGCACACACACTTTATTTACCGGGCGCTTTAATTGCCTTTCGCGAGTTTTCACTGTCACCACCCGCACAATTCCGTCCTTTCCTGGATGTAACTGCACTATCTTCCCAAGGACCCACTTCATAGGAGACACATTGTCCTCCTTCAGCAGCACAACTTCGTTCCCTTTAAGATTGGGTATTTTTTGCTGCCATTTTGTTCTCTGCTGCAGCAGCGACACATATTCCTTTGCCCATCTTCCCCAGAAATGTTGAACGATTTTCTGAACTTTTTGGAAGTAGGAAAGACGGTTCTCCGGCAAGCTGGTGTAGTCCAAATCGGGCGACGAAGTTGCTGGTCGTCCAATGAGAAAGTGAGCTGGGGTGAGTGGCGATAGGTCTTCAGGATCAGAGCTTAAAGGACTCAAAGGACGGGAATTTAGGATTGCTTCTATTTGCACAAGTACAGTGTACATTTCCTCAAAAGTGAGCAAAGAATTCCCTAAAACGCGTCGTAAGTGGTGCTTTGTCGATTTCACCCCGGCTTCCCACAATCCACCAAAATGGGGAGCACGGGCAGGTATAAAATGCCAGTTAATTTCTTCACTAGCCAAGCTTTGCTTCAAATTATTTTCATTGGTTTTTAAGAATTTTGACAATTCTTCCAACTCTGATTTGGCTCCCAGAAAATTTGTCCCATTATCGCTATAAATTTGAGAGGGTTTTCCTCGCCTCGAAATGAAACGCTTTAAACATAGTAGAAAAGCATCCGTACTGAGGTCTGTTACCAATTCAAGGTGTATGGCTTTAGATGCAAAGCAAACAAATAAGCAAATATAACCCTTTAAAATTTTACATCCGCGACCTTTGCGATCTTTAATTTGCAACGGTCCTGCGTAATCAACACCAACCACCTGAAATGGGAACCCTGGAGTGACACGCGCCGCAGGTAAATCCCCCATCATTGGGAATGACGTTTTTGGATTTCTCCGAAAGCAATGTACACAATCGCGTATGGTCTTTTTTGCTAGATTTCGCCCAGAAATTGGCCAGAAAACTTCACGTACTGATGCGAGCAATAACTGACTACCGGCATGCATTAATCGCATATGTTCACGTTTAAAGATTAATTTTGTTAAATAATGCTTGGAAGAAAGAATGATTTGGTGCCTTTTCTCGAAAGCAAATGGCGAATGTCGCAAGCGTCCTCCTACCCTTAATATGCCGTCATTGTCAACAAATGGGTTTAAACTTAAAATACTTGATTTTGTATTTAAGTTTTGGCCCAAACTAAGTTGTTTAATTTCCTTCGAAAATGACTCCGTCTGGGAAATTTTGACCAAAACGTGCAATGCTAAACGAGATTCCTTTACAGTAATTGGCCCAGATTGTCGTTCACGATTTCTATTCAAAGTATTAATTTTGAATCTTAAACAATACGCGATGATTCGTTCTAATCTACTTAAATTCGAAAATCTCTCAAAATTTAAGTTATTATTTTCTACGATGGCAAACGATTGTGTTTTGATGCGCACTTCTGGCAAGTCTTTATTTAGATCGTCGTCTATAAGGTTACGTGGCCAATATGATCTATCTTTCCTCAACCAAGATGGACCATTCCACCACAGATCACAATTGATGATTTGATTGGGTGTTATACCTCTAGATACAAAATCTGCAGGATTATGCTCGGTTGGCACATGGCGCCAATTTTGTATGTTGGTTAAGTCTTGAACCTCTGATACCCTGTTTGCGACAAAGGTTTTTAATGAACTAGAAGGCGCCTTCAACCAACCCAAAACTATTGTAGAATCCGTCCAAAACACTACATCATCAAACTTTGAATCCCACGACTGCAAAACCTTAGCGTAGAGTCTTGCTAGTGTAACTGCTCCACATAACTCAAGCTTAGGTAGGCTGATAACCTTTAACGGAGCTACCTTGCTCTTTGCACATAATAAACGTACATCGGATTGCCCATAGTCATTAATTGATTTAACATAGATACAGCCCCCATAAGCTCTTTCAGAAGCATCTGAAAATGCGTGCAACTCTACATACGCACACCTAGGCAATAAAACGTGACGTGGAATATGTAACTCGTTTAACTGTGGTAACTGATCTTTAAACTTTAGCCATTTATAATGAAAATCGGACGGTAGAGATTCATCCCAAGTGATACGCTCTGCCCATAAATTTTGTAACATTATTTTTGCCACAATTACACACGGTGACAATAAACCCAATGGATCAAAAATTTGAGCAGTGACCGATAATATGGAGCGCTTAGTCACCTTGTCATTTCTGATATTTATAGAATAATTTAATTCATCGGTTTGGCAAGACCATGTTAATCCCAAAGTTTTATTATTATCATTTTCACCAAATTCTAAAGTTTTTGCTAGTATTGGCGATTCACCTAAATTTTCTAACACCTCGGATTTATTTGATATCCATTTTCTTAAGTCAAAACATCCCCCTTTTAGTACATTTTTTACTCCCTTACAAATGTTAGTTAATTCCTCTATCGAATTAGCACCAGTAAGCAAATCGTCCACATAGAAGTCATGCTTAATAACGTTTGCTATTTTTGGAGACTCATCTTTACAAAGTTCCGAAAGCTCCTGCAGACACCTAATGGCTAGAAAGGACGCAGACGTCGTGCCGTACGTTACAGTATTTAATTCGTACGTCTGCAATGGGTGATTCGGATCGGATCTCCACAAAATTCTTTGCAACGGTCGTTGATCGGGAGATACTAACACTTGGCGGTACATTTTAGCAATATCCGCGGATGCTACAAATAAGTGCTTTCTGAATCGCAAAACTATTGAAAGTAAGTCATCCTGTATCACCGGACCGGTCATCTGTAAATCGTTAATTGATACGCCACTGGTAGTGGCCGAGGTACCATTGAAAACCACACGTAATTTTGTTGTCGTGCTAGCTTCGCGAATCACTCCATGATGTGGCATGTAATAGCTAGGAACTTTAAAATTTTCAAATTTTACAAGCGACATATGCCCCATAGCTTCATACTCTTCCATGAACTTTACATATGAATCTCGCAGTTCCACATTTGCCTGAAGCTTGCGCTCTAATGCCAAAAATCTCTTTCGCGCGCGTTCTTTTGATTCGCCCAAAATTTCTACCGGTTCCTTAAACGGAATTGTCACTATGAAACGACCATCGTTAGTACGCCTAGTTGAGTATTTAAAAATATTTTCGCACTCGTTTTGCCTTTGAAATGGTCGATCACTTGCCCAATTTTCCTCCAATTCCCAAAACTGAGCTAATTGCCTTTGTATTTCGGCGGTTTTTACTAAACTACAGTGCACGCTTTGCCGTTTTTGAACAATCGTCGGTCCCGAAACTATCCAACCTAGCCTAGTTTTTTGCAAAATCGGTTTATTCAAACCCAAGGAAATCTGCCCAACGGAAATTAGATTCCAAAACCGATCTGCCCCAATTAAAATATCCACCTTTCCTGGAGTAGCAAAACTAGCATCCGCTAACTTAATATTTTTTGGAATATTGAGCTCATTAATATTAAGTTCGTGATTGGGAACGTTACTCATAATATTCGGCAAAACGTAGCAAATTATTTCACCACTATATGCATTATGTTGCGCCTGCAGTTTGACTACGCATTTTTCCGCTATTTGGGAAACAGCACCTGCTATACCAGAAACCGCTAAATTAGCCGATTCTACATGCAATTTTAAACGGTCACAAAGAGTTTTTGTAATAAAACTCGATTGTGAGCCACAATCCAAAAGGGTGCGTGCGGTGTGCATTTTGTTATTTGCATCTAAAACATTTACTACTGCAGTTGATAATAGTACTTGCTGATTTGGAAAACTACATGATGCCACAATAGAATTATTTTCACTCTGCCCTGCGTTCGGAATTTTTTGTTCCGCATGCAGCAGTGAATTGTGCCGCCCGTTACACCTAGCGCATCTATTCGTTTTACATCGCCACGCGAAATGCCCTTTTTTAAAGCAATTTAAACAAACCTTTAAATCTTTAGCACGTGCCATTCTATTATCGACATCAAGCTTTATAAATTGCGCACAGTTTTGCATAAAATGATCCCCATTGCAAAAAGAACAATTGACGACATTACTTGCGAGAGATTTAACATTAGCGGTAACCTTGTGCACCCTTTTCTCAGCCCGCGAATTAGGTTCAATAGTTTCCAAGAAATCTGCCCTGTTTTGCAAGAACCGTATCAAATCACTTAATGTTGGAACGTCATTACCATTTTTGCATCTTTCCCATTCGCGTACCGTGATATTATCTAATTTAGTACAAACGATATAAATAATTAAAGTATCCCAATGCTCCGTCGGCTGTCCTAACAAGTCGAGCGATCTTAAATGCTTACTTAAATTATCTATTAATTTGCGCAGTTGATGTGACGATTCCTTTGTGATAGATTCTAAATCAAAAAGAACCTTAACGTGATTGTGCACAAGCAAGCGTTTATTATTGTAGCGGCTGCACAAAACATCCCAAGCTACAGCATAATTTGACGCAGAAAACTCTAAACTCTGAATTACCTGTTTTGCGGAATCACAAACACTTGACCTCAAGTAATGGAATTTTTGTATTGCACTAATTGATTCATTGTCGTTTATTAAACTCTGAAAGGTGTCTCTAAACTCCAACCAATTTTCATAGCACCCGTTATAACGGGGCAGTTCAATGCTTGGAAGTTTTATACCATTTAAAGCTTGGCTAGTGGAGGTTTGTGAAATCGCAGATGATGCAGTTGATTTTTGCTTGTAACCTAATAATAAATCCTTTGCAATGGATATTACACGATAGTATGCATTTTCAAAATCCTCTCGCTCTTCGTAATTGCTTTGCTCATCTGCATCATCCGCCATGGACTCAATTTGGCTGTGAACATGATCAAATTCATCCAAGAGAGGTTCATTTTTGATCACCCTTTGTTCAAGACCAATAACCTCAGTACTAGTTAACGAATTAGCACTATTTGCACTACGATATTGCACGGTATCTATAAATTTAGAAAAATGCGTCAGCTTGGATTTGATTGTACCGCGTTTTTTAACTAAACCCTGTATTTCTGCGGGTAACGACATTTTTCACGAATTCTACACTTGTACAAATAAACAGCAGGTATAACTGAAAAGATTTGAAAGACAAAGGAACTAGCTCACCCAAATACTCGGACTCTGACAGATTTGACAAACAGCAAACAGATGTTGCCTTAGGTCGGTCTGCAGTCCCTTCGTGCTATCGACACACAGATTCTCGCAAAGTTGCACTCGAAATCGAACTGTTGCCCGTGGATAGCACTTTGTTAATTACTTAATTAACACCTAGCTTCTCTTGTTCTATCTTGAAATCCGGCTCGAAGGACCATGTAATTTATTTACGCTGGATTTCTTCTCTTTGTTATTGTTTACAGAAATAAAACGCACTTTTACTCTGGACTAATTTGATAAGCCACGTCCGCTCGACTGTCTGGCCCACAAACAAGTGGTGCTCGTCCCTTTTCTCCAAAACAGCCTGCACTAATTAGGGGCGAGCATGCCCATTACAAATTTTAGAATATGTCAGAAAAATATAAATGCTATACATACTCTAGTACTACAAAATAAATCATCGACTTCTATATACACATTAATCAAGCCACAATAGATATGAAAATAATATACACAAGTTAATTGAAGGAAATTACAAACGGTACAAACACCGTCTATTTTGTACGGTTTCTGTAAAATTTAAAATTTTGACAAATGTCCAAATCGCATTTTATTTATATATACGGGTGACATTAGGAAAGTTTTGCAACCAGGGTCCGAGAGACAGTGAGCCGACGTTAACAGTGTCATGTTTCTGCTACCCCTTACACTGCACACAATTCTTGCTGACCACCGAAATACTTATAAGATTGTTCTGTATTGATTATCATTCATTAGGTAAAGGGTAAATGGGGCACCGTATTGCTTGGTATCAGGAAATGCTAATGAAACTTGATAATTGAACTTCTCGTAACGTTAATAGTGTCGTGGTAGATGTTCAAGTATGGCTGTACTACTACGATTTCTTCACGAGCTTACGCAACACGGTTATAGAACACTATGACCAGTAAAAAAGATGATTTCCCTGTTTTTCACATGAAGGAAAATTTTGGAGTGCGTAGTGTCGAAGACACGTGCTGCTTTATATTGCAAAATCTTGGGAAACTTTAAGAACTGAACTTCTCGTGACGTTAATAGCGTTGTGATGTGTCATCGAACGTGGCCTTATTACTACGACATCCCCTCGAACTTATATAACATGATTTGTATGTTCGAAGATTAAACAGTTTTAGTCACAATCAGAAAATTACGGTCAGTGAATGAGAAGACGATTTCCGTGCCTGTAAGAAGGGCAATTTTGGAGTGCGTGATGTTAGAGACACGGACGAAGCTCCAGTCCAATCAGAAGATCACGGACTATCCCAATATTTGCATTAATAGCGTTGTGGTGGGTGATCGAACGTGGCCTTATTACTACGACATACCCTCGAACTTATACAACATGATTTGTATGTTCGAAGATGAAACAGTTTTAGTCACAACCAGAGGATCATGTCAGTAAAAAAGGGCGATTTCCGGCTCTTTGCAGTCAGGGCAATTTTCGAGTGCTTGACTATGGAGACATAATATCTCCACGAACTCACACAACAAGATGTGGATTTCGAAGAGGAAACAGTTCCACGCACAATCAAAAGATCACGAGCAGTGAATATGAGGATGATTTCAGTGTTTTTCAAAGCATTGGGAATTTGGGAGTAGGTGATGTTGGAAACGCAGAAGACGGTTGCACATGCAATATTTCTAGTCTACATTGGGAGTTCCAAGCTTCAACGATATTTTTGAATTATGTTTTGTACGATTTGAGTTCTTTGGAATATTGGTGCAACACGAGAGACTTCGGAAAATGCACGACTGGACGTTTGATGCAGTCCAACACTTTCAGTCAATTAAAATGTTATCTAATATCAACATTGATAAACAGGACGTGAATTAGTCAAGAGCCTATACTAAAGTCAAGAACTTAAGTACGTCTAAGAGCATAAATACAGTATAAAGAGAAGCGTGCATTAAGGCTATATCTTATTCAATCTTTACAGGATATTCAAACAAGTCTTTGAAGGTATAGAGATGGAAGTTAGAGTTAACTGGGTAATCATCAACACGTTAACGCTATTAACATTTAGATATCCTTCCACAACTTCTAGATCAACTGTGTCGAAGTAGAAATTGACCTGACTATTCAGTTCACCTGTCATCTGTCACAAGTGGACCAATGAAAACGTCAGATTTTGCATTTCATAGCCAACCAAATAAATTGTAGTGACTATTCAATTCACTTGTCATCTGTCAAAAAGTGACCAATGAAAATCCAGAATTCTGAAGTTTCTTGACCAATCAAAAAAATATCAGTGGATCTATCTTCCTAGAAGGTAGTCAAGTGACTTATTTAAACAAATGTGATTTTTATTAGAAAAAGTCAATATTAGTGTTCTGTTACTATAGAAATTGCATAGTTTGTTGCTAGATTTACTGAAAACTAATTCGAAAAAGTAGTTTGGTTAATTGAATAGTCCCTCGAATGCCATTCTTAGTTAAAGTTATGTAGATTATTTTTGTGGTGGTATTACTACTCATGTCATCACATTCGTGATACCACCGCAAAAATAGTCGACATAACTTTGACTATTCATGATATTATAAGTGACTATTGTGCTAGTACTCAAGTGAATATTTTGAACAATATTTATTGAAGATGTTTACACAAATTGTATTTTAGTATGTGTAACTAAGTGTTGAGTTTTTTTAATTTTTAACTGCGCGCGCATACTGTAGGGTGGCTTAAGCTCGGGTGGAATGAGCTTCGGATGACATTTCTCAAATATCTGGATATGTTGTTAGTTGAGAAAGAAGGCAAATTTGTTTTTAGGCTATTTTACTCTGTACTTTTATCGTATGAGCCCTTATAAAATTGTTTGAACTGTAATGCATACCAACGATCACATTATAATAATAAATGGAATTTTCTTTTCATATTATGTTTTTCCTATACGTACCTAATGTTTTGTTACCATAGATTTTTAAAGGATTTTCCTATGAATACCTACTACACTAGTTTACCAAACTACATAATACAGTGTAAAAGTATTATCGAATAATAAAGATATTGTTAGGTTAAAAGTTTTGAAAATGGAAAAATAACTGGAACTATAATGTGTTGTATTTATCTTCCACGATGACGATTAGATTTTATTTATATTTATTGCGTAGATAAGGTAGTATAAATAAACCTTAATTGATAGGAATACTTTTAATTTACTGCAGCTTACTAGTTAATATTCTTCTTCTTCTTCGTTAGCAAGTAGATAATTTTTTTTATATACGGCTCTTCCAAATCCCTCAATTTTTGTCAATCTCTAGCTTTTATCATGCAGTTTAGAGCTGTCGGTTTCAGATCATTACCCAATTTAATTGGTGGACATCTTCTTGGTTTTATGAAATCATAAGGTCTCCACTCTAACATCTTTTTATGCCATGTTTCGTAGGTGTCTCTGTCTACATGTCACTCAAATCTCTCTCTCAACTCAACGACCCTTGTAACTTTTGTTCGATTCCTTACATATAAATGCTTACTTTTCAGTCTCCTATCGTTATGTCTATCTTATTGCACTCCATAGCTCTTTGTGCTTTTTATAGACCACCTGCTTGAATTTATTTTATCATTGTATAATTTTTAGCACCGTAGCACATTGCAGGTAGTACGTATTCGTTAAAAGTATTTGTACAATGATGTGTTTTTGTTTTTCATTATAGTTCTAGTTTTCCAAATGCGTTCCACGATTGTCTTTTATTTCTAATGGTTTAACATCACTTTCGTTTTCGTTAGGTTGATCGGTAGCAAGTAATTTAACTTGTATTGTAGTTTCTGCAAATCGTTTGCTATTACGATAAGAATGTAAAAAGATATGTGGCCTTCACATTGTCTGCTATTCTTTGTAAGTGTTGTCCATATAGACTGCTAGTTCTACTTCTTTTTAGTGCTTGTCGTACAGCCCATATTGCTATCGTATCGAAAGCGTCTCCATTGCCAATAAACCTATTTATATTGGAATACTGCATTCGTTGAAATTTTGTAGTATTAATGTCACTGTTAATAATTGATCTGCCTGGAAAATCTAGGGTTTTGAAAATCGCCTACAATTTTGCCGAGTCTCGATCTAGAATAAGAAAGTCTTGTAGAGTCTTGAAATTTCTAGACAAGAGCTTGACAAAACTTCTCCTGATAATCTAGACAAAACAAGAAACAGTCTAAAAAGTCGAGGTTTGACCACTTCACTGTTTGTCACTGTTATGTCAAGTGGTTGCATCTCCTTTTACGGCAATCCGTGTTTGCTGATTTGCCGTTTACATTGTTGTATAGCTTTATCTAATAGTATCAGAAACAGATATGGGCTTCGTTCACTGAGATGAGGCGATTACGACGCACCTGGCAAAAAACTCATACGCGATAATCGCGTAGAGATTGTTCTATGGATTTATGTACTTCACTGCACATTGCTACGACTGCGATTCGATCACGATGCAACTTGCACCAAATAATTTTTCGCGACTGTCAGTGCCAATCGCGAAATGATTAGTTTAGTTGAAGTTGGGGGGTAAAATGTAAGGAATGTCAAATTAATACAAAAATATACAAATTCGTTGATACCGCGTCTTTCAATTGGCTTAACCTTTTCTACTAATTCATTAATGCTCTCTGTTGACTTTCAGTAACATGATTTTGCTCATGTTGGGAGAGCTCTCTTGGTGCTATAAAATAAAAGTACTGTACTCTTTATTATTTTTGATATAGGGATGATCATGAACTTCCGTTTCGGTTTCCTGTCCTTATTTCGTATAATTTTTGTCACTCAAAAGCATTTTGCACCAGACTGAGAACAAATTGCTTTGATGTGCATAACTCAGGTTTCCAACGCGATCGCATCGTAGGTATGTCGTAGCTGCATCGTAATCGAATCGCAGTCGCGTCGGCACAGTGAACGGAGAGCCTGAATGGCCGTAATCGTGAACGTTTGGAAACATAAGTTCACAATTAGTAGCTTAAAAAAATACTACTTTTCTATTTCTGATAAAGAAGGGGGACGCACAAAATGTGAATAAAAATGGCAGTAAACAATGGAAGCTTATAAAGTAAAGATAAGCTTTAATAATTTTAATACGAATGTGAATTTATGCACCTATACCCATGATGGAGAGGAAGAAGAATAGGAACATTAAAGTGTTTTAAAGGTGAACTAGGATAACACGATTGTGCTTATTTAAATTATTAATGTATTTACCTGTTTCGAAACCACATCGCAAACAAAGAGTAACTCCGTTATTAGCATTATGGACCAAGTCACATAGACCATAAAAGACAGAGATTCGTTGGTATTAATGGGTCCGTAGGTATATAGCGTCGTAATTAAATAATATAAATTTAGCAGTATCATTGAATATCCCAGAAATACTTCTGCCCTCAACGGTAAACCATACATTTTATTGATTATTTTTGTGATTCTGCATAACTCTTGGTGCACTTCAGCTACATAAATAGCATGGACAAATGACACATTATTCACATTTGAATCAATAATCGTTTGATGTATGTATCTATTTAGAATGTTAAATCGTTGCGATAGAGAGAAAAACCAAGCTCGTGTTCCAGCCTGCACTGCGTATGTGTAGACGAAAGCTACGAAAAAGATAATACGAAGTACAACATCTGCAAATCCCTCTACATTATTGTAAATCATAAATCCAAGAGACATAAAATCGATAATTATGTTTACACAAAGTCTTGCAGTAGTAATTTTATTAACAAAATTATTATCAACGCTAACCCCGAAAGAGGAGATGGTTTCATCGATAGCTATCACTTGCCTCAACATTTGTATTTCTTGTTTTTGAAACAGTTTCTGGTTGAAAGAGGTCAGAATAAAACAAG
Organism: Agriotes lineatus; assembly: GCA_940337035.1. Lineage (NCBI taxonomy): Eukaryota > Metazoa > Arthropoda > Insecta > Coleoptera > Elateridae > Agriotes > Agriotes lineatus. The sequence continues at coordinate 180,102 of CALNHX010001778.1, read as the reverse complement.
CACTGTAAACGCTGGTTTCAAATACTACAATAAACCACCGCAGAAAATCGATAGTTTTGTCGTTGGTTTCTACGATATAAATATCAGCTACGACAATGATTAAAATAAAAATGTATGTAATCCCATTATATAATTTATGGTAGCTTGCGGGTTTAAATTTCCTGTTGCCCCTCTCTCCTTGTAATATAAATTGAGCAGCACCAATCCATTTTTTCAAACGGTAAGACGTAGAAAATGCCGTGCATATGTCTCCTCGGTCACCAGTTGCTGGCGTTAAATTAGGATTTCTCATTATACAATCAACACGTCAGTTCTAAGCTACGCAACTGATCTAATTTGTTGTGGACATTGTTGTGTACTATATTCCATCACAAAATTATAATTAATTATCTTAATTATAGTTCAGCTGCCATAAAATAAATGTATTGGATAAAAGAAAAACAACTTAACGTTAAGTCAAGAAAACATGTAATCGTATAATGGTCAAATGTGCCCTGGAAGAATTTGTCCCTTTTTCCATATTAGGCAGATGGGTAGATATCCCCCAACGTTGTAAGTGATAATTATTACCTTAGTAACGTAATATTATGTTAAGTGGTGAGAGCCTACTCTTTGCTAAATGCGTAAGAGTCGCTGAGCAAGTAAGTTTTCAACAATGACATATTGACATGGTAATAGGTCCACAACTTGGATCTGTTTGCAGTGCAAGATAATTGACCGCACAGAGTTGGGATGTTTTATGCAATTGCAATGTTAAACTAAAGTAAAATATTAAATGCATTGACAATGAGATGCGGGGAACAGTAAAGTAGTCGAGAAAGGAACGCAAAGGCTAGGCTTATCATCACAGGGTTCAAAATTGACTTTTAAATAAATTAAAATAATAAAAGAATAGGTTTGTGCATAATGTAAAACCAGACCGAAAAAATTTAATAGACACAAAAGGTTTGTTATGTGCATTTTAAAAGGAGCGTAGTTTTCAATAAAGCCAAGCATAGTGAAAATTGTGAAGAATGTGAAAGGTGAATTAAGCAAGATGAAAGATAACGGAACATTGCAGAGAGCAATTCGAAAAGCAGGCAACAAGAAAGGAAGTAAACGAAGGAAAATGGTGGAACTCTAATATGCCAGTGCGTTAATAATTAATAAAAATAATGCAAAGCAGTGCAGTGACCAAATAATAAAAAACGTTTGAGTGTGTGACGCTATAGAACCATTTTAGTTATAAGAAAAAGACAATAATCTAGATTTTAAGAGAAATGTTAATTCTAATTTATGAACTCAAATGTATTTCCTTTTATGTCTATTAATTATCAAACCTGATTTTCATTAACATAAGCATAACACAATATCCTAGCAACTAGATGGTATATTGTTTAAAACAGAAGAGAACAAATGAATTAAAATTATTACAAGTTTGTCAGTTTTGTGCTCCACTTTGAAATACATGTTTTGACTATTAAACAAGCATTTTACCAGTTAAAAAGTATTGCCTTTTATTGTGCCCATTGCAGTGTTTATGTGGTATCGTTGGTGAAAGTTTTCGCCACACAAACATTAAAAATTCTCCGATGCTATCTACGACGACATCGGGAGAGGGCACTTTAAAATTTCGAGGCCCATATACGAGCAAATAAGGCAGTGGAAACCAGAGGAGAGCAGCCCAGGGGATAGTACAAGTCTGCAAGAGCGTCTCAACCACCTTCTGCAGCCAGACGGGCATCTCAAGCAGGAAACCGGAGCAGCATCGTCGCAAGCATATCCAAAGGCAACAAACGATTTAAGTGTTAAAGTTTGGGGAAAAGCAGCAAAATACGAGATCAAACTTGCCGAAGTGGATTAGCTTGTTTACAAGGCTGCAGCTGCTCCGTAGTTTGCTTAATAAGCAAGGCGTCATCAAATTTTGCAAATTTATCGAGAATCCCAAGCGACCAGAACAACTGAGTAGACGGCGTCTGTCCTACGTCATTACTAAAACAAGACAGTGTTAATTGTGGCCTAGCTCGAAAATTTCAATAATTACCTGCTGGTTTCTCATATTTTCATGAGTTTAAACGTTCAAAGAATCGCTGTTGCACTGGGCGAACGTTTTGTGTAATTTGACAGATTGTGAAGATTTGGACTAACGTCGCGTATTAAAACTACTGATTTAGAATTGCTGGGTATAGTAAAATTCAGATCAAAAATATAGTCAACTTCGGTATCTAACCTGAGAAAGAGCTTATGTTATCCCATTGAGCTAGCTTAATAAATAATTGCAATAGAAAGAGGGACATGCAACCATTTATTTTAGTAATTGAGTGTTACATTTCATTTTTAACCAGCCTAAATTTACTCACAGATAAAAACCTTGAGCAGAAAAAAAATTAACTTATCAAATATTACATTTATTGGAATCCGAAACGTAGAGCTGAGAGAGCTTCCTTTATAATATGTCGATTAAATATTGAGTATTTTTCGTAATCACTTTCTACATTACAACTTGATGTTGACAGAAGAATTCAAAGGAGTAGTACTATGTCTACCGTCCTACGCAGCTCTGGATAGGTTCACTACTCATACTAACTCAAATTATCGGTGATTATATGGTCGTGAGTAAAAATTAGCAAATGCAGGACTACTTCTGTTGGGTAGGGAGCAACTCAGGATAGTGACAGGTTTACTAACAGGACATACGACTGTTAAGGAAAAATTGGGAAAGATCGGAAAATACAATAGAGACCTTACTTGTAGACTCAGCTATAAGAAAGCAGAAACTGCAATACACATTTTGTGTGTCTGCGATGGACTGGGAAGAAAAAGACAGCGTATTGATTAAATTATTGTAGATCCCGTTAACCTTGTTCGAAATCTCTGATTCTAAGATTGCCATTTTATATCTTAAAGTATTTGTTCCATCTAATTGTCATGGCTTTCGTCATATAAGTATTTTAGAGGATTTCTCAAATATGTTTAGAAAAGTTGTTACTACACAGAAAAATCGATTTCTAGGTTTCTCATGATTAAATCGAGACTGCAACAAGGTTCTCTTTTGGAACTCTTTGTATATTATTTATAGAGTCGATTTTCTTTTAGCGATTTTATTTTTGTTGTATGTATACCGGTGACAACCAAAGTTATTACCCCTCCAACGCTGGAGATCGTATTCTTTCCCATATTTTAGCAGTTTGTAAATTTTCACTTAAAATATTCTAAGTGAATTAATTCTTTCCGGATTTATTGGAGTGATATAATGGCAACATCTTAAGCGAACGACACGAAGTAGATGGGAGAATCAAAAACAACAAAGGAAGGAAGGTCTTTCAATCCAGAACTGAAAGTTACTTTCGTAATCTGTATGAGTCAAAAATTTACCAAGTATAATACAGGAGATATACCTAAAATTAAAGTAGAAGAGGCACAAACAGTAATAAAACCATATAAAATAAGGAAGCAAGAACTGCTGAATGAATGTCTGATTGAAGGAAGCATATCTTCCAACTGGAAATATTGTGAAAATGCGTCAGGTATGTCATTTAAATTTTTCCCGCTTGGTTTTAGGATGACGTCAAAACTGCTCTTTCATTGTTTAAAAGCGGAAACGACGCTACTTCTAGCAATTCTTTTATAAACGCTTGGCTTCTTGCTGGATTTGCAAATTTTGGTAACGCCACTCGATTTTTCGATATTTAGAACGTCGCTGGAGCCCTGGGAATGCGCTAAACGTATTCGTCAAGGTTTGTTCTGGCGTTATACTGCGTTTCCCGGCTCTGATGCATAAATTTCAAGCACCCTACCTTTTTAAACTTTGGGTGGCTCTGCAACGTAGATGCTGCACGGATTTCCTGCTGGAGGCGGTCGCCTCGCTGCTAATGTTGACGGTGGTCCTCTTGCAGACTCTGCAGACGTCTTGGAGTACAGGCCTCTGGCTCGGGATGTTTTTACCGGGAACGAAGCTGGAAGATTCCAGTTGAAGCGGCTGCCGATGGCCACGGAATGGGATCGTAGAATTTTCAAAATTATTTGTGGTGTAAAGCTTCACAAACTCTCTCATATGAACAGTGACACATTGGCAAAAAAATGCAGTAGTTTTTGCTTGTTAAAATGATAAATTTGTAATTAAAAGTGGAGAAGATTTCTTACAAACTTCAAGACAAATTAATTTCAATTGTCGTCCTCGTTTTAAACAATCTAGTATCATATTGCTAAGTTACAGAAATAAATTTTGATACAAAAAGGTTACAAAAGGAATAAAGTTTGATACATAAATTTAAAATTAACATTTCTTAAATCTAATTTATTGTCTTTACTCTTATAATTAAAATGGTCTTTTTGCGATTGCACACACAAACGTTATTTTAAAAGTCACTGCTCTGCTATGTTTCACTTTGTTATTAAATTCAGTAATTATTGAGTTTCGCACTTTCATGTCTCTCGCCACAATCTGTTGCCACTATTTAGCAATTGCTCTCTTGCAAATTCTTTCTATTCTGCTTCATATCGGTTTACTTTTCTGCTATGCTCACAATTTTCACTATCTTATGCTTTGACTTAATAAACTTACGCTCTGTTAAAATTGCAGCCAACAAACCATTTGTGTTAAATAAATTTTATCCGGTTTGGATTTGCATGTGCACAAACCTTTCATTTTAAATTATGAATTCACTAGCCAATTAAAACCCCCTGAACATGCCTTGTCTTAGCGTGCCTTTCTCTACTAATTATTGGTTCTCGCATCTCATTATCAATGCATTTACCATTTTACTCCTGTTTAATGTTGCAGTTATTTAAAATACCTCAACTCTGTGCTTATTTGAATCAGTCGATTATCCTGCACTGCAGTCAGAGCCAAGTCGTGGGCTTAATACCACTTCACTATATGAGAATACCAGATTTTCCATACAACTGCATAAAGAAGAAACAAATAAAAATAAAAAGAGGAATTCAGCAAGGTGACATCCTTTCAGCTAAGTTGTTTATATGTGCATAAATACAATATATGATAAATAAACTATATAAAACCAATACAAATTGGTGGAATTGCATATGAATCTTGAAAAGACCAACGTAGTGGCAAATTTCGATATTACACCTAAAATAAAAATAAAAGGCGCAGGCGTTGAGAATTTCGAAGAATACGTATATTTGGCACCATCAATAACTATAAGCAAGAAGTTCAAGAAAAAGAAATTACAAGTCGAGGGTGGGTCGCGTTTGGAAAATTAAAATATATCTTTCAATCTAAACTACCCCAGTGTCACAAAACTAAGGCATATAAGGAATATGTGCTGCCAGTTATCACTTATGCCTCCGAAACATTGTCTCTAACCACTGGATTGGCGAAAAAATCTATAGTAAGTCAGAGAACCATGGAAAGATCTATGTTGGGTATAACGCTGAGGTATGCAAGAACAAATCAGTCGCTACCAGAATATCTAAATTGAAGTGTCGGCAGACATAAGAGCCAATTGTTCGACGACATTTTCAGGATAGCAGGAAACGACTGGAGAAGGCAAGCACAGGATGCACAAAGATGGAAACAATTTGGAGAAACATACGTCCAACAGTGGACTGACATAGGCTGAAGAAGAAGAAGAGAGAAGAGTTAGTAGTAGCAGAGACTTCTGCAACGATGGTTTGAATCATGCTGCAGATGGATATGAACCTTCTCGACGCTATAATTATTTTTTAGAAAGTACTGGCAATTACATTGCCCATGCCTTAGTTTAAAGTAGGAGTGTTTCACACGCAATTAACGTAGAGTTACAAGCTACTACTCTGTTTTCATCTGATTGCTGAATATGATATTCGCAACTTAAGCTTAATAATACCATACAAACGAGGGACAGGCAACCATTGATCATTTTATACTAGAAATCTGACAATATGATACTTACGTGCTTAGTTATTTGCGAAGAAACGTATTAGTTGCTGTATTATATATTTAGTTACAATTTTAACACGTGTGTAAAAAGCGAGTGGCCAGATATTTTTCCAGTTTATCTCTATCAGCTAGATATACATATAGTTTGAGATCTATTGAATATTCAACTACCTTGTTTATACTGAGGCAGTACTGAAGATGTATATCGGATTCACTGTAAACCCTTTTCTTACAGAACCTTTTACAATGTTCGGAAAATGTCATATCAAGTGTCTTACGGTACAGTAATTTAAAAGACATAATCTTGGTTATGCCTTCCCATACTAAATGCTTCCGTGATGTCGAAAAAAGCGGTTCATGCAATTTTCGTCTGTAGAAGTGGTTGAATAATTAAAAATATATATTTGCAAACAAGGTCCGTTCAAAAATTAACGTAAACAGTGGCATTCGGCAGGGAGGATCTCTAAGATCGCTTCTGTTCATCATCATGGATGAAATAATAAAGAAAGGACGCAAACTAAACGGAGGGTGATAAGGAAATCAAAGTCCTGTGCTATGCCAATGCGATCTTTAAGAGGTTAGTATACGACTTTAACAAAACGGAAGAAACATTTAAAATGACTATTGCATACATTTGTCAAATGATGTCACTCCACCAATCATTCAGTTCCATTTAAGTACTTTAAACCATTGCACCGATAACGTTTGTTGTTATAATGTTACAGATAACTTGCATAAATCAGTCATTTTATGTAATGGCTAGGTATTTTATTCAATTCCATAAATTGCCTAAAATGCCACTCCGGTTATCTAATTTTCGTGGACATTAAACATAACACCGGCAAAATCGTTGTCATTATAAAAAATACCTATACCGCAAGGTTGCAGGCAATATGTTTTGGGATTTAGTTAATAAACCGACATCGCTGATTTTCATCACCAGAATGTGTGTTGTTTTAGCTTGTTCAGGTAAGTTCCAGTCATTGATCGTGTGTGTCTTCATCGGTGCTGTTGTTGACTATTTACCAAATTAATTGAGTATCTTTAAAAGCTTTATTAGCGCACCCAGTTCTGGGGGGCGGATCCTCACCAGGCGCCTTCCCAGGTGGCGGATAGGAAAATAACCTGAGTGAATGTGACGCAAAGGTCAGTGCTGATGATACGGACGCTCTTCAGGCGTAAAGCTGTAACTGGTAGCTCCCTAAAGCGGCGCCGCGGACCAATCGATCCGCCCCAGATGTCACGTCTTGGTTGCACTGGGTGCACACGGTGTTGGAAAGTGCCTAGCATTTTTGTTATACCGTGCACTTTTCTGCTGACGTGGTCATGTGTTACGGGCAAGAAAGTGCGGGGGGTTTCGGCTTAGCCGCCCGGACCAAGAGCAGTAAACCTCAATAAAAATCCCATACTCCTGAAATGGGGAAAGGCCCTAGGGGCCCGGTTGGATAGCTCTGGGGCAACCGTAAGCTGCTCCATTAGAACCCCTCTCAATTCAAGGTGGTGCAGCTTGAAAATACTGTTTCAAAGCTCCAGCTGAAGGACAGACAGCGGATGAGTGAAGCTGCAAGACAAGGATACAAGTGGCTGCTTAAGTCTAGCGGAGAAAAGAAAGGAAGAGGCCGAAAAGAACTCAAAAACCCATTAAAATGGGAGCGAAAGCCCAAGAGGAGTCAAAGGATAAGGGTCGCTTGTCGCCTTCCCGAGACTTCTCAGGGCCCAAACTACCTAAATAAGAAAGTACGATAGAAGCAATCACCTTCCTACAAGCGAATCTTCAGCACTGCAAAACCGCCTCAGATGTGTAGAACTACCCGTTTACTTGAAACAATTATTTGGCTCCGCTTATTTGTTTCGCCATTTACCATTTACTTCAGGCCTAACCTGTATATTTTTACTTGAGTTATAATCCATTGTATTTTAAATTATTTCAAATTATTAGTTCCCTTATTTCGTACCGATCCTGGAAAACCCAAATCGCTGGTTTATCGCGAGGCCGCAGCATTCAGCTGTTTTTTGTTAGTTGGTCGAATACGCGAGCATTATTTTCTTGCACCTCGACAAAGTAACTCGCTTCTAAGAAGGCGTTGTTTGTGCTTATTTCGCCACGACAATTAATTTCGTTTCTAAGGGTTGATAATCCGAATCAGCTCTTAATTAATATTGTAAAACCGGAAAATTCGATCTGGGACGCTAGGCCACCGTGCTGCTCTAATTTTCGACTCCGCCGGATAATGTCCAGTCTTAATGCTTCAACCTGGGAAGTGATTCAGCTTCGATCACGGGCCCGTTAAGGGAACTCCTGGCTGTTTGGTATAGCAACCCCTGACCAGTTTTTCCGTCAGTGATTAGCGAGTGCCAGAAATTCAAGGTTAGTGCCGCCCTTGGCAGTAATCAGTATATTCAAAGCAGATGGTTGTCCCGGCTTTCGAATTGATTTGACTCGGCTCTTTACAATTATTTTCCGCTAATTATATTTAATATTTGGAATTTGAATCCCGAAACCAAAAGATTCGCATTCACAATCATTGTCATTACTTGATAATTTAGTTTAATTTAATTCATGCCTTTGTTTGATATGTATATGGATATTATTATATTTAATCTTGATCAATATTAAAGCTGTAATTTTGGTGTTTAATAGGCCCTCTGTAAAAGGAGCATTCACGCCTTTTGAATTCAATAACCTGGGTAGAAAGGTTTAACGATATGAGAGTGATAAGCTTATTCCTTGAGTTATTTGGTAATTACAATTAATTTGAGAACCTGAAAGGGGTTTTTAACCTTTGCGCATGTCGCAATCTTCAATATATTTACACCACTGTATCATGATAATTTGTTTGTGATTAAATGACTTTTAATGATTACTGTGGATTTTACAAGACGACTTATTTTTGATTATTAAATAAATGCTAGTCGCTTGTAGTTATTATTTTGTATTATTTGAAATCTTTGGATTTCTGGAGCCCAATTTTTTTGAAGATATTGCAGGGATACAGCTGGTAATTAGAACTCACGACTTAATCGCCGAAATTTGAGTTAGCTCGGCCATCGCGGTAAGGAAAAAATTTTCAGAACTGCCGTGGTGTATAAACTGTAAAGGGGTTGATTTGCGATTTTTTTTACTACTTGCAGGTCGGCTTCTTTATCGTTTCATACTAAAAACACGTCCGCAGAGTCCCAACACCAGCAGGTCGGTTAATTTACTGTAAGGGTATTGATGTACATAGGACAGCACTGCTCGTTAAGACCAAAGTAAAATGCTTTTTACTAACACAATTTCTTTGCAGAGATCTGGTTGAAGTTACAGCAGTGGCACCGACAACCGGGGATAGACAAGAGGTAGAGCAGTTTTATTTACTCAATGACACGCGAATTGCGCGGAAAGTGGGGGTAAAAGTTAGAAGTGGAACCTAAAAACATACGGTAGTTGACAGAATGCGGGAAATTTGAAAGATTGTCCTTATGAATTTGTAAAGTATTACATTTAACTTAAGCTATAAGCCGTTCACGACCTTTTTGAGACAAATTTGGCTATGATTTTTTCTTTTCATGTTGGACTAACTGATTCGATGATGTAGTGGATGCAACTTTTTTTTCTGTCAGTGTCTGTTCGACATTTTCTTGCCACCACATTGCCAGATTTATTATTTTAATATTCGTAAGAAAATAAATGATTTATCAAATGTGTAAAAACGCAGAACGTTATTCAAATACGGTGTAATTCACTTATTTAATAAAACTGGGGTGATACTTTGTTTTTAATTGACAATATCTTTATTACTTGTTCACATGTATTTATTTACAAGTTAATATCAAAATAGGTAAGGACGAAATTACAAAAACACGTTATGGCGGCTAAAGCACTGTCGAACACGGAGCAGCTGCGAGCACTGAAGAGCTTGAAGACCGCACAATACTGGTCGGCAAAAAGCTGATATCTTTAGGTTGATTAGTATAATGGCTGTCGAACGATTTTTCGTTTCTGCGCCGTGTCGTTTAGAGAATAAATTAACTCTAGTAATTGCCTTGGCCTACTTCCCTGGAGACTCAGAAGAAGTGCCACTTATAGTGGTCCGCAACCTCATTCAATACTTGTTAAGCCATTTTGCAGCCTTAGGCAAACAAGTAGAGCATCTAAACCTTCAGCACAGTTTGTCTGTATCTCGAATCAGAGGTCAGCACTTTCAATTTCATTTAGCAAATATTCACAGATACCAGCTCTGTTCTTTCCCATTTATATCCGAACACCCTGTGTATGGGCGTAGCTGTCTCGTTTCAATCATTTCTAGATCACCCTTTGTACAACGCGTGCCCATCTAAGGCGAGAGGAACTGGTTTGAACTGGCGTAGACTCCGCGTCGCCATTGGTTGTTGCTCCGCGGGGATATAGCGTGGCGTCACCCGGATGCTCGCAAGCGAGTTCCGGCAGGACTACAGACAAGAGAGGTTGTGTGTTGTGCGAGTGGCGGTGACCACTTTTAGGTGTGGGTGCGATGAGCTTTGCGAGTCCGTTTCTGCTTCCGTAAGTAAGGGATTGTCCCCTTTAACTCGATGCTCGAGGATATATCCAGCAGGACGTAGTGGACCGCTTTTGCCGCAGTTGTTGTGCTCGTAGGGGCACTTTTCATGACCGCCATATTTGACGGATTCTAGTTCGTTTGCCCCAAAAATTCCGTATCGCGGCTGATTCAACGCCACGGATTGCAGCAGACTATCAACCGATCGCACGCCATTCTCAAGGACCGTCTCCGAATTAAGGTACCTGTAATAGAACCATTTGAACATAATAGTGTTACTTGTGCAAACGATGTTGCGTTTGTGGTTTTTTTCTGCGAAGGCGTACTTGCGCCGCTTGCTCGCTTATTACTATTTTATGCGGCGCTCTGGGGCCACGATGCCTTGTGACGCTGCCGTCGCTAACTTTCACTTAAATGTGGCCAAGGTGCGAGCTTGGCGCTTGACCGTACAAAGAAATTCATAAACTCTTCGCAGATGTCTGTGTGAAGAGCCGTTGTTAACCCTCATTTTAGTAACTGCATGTGTGCGGGTTTGTTTATACCTAACCATTCAATTAGCGAACGAACGCATCGTATAGCCTTGCGACGCCGTCAATATCACTATTTGTTCGAGACTTTTCATATGTGCGCTGGCTTCGTGCCTCGTTTAAGTTCATTTATCGCATGCATGGGCGACGTGGCACTGGCTGGAATGTATATTCAAAATTCACCTATCTTTGCGAGGCTATTCTAGCCCCTTTTTGGCCAAGTATTGCAGCTACGCTGCCCCCCTCCTCTGTCTAATAAATTAGGCCGCGAGTTAATTCGTCGCATACCTTTGCGGCGCCGTGTTTATCAATAGCTATATTGCTTCCGTCGCCTACGCAGGCGTATGATTCATTGTTATGAACTAACGCCCACTGTTTATCACTGTTCTGTTTGTTATAAAGTGACGAACCAATAGCGGCCAGTTACATGTTGTGTGTTTGTACTGTAGCATTAGCGCGTCCATCAGCTGATGCGTATTTGTCTTAAGGGATAACATAAGTTTGGCGGCACGATTTACTGCCCGAATGTATTAATCGACTAATAGACGCATAACTAATTAAGGGACGTATTATTCTTGTTCCCCTTGTGCATGCTCTGTTTGAGATAGTGCCCCTCAGTGTAAAGATTGGTGTACGACGGGACTTGAGAGTTCGGAGCGTGCAGGTAAGTTTAGTCGTTGCACCGGCGCGGCTGAAAGGTCCCAGTACTGCAATTCCAGTATTTTCAGTCACGAAATTGTTGTTCGAGCTTACCGCTCGCGAGTATCTTTATCAACGGAGTATCTCGAATACTTCGCCACCGATGACCGTCCATGCCCGGTTATTCGGTCACACCTTTACTACAGGCTTGGTGGCGCCCTTATTATTTCGACGAACTCTGTATATGTCTTAGTACGCTTGCCCAACGACGTATCGTTTGAACCCCACCCGATTCCCTGAGCGCTTCAGCCGAGGCTTTTAGTCTGTTTTAACGAATCTCAGGGCAAGTGCGCCAGTTTTCCAGGACTGATCCAGTCGTGCGACGCTCATCTTGGATGGGTGTCGTTAAGTCGTTTTGATACCTTAACATACTGCAAACAACAGAACAAACACCTTATCCTGGGCTGCGATGCAAATTCGCACCACACAGAATGGGGCAGCACGGAGAGTACCCTGGTGAAGCAGGGAGCTAGATACATTAAGATATGAAACCAGAAGGATATTCAATAAACCCAAAAACCAGAAACGTCAAGAGGCATCACAGGAGGTCGAAAAGAAAGACACGGCTTAGCTTCTATGAAGGGATACAGGATACCCTAACAGCAGCGCGCGTACAAAAGGTCTTTGGAAAAGACCATACTAACGACGTTGGCCATTTGTAAAAGGCAGATGGACTCTTTACTGAGAGCATTAGAGAACCGTTGGAGCTACTACTAAGCACCCATTTTCCTGGATCTTATACCCATATACCGGAAAAACCACTTTCAGGGGTAGTGGAAACAATACGTTCACACTCAAGAATTAAAAGTCTGGTCAACAAAATTTTTACGATAAATAGGGTTAAATGAACAATTTTTGCCTTTAAACCGTACAAAGCCCACAGCGGAGACGGCAGTTTTCCAAACTTATTATATAAATTTCAATCTTCAACTAGGAACCCTACTTCAATTAGAGTCCACACTGTTACAATGAACCAAACACCTCCAAAGTGTTACGCTACTACTCCAAAAGTCACCCAGTTCTCCTAGATGGTAGATACTTGATTACATACAACTGCAAATCCAAGATGTAATCTTCTTTAAGCGCAATGAAAATCCAATTCTCAGATATCCTCACCTCTACTGCGACTCACACGAACTCGAACCAGCAATTCCCGTTTCAGGTTATAATTAATCCACTTATAAGTATATGCCAGCATACCCACTCAAATTATTTACAGGTATCTACGTATTGACAGAAAACGACACCACAGCTCCTCCAGTCAACCCAATTAGTATGGAGTCATCTCACCAATTCCAATATTCGCAGTTCTTCCTTTATTAACTGTATGGTCCTTTTCTTCACATTAAAGCCTGTCTCAGTTTTTAAAGTTCTCGTTTATTCCATTTGTTGTTACTTAATTTAGCCCTTTGCACCCTTATATATCATTTCATTAATACACTTTGATTATAAAAGGGTTTATTTAGTAATTTATTTTCATTACAAAATAATTATGTCTAACTGTTTAAAAATCGAAATCAGTTGTTATCTAACAATAATTTGCTATAACAATTCTCAATTTTAAACATACTTTTTTAAACTAACATCCTGGATTACGTTTTACTACATACTCTATATTTTCTTAATTAATCTGGCCAGTTCCAAGTAACTTATTTAAATATTAATTCAGCTTATGGCTTTCATATTGTTCCAGACTATCTTATAGTTTGTCCTAATTATTTAATTTTTAGTTATAGATTGCTCTTTGCTAACTTCAATAACCCTTCATTTCTTTAATCAAAAGATAATAATTTTATTTTTTTTTTAACAATAGATCGGTAGTCCTAGTCTGCAACTATTACAATATATACCAAAATGTACCGTTTGCCCGCGAGACGATTTCAAAATTTACTTAAAAAATCACATTTTTGTAAGCTGTTCAGAAACGCGTAAAAGCATTTTAATTAAATGTGGCACTTCAAAAGATTACACTACTATCAGTAACCAAAAAAACCCAAAGAAAATTTGAGAAGGGTTAAACCATCCTCACCCCCTGATAAATCTGTTTATAGTTTTCTTAGCAATGCTAATACGGTTCTAATTTTTTTTAACAGGACATGAAAATTCACATAAAGGTAGACATTATCAACGTGAATTTAGAATTAATGTCTGGGCCTAAATTATTGGCAATTTTATGGATGGACTGATCCGATTGCCTGATCGTCTGGATGGCGTTAGTTACCTCCGTTTTCTCAAAGAAATTTTTCCAGGATATTAGAAGACTTGCTCCTTAATTTAAGTCTAAACATATTTTTCATGCACTACGGTGCACCACCTCATTTTGCACGTGCCGTAAGAGAATATCTAAATGAACGATTTGCTGGTAGATGGATTGGTAGGGGACAATAAGCACCCATTAAATGACCTCTGCGGCCTATAGATTTAAATCCTTGCGACTTCTCCATCTGGGGAGCGTTAAAAACAAAAGTGTACGAGGTCCAAATTAATAATGCCGAACAACCGTGGACAATAATTCAAAATGCTGTGGACGCAATTAGCATTTCAATTTTTTTAGTCAAGTGGACCTTTGCATTAATGAAGATGAAGGTCGCATTGAACACTTGTTGTAAAAAATGTTTTGTCTTTGTATCCACGGCCAACTAAATTTTGTACTGCAAGTAAAGCTGTACCAATAAATATCGGTTATCAGTGTTTGAGAAAATACGTTTTTCCTTTGAAATTATGCGGAATACGAAATTTTTACAAGAGTAAAAAAATGAAGGTGATGAGTAATTCTTTCTACTAACATTGATTTGCTCAAAATTGACAATACTTGCAGTTATATTTTTTTATTTCGAACTCAGCCAACAGCCGTTAGGCCAATTATAGGAGTTGCTGTCCATTTATGAGGACTTCCAATCCCACTAACGACTGTCATGATGTTATTATGACATCCGGGACCAACTATTTCCGTGGTAACCGTACCACGAGGCGCCGAGAGCAGCAGTCGTGGAACTCGCATCCAAGTTCTGACCAGAAAGAGTGTTGCTTAACTCTACTGATCGAACGTGGACGATTGTTCAAGCTACACCCCCTGGTACTTAATGACATGTTAGAATCCACTGGAATGGCTCAGATAATTGATGAACCTACACCAGTAACTGTAAATTCTTTTTCGTTGATAGATATTATCGTAGTTTCTAATAAACCTTGTATTGATAAGAAGGGCATTTGTGAATTTGATTTGTCTGACCACGGGCTTGTGTTTTGTCATATTAATATTTCTAAACTAATAGCAGGGTCCGTTCTCAAGACAGTACGTAGCTTTGGACAAATTGATTATGATGCATTTTGTAATGATCTGGCTCAAATTTAATTTCAAATAGTTTTCTACTTCACCAATATAGATAAAAAGCTGTTATTTTTGAATAAAAACTTATTCAACTATTTAATAAACATGCCTCGTACCGAACCGTTAAAATTTCAAAAAAGAAGGCACCATGGATTACACATAATATCAAATTGTTAATTTCTTTGAGGAACAAAGCCAAGCAACGCTTCAGAAAAACCAAACTGCCAGCTCATTGGGGTTATCATAAATCACCGAGAAATTTTACTACCCTGGCAATCAGAAATGAGAAAAAAGCTAATTTCAACTACAACATTATAAAATGCTCATGTAAAGTTATGTGGAATGAAATTAAAGCTCTTAATATAACTAAAAACGACAAGACGCGCTCTCTACCAGCCTCTTTATTAAATGCTGACGCAATTAATGATTTCTTCTTGGATAGTATACCTACTTTAGTTGAAGATGCTAATTGAATTAGTTTTTATTCAAATTCAAAAGTTGCCAGTTTAAAATCAGACTTGTCTTTCCAAACGGTTGATATGGATGTAGTTTATTCTTATCTAAAAAAAATAAAATCAAATTCTACTGGTTCTAATCAGTTAAATATCAATATGCAAAATCTTTGTTATCCATTAATTTTGCCTTATATCACCCATATCATTAATACCGCAATAGTTGAAAATACCTTTCCAAGTAGTACTTGGAAAAGAGCCATCGTCGTTCCTATTCCCAAAAAATGATCATAGTGAATATAGTAACTTATCAGCATTTTGCCCATATTATCAAAAATATTAGAAAAAATTATCAATTCTCAACTAATTACTCATTTAATTAAAAACAATATACTTCCCGACACTCAGTCATGTTTTAGGCAGGGACATAGTTGTGCAATGGCACTACTTAATGTCACGGATGATATCATTACAGCTACCGATCGTGGAGAGATTAGTGTATTAGTCTTGTTAGATTATAGCAAGGCTTTTGACATCATCTCTCATTCTGTGTTACTTGCAATTTTGCATTATATTGCCTGAGTGGAGTCTGTTAATTTTCTGTCAACTTATCTTAGCAACAGATCACAAGCCGTACAGTTATGTGATTCATCGTCTCATATTAAGCCCGTAATCAGTGGCGTATCACAGGGTTCGATATTAGGACCATTATTATTTACAATTTAAACGTCTACCTTACACAAACGGCTCAAACCATGTAACACTCAAATGTATGCAGACGATACACAATTTTCATTTCCTCACAATAATTCTATTTCAGCTGTTAACGTATGTAACAAAAGTTTTTACAATTTTTTTGAAGCTAGAGAAATATAGTTAAACGATGCATTATCAAATTGCCATTGGAAACAAAAAATCTATGGATATCAGAATTTATGACAAGAATACAAATTTTGCAATTACATTGATCAAAATGTCTTACAAACTTGAAATCTGAATGACTATTTATCAATTGGTTGGACGAATGCCTAAGCTCAAATTTGTCAACATCTTCAGTGACCAAAATGTGGTAGTTTCAATAATTTATCGAACTATAAGAAAATGCGAACAAGGAATACCTTGTGTAAATATACATAAAAGTTAAGGCCCTAAAAGATGTCCGTACGGTTGTCGACAGAATGGTAAGAAGAGCTAAAGGCAGCGTAAAAACATCAATTCGGTAGTTCCGTCAACATTATCATGTTTCATACATGATTGTGCATGGATAATTGCATCGTAATTCTTTAAACCCTCAAAAGACGTAAGTGCCTAAAATACACATGCTGCTAATGAAATAATATTTTGGCCAGACTTGGCTTTTTGCCATTATGCGAGAACCACGAGAGATTGACTAAATCAGCACAATGTTCCATTTATACCAAAACATGACAACCTTCCCAATATTCTTCAGGGAAGACATATCAAGGGTTGTTGGGCTTTGCTAAGCAGAAAGGTGTACAAAAATAGCTGGGATGCGCAAAATATGGTACTAATTCGTCGCAGAATATTTCAAAAGATTATAAAATTGATGTAAATTCTGTCCAAGAGCTTATGCGACATGTGATGAAAAAATTGCGGGCCACTGAAAATAATGGAACGCTTGCCATTATATAATGCTGTTATTAATGTTATCTTAGATGTAAGATCAACATATTTTAAGCGTTTTTTGAATAAGATTGAATTTGAATTAAATATACATACTCAAAATTTTTCTCAAAACTTTTTTTACATTCGTTAGTAATATCAACGTAGACTTACAAATGCTGTTTGAAGATTTATATAAATACTGACTTACCCTTAATCCATTAAAATCTAATATCTTGTTGTTTGAGAACAGAAACGAAATCGTTGCTCTAAAGGGTTTTGCGAAATTTACTATAAATGGTGTTGACGTACTTATAACTGAAAGTGCCAAAAACCTTGGTGTTATACTAGATGAAAGCTTTAGATTTTGTCAGCGTATATCTAATAATATCCGCCGAGCTTACATGAATTTAAAGCTTCTTTACCCAAACAGAGGCTATTTAAGTAGTAGCGCTAAAGTTATGTTATGCGAATCGCTAGTTCTATCCCACTTCTCCTATTGCTCTTCTGTGTACGGACCATGATCAAGATAATTTCTATCGTATTCAGCGTGTCCAAAACTCCTGCCTACGTTACATCTTTGGTATAAGAAAATATCAACGTATATCTCATAAGTTATCTGAGCTAAAGTGGCTTACAAGGAATAATAGGCTTAAACTACAAATAGCATGTCATTATCATAAAATCATAATCAATAAAAATCTAACATATTTATTTAAGAAAATAGTTCTTCGCACTGATATTCACAACTTAAACCTACGTAATCTAGATCGTACAATAACACCACCTCTTCATAGGACAGCTATTAATTCTATGTTATAAGTTATTAACCAAGTGTTTCGTTGCATGATTTCTAGTGCGTTGCCACCGGGCTCTATAGCTCAGTGGTTAAGCAATCTGCCTACTGATCTAAGGGTCGAGAGTTCGACCCCCGATCCCGGTAGGGTTTTAAAATTAAAAAAATACTGATGAAAACCTCTACAGACTGCCATCATTCGGAAGTGATGTAAAGCCGTGGGTCCCATGTTACTGTGATGTGTAGCATGTAAAAGATCCCTTGCTGGGGTTGGATGGAACTCCTTAGTCTCGGCAAAGTTCTAAGTAGGACTAAGGTACCTGGTACTCTGCATGCCTAGACCTTATCCATGGGGTTGGAAAAAAGGGCCTATGAAGGCCTAATTGCCTGACATCAGTCTCCCCAAAACTGATACTACTACTACTACTACTAGTGCGTTGCGACTCCCTACGCACCTGGCTTTTTTACTCTATCAAGTTGATTATTTTTAAGGGAGGAGATCTGTAGTCAGTGGGTTTTCGACTTTTAGGTGGAAATATGGCGGTTTGTGCACTTTCTTTTATGCATGTTGTGACATTAATTATTGTTTCATCTATGTCTTCCGTAGTTAGTAAATTGTTGGGGTATTTAAGATATTTATCTAGTAGTCCTGGAAGAGTTGTTCTCTGAATGTAATTTTTTGGCAGTGGTCTATTATGATATGTTTTTTGGACTTTTTCCACTGTCTAGGGTGTGAATTACACAACGTTTTGGGAGGTCCCAATCTATTAGTCCATTTATTAGTTTTGGATCGTTAGGTCTTCGAGAAGGTGTAGTTATGGAAGAGATTATTATCGGTAGATGGTCTGAGTTAAGTTCGGTGAAAACTTCTTGAAATATTTCTAACTTTCATTTTTTTTTAACAATTATGTTTAGGATATCTGGTTCCTGATCCAACCGATATGGGAAATATGTCGGTTCATCCGGGATTATTATTTGAAGAGCATGTGCAGCTGCGATTGCGTCTAGTAGAGTTCCAGCTGTGTTACCTGCTCTGCATCTCCATACGGTATTTTTTGAGATGATATCTTCAATTAAAATTGTGGGTTCATTACTATTGAATATTTTGCGTATGTCGTTTTCGAGAAGTTGCTTATTTGCTTGTCTGTATACACTAATTATTTTAATATAACTGCCTTCTTGGGTTTTCATTTTCACTGATTGTTATATCTTCATGATGAATAATTGTTTGTTTTAAAAAGATTGCTACTCCCCCAGAGGCAAATCTAGCTGTTGTGTAATTGAGGTAACAGCAATAGCGGATATTGTTCTGGAATGTTGTGAAAGCTCCATGTTGCGGTACCTGTTTGTAATGAACTGCCTATTTGTTTGTTTGTACAAAATTATAAATTTCATTAGGGTAAATCTGTGCTAATTTGGCTTGTCAGTAATTTAGGGCTGGTTAAAATGAAATGTATTAATTAATTGCACAAATAAAATGATTGAATGCTCTTTTCTTAATATTTTATTTAACTGCATTATTAATTAAGCTAGCCCCGGCAAACACAAAACGGATTATCTCATGTTGAGTTCTGAAATGGGCTATATTTAAAATTAGTAGCTCCAATGCGAGATTTTTAGTTCATATATGCAGTTTTGGCAGATAAACTTTACAATCCGTCAAATGACACAAAATGTCGCAGTGCAACAGCGATCATTTAAACGTTCTAAAAGTGATTATTGCAAGGAAGCATTAGGTAATTAATTTGATTATTTAGCTTGGCAACAAAAACCATGCCTTCGTTATTAATACGATGACGTAGACCCACTCTAACCGCTCACTTCTTTCTGGTATTTGAAAAAACCGCCAATTTCGTAAAAACTGATGACGCCGTTAGATTTTTGAAACCCACGAAGTAAATGGACTTTTGGAAAAGCGCTAGGCCTCTTCAGCAAGGTCTACTCTTGTGCTTTAATTGCTTTCTCGTACGCAGACTCTCAATTTACAGATCAATACTACCTCGTAAAGTTCTTGTCAATCTTGCTTCCATGCTGGCACCAGTTGACGCTGCCGGATTCCTTTGCTGGAGTCGCTCCCTTGGGTGCAGATGTTGCTCTAGGTGCTCTTGCAGACCACGCCGACCTATTGCGGTACAGACCTCTGGGTTCAGCTACTTAATTGTGCTGGAAACGACCCTAGGAAATTTTAGCTGATCGGCTGCCGATGTCCAGTCTCGAAGGCGAATTGAAAAATTTAAATTTTACGTCGTGGAATTCGCCACAAACACTCGTACAGCAACCTGAACACTTGGTGAATAACTTGGATCACTTTTTATATGGTGAAATATTTGTTTATTATTTAAAAACATCAATTAAAGATGGAGTCCAAATTCGACAAGATACATTAATTTATATTTTCTATTGTTCTTTTTCTAACAACAAAGATGCATTACGTTGCTATGTTGCAGCGATGTTTTTTGTTAATTAGAAATTAGTTGTGATAGCAAAATACACAAATGGAGTAAAATTTGATTACATAAATCTTAAATTAATAATTTCTTTAAAAAAATGTCTTTTGCTTATAACTATCTATTATTGTTCCTTCTGTCACTCACACACATGTTTTTAAAATCATTGCTCTGCTTTTCACTCGACACCGAAAGATAGAAGAGGACCGGATTATGTATGTATGTTCTGATTTTCACTTTGTATTTTTAATGCACTGGAAATTGAGTTCCCGATTTACACACGTTGCTCGCTTTACTTCTATTCTGTTGCCTAATTTTGGGATTGCTTTTTGCAATTTTCTATTTTCCTCTATTCCAATTTCATTTACCTTTCAGATTGCTTGCCATTCACTGAGTTTTGCTTTGATTAATACTTCGTTCATTTAGTCTGCACATAACAAACCTTTTGTATCAATTAAATTTTGTGTGGTCTGGCTTTAAACATGCACAAACCTATTTTAATTATATCACTTTATTCAACTTGAAATCCCAACCCTCTGAAATATACTTTGCTTATGCGTGCCTTTATTCTTTTAATTACTACTTCTCGCATCTCGTTACCAATGCATTTAATACTTGGGTTATTGTTTTAAATTGCAGTTTCATAAAATATCTTAACTCTGTGCTTTATTGACTTGGTTAAATATTTTGCACTGCAAACAGAGAGTTATAGGCTTAAAATCATCTCGATATTTTGATGTTATAATTTTTGGTCAAGTGTGTGAATAAGAGTTTTGTTGCAGTTATGATCCATTTAGGAGAAGTGGTAAAAGGTTGGTTAGAATAAATTGTTTTATTTGACCAAGGAAGGGTTGAATGAAATTTAGAAGTGATGTAAGAATTGTATTGGCTATATGTTCGGAGTTAGAAGAGTTATTTGCAGGTTTCCAGGGTTGGGTGTGACTATTTATATGTCTGGAGTTTTTGTCAAGATGTGGAAAGTTGAGGTAGTTTTTGCGTGCTGGTGCTGGTTGAGTGCTTGCGATAATTTGATTTTTCCTAGTATGTATTTTATTTTTGGAGAATATTGAGTCCTGAAGGTGTTTACAGCCCCTGAAGTAGGCCGGATGATTGTCTCCACAGTTAACGCAGAAGATTGTAGGAGTATTTTTGTCCTTGTCATAATTGGCATACATATGGTTGGCCAGACGCTTCACGTACCTATGCTGTAGTCGACAATAGTTCTTGGTTTGGCCGTAGCGTTAACGCCTGATGTTTTCCTTGGTTCTACCCTGACAAGCGTATGGCAGATATTTTCGATTGTGAAGATTTCATTCACCTTTCCATTAGCCATTAAACGTATTGCGCATACAGAGATTAGTATTCTGTCTCTAATATACAGTCTTGTGATGCTAATTATGTGTTTATATGCAGAGAGTTTCTCTGGTAGATCTTTTTCCGTTAGATTCAATGTTCCTTATTTTAAAAATAAGTTTACCTTAAATACCGTATTTAGTTACGCACTTATTATATATTGCCAGTACATAATATAATCTTTAAAAAGCTAACAAGTTTAAACAAATTTGCTATTTTAAATACATTCTCACAGTAGTTCTTAAAGTGTACTTCACTAGCTAATTGCTACTGTTTTTTTCTTCGTGATATATAGATAGAGGGCCAGACTCTTGTACTATATTTTAATGTTGTTATATAGTAGCTAAATAAAATTGTATAACTATTACTAAATAGGAAGCTCCAGACCCAATCATCTGAAAGAAAGGTAAATATAACTATTTGAAAAGAAGTATTATCTTTTCTTATTATTAGGTCTTACGGTAAATATTAACAGAAGGTTTAAATTAAACCAACCGTCAGCCGTAATAGTAACGTCATCGTGCAGAAGCTGCAAGGAGTATGAATCTAAAACAATAGAATTTGTTGTTAATGATTTAAGGCGTTTCATTAATTATTACCTTTCTCCTAAGTTCCGGTTTCATATGGCATGTTGTTGCTTTTAGAAGAGTTCTTTTAATAGAATGTGCCTAAAGTAATAAAAAGATAAAAAGGGCCCTTAACCAAAAATTGTTACTTTAACATAATATATTCGGATTAATTCAATATGCAATAATAAATATTAGGCCATGTGTTACGGTATTAAAAGAACTTTACGACACCCACCCAAGGTGAGCATCGCACCACGGAATCAGTCCTGAAAAACTGGCACACTTGCCCTGAAATCGGTTCGAAATAGGCTAATAGGCCACGGCTGGAACGCTCATGGAGTCGGGCGTGAGTCACACGATACGTTCTGGGCAAGCGTGTGGCGGCATAATATATATGTATAGGGTATGTCGAAATTATGAGGGCGCCACCAAGCCTGTCTTAACCCGGCTAACCGGGCCTGGTCGGTTAGACGGGAGCGAAGCACGCAAAATACTCCGCCGATAGGATTACTCAAGAATTGCAAGGTCAAATAACAATTTCGGGATTGCCTTATGCAAGGATTGTAATTAGGTGTCAATCCGACCGCGACTACGCAGCTGTCTTACCCACCTGTACGCTCAAAGCTCCCTCGTTCCGTCGCACAATAATCAGTACAATGAAGGGGGCGTTTATCTGTAACAGAACATGCACAAGTCGAAACAAAACAATAGTTCCCTTAGCTAACAAATCTTGTATTGACTAACGGGTTACAATGGGGCAGCAGAGTGCGTCGCCCTATATCTAAACTAGATTAAAACTAGGGGCACCAGCTGGCGCGCGCGCTCTAAACTTAGCGACAAATGTTGAACAGTAATGAACAGTAATGAACAGTAATGAGCAGTAATGAGCAGTAATGAGTACAAATATGCTGGCGCGACGCCTTATGCAGCGGACAGCAAAGATCAAATTAGCACTCGCGACATGGACAGTCTGCAAGTTTGAATGAATGCACAAATATGCTGGCGCGACGCCTTATGCAGCGAACAGCAAAGATCAAATTAGCACTCGCGACATGGACAGTCTGCAAGTCTGAATGAATGCACAAATATACTGGCGCGACGCTTTATGCAGCGAACAGCAAAGATCAAATTAGCACTCGCGACATGGACAAATATGACGACAGTGCCTGTAGGCACCAGAGGTGTGACGGCTCGCTCGCGTTCACAGCGGTAATCAGTTCAAAGACACATACCTTAATAATGTAGGCGGTTAGGGAGCCTGGTACAGTCGAGTTGCGACAGGCTGCAGTCGTAGGTGGCAGGTACCTTCGATGTTCGACGGCTATAGGGATGAGTGCACATCCGCCTTAATGGCGACGTGAAGCGCGTCAGGACGCGTACAACGGGACGACGAAAAATGGGCCACTTTCGTTCTGCGGGACAGATCCTCGTAGGTCGAGATGAAGGGGGCACGACCCCTTACTTACGGAAGCAGGAACTGGGCTCAAAAACACCCACGCTACGCCGAAGACAATTCGAAACTCTCACACACAACCACCACACAAGCGTTCTCTGCAACGGACTGCGGTTGACTGCCCAGAGGGAAGCGCTGGCAAAGGTCACCTTGGTCGCGTCCCCACGTGACTAAACCTCGGCAGCCAATTGCGGGGCGATAAAATGAAACAACTTAATGCCGGCACCAATGGTATCACGCCTCAGCGGCGTGCCTTCTAGAAGATTCGGAATTCTTGCGGGCGATACGCTCGCCTGCCACGGCGCCATCAGAGGGGAGCTCCAACCGACGGGAAATGCTGCGTTCGGGGTCAAATATGTGCGAAATCATGATTCTGGAATTAGGCGATGGAGCCAAATAAAGAACTAAAAGGGTTTAGCATACGGGCACGCTGCCCTAAAGCCTAGGCGGCTATTTAAAATACCAAAATGACCTAACACATGAGATGATGAAAGAATCAACTGCAACGGTTTTTTTATTTTACATATCGGAAGAACTAGATAAAAAATGTAGAACAAAGAATGCACTTTAAACTAACGGCTGGACTTTCTCGGAAAAATCCCATCTCCGAATTTTTGAATGTGTGAAGTTGGAGAAGCAGAGGGCGGTTGCACATAAAATATTTCTACTCTACATTCGAAGTTCCAAGCTTCAATGATATTTTTCATTTATGTTTGGCACGATTTGAGTTCTTTAGTCATTCTGGAATACTTGTGCATACAAGAGACGCTCTTCGGAAAATGCACGACTAGCGTAGGGATGTCTACACACCTAGCAAAAGCGTTTGATGTAGTCCAACACTAGCAGCTAATTAAAATGTTATCTAATATCAACATTGATAAAGAGGACATGAAATCATCAAGAGATCAAAAACTTAAGTACGTCTAGGAGCATAAATACGGTATTTAAAGAAGCGTGCATTAAAGCTATATCTTATTCAATCTTTACAGAATATTCAAGCAAGTCTTTAAAGGTAGGTATAGATATTGAAGTTGATGTTAACTGGGTAATCATCAACACGCCAATGTTATTAATATTATCTGTAATAACTTAGATATCCTTCCACAACTTCTAGATCAACTGTGTCGAAGTAGAAATTGACTTGAATATTGAGATCAGCAAATATCTTTGGAGTACGATAACTTTATTCTTATATTTTTTTAAGGGCAAGTTCAAGATCAAATTAGGATAGCTCAAGCTGCTGCATTTGACAGGTTATTCTATACGGAGTACATACATGGACGCTAAAAGTAGGTTTTTTGAACCGCTTAAAATTTGAAACGCAAACTTGCAGATTTTCAGAAGAATCTTTTCACCATTATCATTCAAGAGGCTTTAGATTTCCACCATTATCCTGAAATATGGTACATACTTTCTTAACATACATTAAGAATTATTCTCTTCTAGTTCTTTATCCATTAATAACGGTTGGAAGTCATCATGATTATTTAGATTTTTGAGATTGCTACCCTATAGATATTTAACTAGTTTGAGTTACAATTAAACCATTCGCTTAGATCACGTGTCCACGCAGTTCTTCGTCTTTCTACTTTTGGTCTTTTATTTTGACATGTTCCGTAGGACATCCTTAATACTACAGTTACTCATGCGATTCGTAAGCTACACTTGTCGTCAACCATTGCAAGATTTTTTATTGAACGTTTCGTGAAAGTCCATGCATGTATTCCACTGTTCTAGGTTTTAATTTTATGTTAATATCTTACTGCAAAACAACTTACTCTACCTAGTCAATTTTTTTGTTACAGTTTCTCTAGACGTTTCTATCCAGTGCAAGCATGTGCGGTTCTTGCCACCATATGTCTTTTTTACGTAAAATGTTTATCACTTTGTCGTTCCTAGGCTTTCGTGGTGTGTCTCTTTTAGGGTGCGCACATTTTTGTTTCTCAGATTGCCTTACTACATTATAACTTCCAGTATTGCTTACTATATACATCATACAAATTTTATTTCCAATGTTTAGATTCTCTTATCCTGCCTTTTTGATAGTGTCCATGACTCACAAAAATATATTAGTGTTGCAACATATAAGCCGTTCACGACCTTTTTGGGACAGAGTTGGCTATGATTTTTTCTTTTCATGTTGGGCTAACTGATTCGATGATGTAGCCGATGCAACTTTTTTTTTCTGTCAGTGTCTGTTCGACATTTTCTTGCCACCACATTGCCAGATTTAATATTTTAATATTCGTAAGAAAATAATTGATTTATCAAATGTGTAAAAATAATTTTAATTTCCGTCAAAGGAAAAGTCAAAATGCCCAAAATAATTTTGTTGCAACAAAAATTTTCCACTAAACGATGCTACTTCCAATTTAAGAAGGACAGACCAAATTTAAAAGAAAGCGAGTAGATGTGGAGACTAGAGAATATCCGGCAACAATGTACCTATTCAGAAAATATAACCTTAAACTGAAAACAACCTAACCTAACACAAAAATTGTCAATTTCCATGAGGGAGTTTAGTTGCAACAGAGGTACTGCCAACAAAATTACTAGATAGTCATAGCCTCACCTGACCCAAAAAGATCGTGAACGGCTTATATGCTGAATTACTGTATAAGTAATCGCAGCCTACTTGGTTGGCTTACTTCTTTTCTTATCAAACTATTAGCTCGGCATAGTATAGGTTGTTCCTCATTTATTTCCCACTTTTTATTGATTACAACAGCCACATACTTAAAACTTGTAACTTGTTCTATTTCTTCGTTGTTAAATTGTATAGGCAGTTCCTTGGGACAATTAGATATGGTTTTTGTTATGGCAGTGTTTTATTTCCATATTATTTTCTTCTAGAATTGTGTTCCATATTTTCAAGTTTCGTTGTTGATCTCTGTCTGATTTCTAGATTGTTTCAAGACTCTAGATTAGCCAAGTGATTTATTTCAAGTGCCCGCGCATACTGTAGAGTGGTTCAAGATCGGGTGGAATGAGCTTTTCATTATATTTTTAAAATTCCTAGATATGTTGTTAGTTGAGAGAGAAGGAAAATTTGTTTTTAACACTATTTTACCCTGTATTTTGATCGTATGAGCACTTATAAAATTGTTTGAACTGTAATGGATACCAACTATCATCTTATAATTTTTTTCCACATGTTTTCTCATACCTACAAATTGTTTTGTTACCATAGATTTGGAAAGAACTTGGTTTTTTGTTTTAAATACTTACTATACTAATTTACCAAACTACCTGTTACAGCGTATTTTTCATAACTTGATCTAACATTATCAGAAAAAAATATGGGCTCACTCAGATGACGGGACTACGACACAACTGACAAGAAACTAATAAGCGATAGTAGCGTAGCGATTGATCTATGGGTTTATATACTTCACTGTACATTGCTACAACTGCGATTCGATCATGATGCAACTTGCGCTAAATAACTACTTGCGACTGTCAGTACCAATCGCGAACCGATTACTTGATTTGATGTTGTGGGGTCAAATTCAAAGAAGTTCAAATAAATACGAAAATACTCTTGTACTGATGCCGCGTCTTTCAATTGATGAATTAACGTTTTCTACTAATACATTAACAGCCAGTCTTATATAGACCATTAATCTGAGGTTAACTTTAATTCGTTGTTAAAACAAACAAAAACGCATCAAAACATTAGCGCTTATGACAGTTTATTTATTAGTTTACAAATTTTGATGTGGTTTTGTTTATTTTAACGAGGAATTAAAGTTAACTTTAGATTAGTGGTCTTGATAAGACTGGCTGTAAAATTCGCTCTTGACATGGTAACATTTTGTTTATTTTGGGAGAACTATCTTGCTGCGATAAAATACAAGTGATGCCCTATTTATTATTTTTGATATAGGTATGAACATGAACTTCCTTTCCATGTTATCGTCATCGTCACTCGAAAACATTTTGCACCAGACAAAACAAATTGTTCTGATGTCCATAACACAATTTGCCGTCGCGATGGTATCGTAGCTATGTCGTAGTGGCATCGTAATGGAATCGCAGTTGCGACGGCTCAGTGAATGGAGAGCCTGAATAGCCGTAATCTTTAACATTTGGAAACATAAACCCACAACTAGTAGTTTTGGCAAAATACTGCTTTTGCTATTTCTGATGAAGAAGACGTATGGAATATACATAAAAAAGCAACCAATGGATGCTTATAAAGTAAAGATATCCTTCAATAATATTGACACAAATGTGAATATTTATGCACTATTATACTTTTATTTTGAAAATGATGGATTAAAGACCCCATACCCCTCATGGAGAGAAGAAGATTAGGAACATTAAAGTGTTTTAAAAACCTACTAGGATGAGACGATTGTGATTATTAAAATTAATGTATTTACCTGTTTCGAAACCTTATCGCAAACATAGAGTAACTCCGTTATTAGCATTATGCACCAAGTTACAATAGTCCGGTCAATATAGACATTTAAAATAACAAAAACTCCCGGAGAGCCAAATATTGGTGGAGAGCTGGGGTTTACCATTACAAATAAAGTTTTAAAAATCCCCATCGATCCTATGTGTGCTACAAAAGTTATTCGGGGTCAAAGGTCAAAATTTGAGGTTTTTTGGATTTTTCTCGAAAACGGTAAGTTTTATCAAAAAAAAAAACTCAAACCAAAGTTGTAGATTTTAAAATTCTCTGCAAAATTGGTCTTCATAATTTTTTTCCTACGAGTTACCATTCCTGAGATATCGCGATTCTAAGAGTCACATTATACATGATATGCACACATTTCCACGCCACCTGTGAGGTAGTGTACTCGGCGCTTTTTTTTACCGTGGTTTCCCCTGTAGGCCTACTCCACTAACTGTCATGACAATTTTAGGATAATTTAAGGGAACAATACCCGTCAAGTTCTAGATATTACCTTATTATTGATATTGATTATTGATATTGCTATTGATTATTGGGTTAACTACTGTTTTGATTTCTTTAGATATTTTAATCAGATTCATACTCTTGAAAGTCTACTTCAACAATCATGTCTTCTTCGATTTCTTCTTCTTCCTCTTCCTCTTGCTGGATGTTCATAAATTGTTCAAATGTGGCTGAGTCATTGGTCTCTTCATTAAAATCACAGGAATCTTCCTCTATTGTACTCAACTGAACATTTGAGCAAGACTGACCTTGGCAATTGGTACACGCTGGAGACCACAGCAACCCGACTTTTTTACAGCCACATTTGGCACTACAACCTTTTTTGCAATTGCAAAAAATAGTGTTGAGGAGTTTTTCTGGAGTATTATCTATCAATTTCCAACCCCAGTCTTCTGGGTTCAGTTGATTGGCTAGCCATGTTTGAACTTGATAGTATACTCGATACAAGTGTTGAATAGCAGGTGCCGATGTTGGAGGAAGACATGATAGTTGTACTTGTTTCTTGTTTCGCGTATTTTTTACAAAAGTTAAGTATCGGTATTTATCAATGCAAGTAATTTTTTTTGGAGCTCCATAAACCGCAAGAAGAAAGCGAATTCCTTCCGTAATTATTGTTTGAGGTGTGGAATCAATTTCTGTAAATAATTTTATCCATTGGAGTCCTTGCAGTAAGTAGTACTAACAAATCAACATCTTCACCAACTACAATTGTGTTTGTTGCATTAAATTTTTCTATTGCTGTTTCAATTATGAGGACATCTGCGTCATTTTGAGCTTGTTTCACTGCAATATTCGCAGCTGTTAATTTGTCACTTAACATGGAAATGAAATGAGATTTATTATTAATGTTAGCCAAAAATTGCTGTTGATTCGCTGAAACTGTCATAAATTCATCAAAGATAATCTCGGAACCCGATGATGTTTTTGTAGTTCCACGACGTTGTTCTGCAGCTTTAATATTCTTTGTCGAGTCACTGTAGCCGTCAAATACTAACGTCACTGTAAGCCCATAATGTCTGCGTAGATACTGAACATATTTATCAAAAATAACGCTAAAGGTTTCTTCTCGATCCCACACAACGTGATGTAGTAGGTATCCTCCATCAATAATGTAAGTAGCGTTTGTACGATCAACCTCAGTATTGATATTGATTGATTGAAAGCAATCGTAAATTGCTGACTTTGTTGTTTTACGCATTCCAGCTGCATCGAAGAGTGATAAGGGGTAAGGGGCTAATTCATACTCAAAAAATTTTTCAATCTCGTGCTCAAAAGCTTTAGTGATACTCATGCGTTGAAATAATAATACAGGGTCTATAGCTACTTCTTCTTCGTGAACTTTCACGGTGCTACTCGCAGCTATATACGTGGCTTATATGTGCATATCATGTATAATGTGACTCTTAGAATCGCGATAGCTCAGGAATGGTAACTTGTATGTATGTATGTATGTATGTATGTATGTATTTTCTGTAACCTCATTTACCTTGCGGAATCGCGATAGCTCAGGAATGGTAACTTTTAGGAAACAAATCATGAAGACCAATTTTGTAGAGAATTTTAAGATCTACAACTTTGGTTTGAGGTTTTTTTTTATAAAACTTACCGTTTTCGAGAAAAATCCAAAAAACCTCAAATTTTGACCTTTGACCCCGAATAACTTTTGTAGCACACATAGGATCGATGGGGATTTTTAAAACTTTATTTGTAATGGTAAACCCCAGCTCTCCACCAATATTTGGCTCTCCGGGAATTTTTGTTATTTGACCACTATTTTTATGTCTAAATTGACCGGACTACAAGCAACGTAAAAAATACACAATCATTGGTATCAATGGGTCCGTAGGTATATAGCGTCGTAAATAAATAATAGAAATTTAGCAGTATCATTGAATATCCTAGAAATACTTCTGTCCTCAACGGTAAACCATACATTTTGTTGACTATTTTTGTGATTCTGCATAACTCTTGATGCATTTCAGCGACAAAAATAATATGGGCAAATGAGAGATCATTCACTTTTGAATCAATAATCGTTTGATGTATGTATCTATTTAGAATGCTAAATCGTTGCGATAGAGAGAAAAACCAGACTCGTGTTCCTGCCTGCACCGCGTGCATGTAAACGTAAGTTAGCAAAAAGATAATATTGAGTAGATCTACAGATTTCTGTAGATTATTGTAAATGTTGAATCTTATAGCCATGGAATCGATAATTATGTTTACATAAATCCATGCAGTATTAAGTTTATTAACCAGATTATTATCAATGCTAACCCCGAAAGAGGAGATGGTTTCATCTATACCTATAGCTATCACTTGTCTCAACGTTTGTATTTCTTGTTGTTGAAACAGTTTCTGGCTGAAAGAGATCAGTATAAAAGAAGCGGTGATAACATGGCTTTCAAATACCAAAATAAGCCATTGGAGAAAACCGGTAGTTCTGCCGTTGGCTCCCATGCTATAAAAAATATCAGCTGCAACAATGATTAGAATAAAAATGTACGTAATCCCATTATATAACCTATGGTAGCTTGCGGGTCGAAATTGCCTGTTGCCCAGCTCTCCTCCTAATATAAATTGAGCAGCACCGATCCATTTTTTCAAACGGTAAGATGCAGAAAATGCTGTGCATATGTCTCCTCGGTGAACAGTTGCTGGCATTAAATTAGAATTTCTCATTATACAATCGACACGCCAGTTGTAAGCTTCGCAATTGCTCTAACTCATTGTGGACATTGTTGTGTAATATATTCCACCATAAAATTATAATTCATTATCTTAATTATAGTTCTGCATATATGAAATAGGTGTACTGGGAGAAAAAAAAACAACTTAATGTTAAGTGAAGAAAACATGTAATCGTATAATAATTTGTTTCTTTTTTCATATTAGGCAGCTGGGTAGATATCCCTCAACTTTATAAATGATAACTATCACCTTAGTAACCTAATATAATGATAAGTGAAACGCGGGAGACCACTCGTTGCTAAATTCGTAAGTGTTGCTAAGCATGCAAGTTTTCAATAATGAGGTATATCGATTGAATATTTATTAGCTTTCGTAATCACTTTAAAACAACAACTTGACGTTGACAAGGGAATTCAAACAAGTAGTACTACGTCTAACGTCCTACACAGCTCTGGATAGGTTGGCTGCTCACGGAATGGGACGTTTCGGCGCAGCCGATTCGGCGTGGCTGATTCGGCGCAGCCCTTTCGGCGCGAAGAGGCTTCGGCGCAGAGACGGTTCGGCGTGAAAACGTATCCACTCCCACCAATTTATGTGTGAGGAGCATTTCACATGCAAATTAATAAAAGCACGGCAGGTAGCAAATTAGCAAGAGAAGTTTCAAGTGAAGCACGCACTTGCTTGTACTACGAGTTTTAGAAGTTCGACCAATAGAAAAATGTTGCTAGGTAGTGGCTTAACTATTTCTGTTCGGTGAACAAGGTATAGTTATGGGCCAGTTAGGTTAAACATAATTTTAAACAAGGATACTTCCATCTAATAACCTTTGGCATTTTTTACATTATCCGATGGCTGTTTGAATTTCTGATTGAACTGTTGATAAACATACATCTCCTGGCATGCCATAACTTTAGCATAACTGAACCACAAACCTAATTGTGATTTGAAGATTCACAGCTACATATTCATTAAATGACTGAAGCAACGAATTGTGTTTTTGTTTTCAATGTCGACAGAGTCTATATTTACAAGATTCAACTGCATGATTAGTCTTAAAGCAATTAATGCCGAGCTTCAATATCTCTGGTTAAAATCGGGGAACCGTAAGTGGTACTTTTATAATCTTCGATAAAAATTCAATTTTATAGAACAAGAGTGTCGTTTTTTTAAACTCACAAAATTAGGTGATTACAAAATGTCCCCAAGGTACAAAAATTAATAAAGTGAATAGTTTTTAAAAGCCCTGTTACATATTGGAGTAAATGGGGTATATCTAAATTCATTTCAATGAAAGCGCGTCCATTGCTCGTCATGTATTTTCCATGACATACCAACTAAGTAACGTAGAAGACATTAAAAAATACAATTGTAAATTTAATTTACTAATTATATTATGTTTTCGTAAAGTTATTTCAAATTCTATTGGTGGTTTCCTAATTTAATTCAAAAGGAACTAGCATATTACACATATAAACGACCAGCAAAATATTTTATTTTTGGTAGATTTATTATTAGTATTTTCAAGATTTGTATACACATTTGGGAAGAAGTCAATGTTAAGTCCACATTAATTTATTCTTACTTTTATTTGAATATGTTAACTAGGGAAAGTACCTACATATTGAACAAACGCTTTTTAAGTATTATTTAACCTTTTGATATTTTTAGAAGTAAGCTTTCAAAACTTTTCTTTGTATTCTGACGCAAAAGCTAATATTTTTTAGTAATTTTTATTTATATAGAATTTTAATTATCCTCTACTATCCTCTAACTAAAATATATTCGAAAGAGGCTTATACGGAAATTAACAAAATATAACATCTTATTAGCTTGTGATTTAAATGTAAAACTGAACCCACAAAATAGGTATAGTCGCGCCGAAATGGCCTCGCTCCGAATCGGCTTGCGCCAAAACGTCTTTGGGCCAAAAAGTCTCTGCGCCGAAACGTCTCTGCTTCGAACTGTCTCCGCGCCGAAACGTCTTCGCGCTGAAAGGGCTGTGCCGAATCGGTCGCGCCGAATCGGCTGCGCCGAAACGTCGTAGACCGGGCTGCTCAGACTCACATTTTCGGTGACTATATGGTCGTCAGTAAGCACTGCAACTGCAGGACTACTTCTCATGGGTAGGGAGCAACTCAGGATCGTCACAGGTCTACTAATAGGACCTTACTTGTGGCCTCTGCAATAAGGAAGCAGAAAATGCAATACACATTTTGTGTGTCTGTAATGTGTTAAGAAGAAAAACACCGCGCATATTAATTTGGATAGCTTACTATGGAACTGAAGAACTTTGCTACACATCCGGTGAATGGCCTATATCTTTAGATGCAGGTTATAAGGATTAATTAATGGGTGTAACTTACTAATTAGGGTATGCACAATAAGCCTTTTAGGCTACAGTATCCCCGGAATCTGCAGAGAGACGGGCTCTGAAGATAAAAAGCATTAGCAAAAATGGCTCTTATAGCTACTACATACAAATAGCATGGTTGCCACTTGCCATATAGCGACAACTTCAGACTGAACAAACTTTACTTACCGTTGAGGGTACCATCCTTGGTTGAAGAGGAACGCACGGTTCCTATAGCACCCCGCCCAAGTTGGGGGAGTTGAAATACCTTTAACTTTTTTGTAGATACAATTATGTGTAAGTACCTTACATCACATTGGATAAAGTATTGCAGGTTTCCTTAACCTTTTCCGAAATCTCAACTTCTAAGCTTGTCATTCTATTGCTCAAAGTATCTATTCCAATCACTTGTCAAGGCTTTTGTAGTATTTTGGACTATTCAATTGATCTTTCATTTGTCAAAAGGTGATCAACGAAAATCCATTATTTCACTATATCACAATCACTATACTGGGAAAATAAACAACAACGACGGCGATTACCGAATATTATATATCTTTTTTATTTAAAATTTACCATGTAAAACCCTATCTTGCGTCCATTTTTGTACTAGTACAAATATGAATCGAAAAGTGTACAGTTGCCAAGATAATTGGTGAACATCCCTAAATGACTTACTTTTTATAAAACATTATTCGACAATATGGCGTCTTATTTGTGTGGTTGGAGAGAAATGTAGTTTTTGTTAGGAAAAATTAATTTTAGTTTTCTAGAGAAATTGCATGGTTTATTGTTAAATTTACTGAAAACTAATTTAAAAAAATAGCTTGGTTCATTGAATAGTCCCTCGAATACCGTTCTTAGTTAAAGTTAAGTAGACTAATTTTGTGGTGGTATCAGTACTCATGTCCAGTGCTCTTGGGATTAGCGCAATGGACATTCTTGATACCACAGCAAAAATAGTCGACATAACTTTGACTACTCATGGTATTATAAGTGAGTATTTTTAGAAAGGTTGTTACTACACAGAGAAATCGATTTCTAGCTTTTTAGTGATTAAATCGGGAGTGCAACAAGGTTCTGTTTCGGAACTAGTGTCGATTTTCTTTAGTCTTTTTGTTTTTGTCATATGCGTGCCGGTGGCAACCAAAATTTACTACCCTTGTAACGCTGGGGATGTTAAGGGTGTTAGTGATCGTAATGTTCCCGATATTTCAGCAACTTGTAAATTTTCGCTTAGAATATCTTAAGTGTATTAATTATTTCTGCAAATTTTTGAGTGACCTATTTGCAACGACATGAAGTAGTTGGTAGAATAGAAAACAACCGAGGAAGGAAGGTTTTTCAACCCAGAGTAGCAAATGCAAGAAGTGAAAAGATGAAAATAGATCAATAATACACGATCGCAGAGAAATTATAAAAACAACTGAAAGTTATTATCGTAATCTGTATGAGTCAAAAGAGGCGAAAGTATCAAATTCAACAGACATTTGCTCAAAACTTATCAAGCACTATACAGGGGACCTACTTGAAGTTAACGTGGAAGAGGTACGAACAGCAATAAACCAAATAAAAAATAGCAAAGCAGGAACTGTTTAATGAATGCCTGAATGAAGTATATCGTCCAACTGGAAAAAAGCAATCGTGACATTACTATAGAAGGAAGGTTTGAGACCACGTACGGAAAAGGAATGTTACAACCTAAATTCGACTTTACTACAAAAAAAAACATGGCACCACGTTGAAATGGCAGCTTGTTACAGCATAAACAGTTCTTTAAAATAAAAACTCCAGTTTCTTACCACCTAAAAATTACATCACGCTAAAATCGGGAATTCTCGGATCGATTGACCCAACCCCGTTACGATGAGCTGTAACAAGGGATGCCGGCAAAACGCTCCGTGAGAACGGCGGGTTCTTTACGACCTTAAATTAGGGCTACGATCCGGTAAACGAAATACAGATGTTAAATGTTTAGTGCCACCACTTTTGTATGTAAATCCGTTTACGTAAAAGTGGAAACAGTAAACGTAGCTTAAAAGGTGGCTGCAGTGTAGTGCTTGATTTCAACCAGCGGCCAGCCTCAGTGAACTTACCTTTGGTTAATTTTCTCCGAAACTCCCCTGCATTTCTTACACAAAGAAACAAACTACAAATACACATGCAACAGTTGATATACAAAATAATAATGTTCAAGTAATTAATTAAATGGAATCTATTAAGTTAAAGACACGTGAAATAATTATACAAACATGAAAACAAATTAATAGGTTAGTGTTAGTAGCTTTAAAATTACTTGACAAAAACCGGGTCCATCTACAATAATGACATCGGCAATCGTGAATTTGACTACAACAAAATTTACTACGGCGATATTCACTAAGAGCGTAACATAAAATGTAAAATGTTGTGCGCGTCATGCGGTAGCTTAAATTACACACATACACAATCCAAACACCGTCACACAAAAGGGTTTGAAATGTACTGTAATAACTAGAAAAAATACCTGTTTGCAGAATTCAGGGGGCTTCCATTGCTGTCCACTGAAGTTACCAGCGACCGGCAGAATAGCAGCTGCTCAAAAGGGTGTTTGCGACTAGCAAGAACGGGGCTTCAAAACGATGTTTACCACAGCCAGAAATTGAAAAGACAATAATCCCCCCGGAGGGTAACTGGATGACTAAACGAAACTTCCAACTTGCGAAATGCGACACGACGTTTGGTTAAGATAGAGCTGGTTTCTTTGAGAATCCGGTAATTAAATCCGTTGAATCGGCAATTAAGGTCTCGCAACTTCCCGGTAAGAATCCTTCAACCACAATTAACTTATTTGTATCCCCTCAACTCCGACAGCTAGCACACATCTCGACGGATCAGCCACAAATTCACTCAGCACAAAATTCAACGGCTCTAAAAAGCACACAGTTAATTTTTAATTGTTTCAAAGCGTGCCGCCAACGACTGAAGTTGTTGGGGTTGCGCGGTTTCAAAAACACTTGTTAACTAACTCGAGGCGAAAGCGGGAATTAATTGCTCCGGGCTGAACCCCTTGGTCAAATAAAAATGCGCAGGCGCTACTTAATATTCTTACTCAGGGACTTACGGAAGTATACGGAGCGACGTCGCGCTGTTCGACAAAATTTTCCGCTTACGAAGGGAAAAACTTGTAAGCCAAACAAACGCGTCTTTGAGGTTGAGAACTCATTAAAAGGGCGATAAAACAGATTGCGCCAGTCAAACGAGAACAAAGCTTAATTTTAGATTTCGACGAACGTAAATAAACTGAGAGACGCTAATCTTTAAAACAAACGGAATAAAGTTCGGAAACACAAATAAGCTTTTAATTTAGGCTTCAATTCTACGGGAGAAATACTAAAATGTGAGATACAAATTCCAAAAAATTTAGAAAAGCGGTAGATTCAAAAATTGTCCTCACAAGAAGTGTCGGCAGACCTAATGCACGGTGGTCCGACTATATGGAAATAATTTGGAGAGACCTACGTCTAGCAGTGGACTGACATAGGTTGAAGAAGAGAGAGAGAGAGAGAGAGAGAAGAGACTTTTGCAACAATGGTTTGAATTATACTGCAGATGGATGGGAAACTTTTAGAAGGTACAATTATTTATTAGAAGGTACTAGCAGTTACACTGCCAATGCCCAGTTTAAAGTAGGAATGTGCGATAAATGTCGCACACCCAACTAACGTAGAGTTAACAGCTACTACTCTGTTTTCATCTGATAGCTGAAGATGATATTGGCAACTTCAGCTTATTAACACTATAAAAGCCAGGCATTAGCAATCATTGATCATTTTATACAAGAAATCTAACAATATGATACTTACGTGCCTAGTTATTTGCGAAGAATCGTATTTGTTGCCTTATTATATACTCGTAGTAACGATTTTCACACCTGTGTAAAAAGTGAGTTAACCGACATTTTTCCAGTTTTCCCCTATCAGCTTCTTATACGTACAGTTTGAGATTTATTGTATCTTCAGCTATCTTGCTTATACTGAGGCAGTGCTAAAAGCGTATATCGAATTCACGCTGAACCCCTTTCTTACAGAACCTTTTACAATGTTTCGAAAACCTTATAAAGGGTCTTACTGTACAGTAAATTAAAAGACAAAATCTTGAAAATATATATTGGCAAACAAGATATGTGCAAAAGTTAACGGCGCACTCATCAAACAAATATGGGTAAACGTAAAGTAAAAGGAGGGATATAAGGAAATAAGTCCTGTGCTATGCCGATGCGATATTTAGAGGTTCGTATACCACGTTAACAAAACGGTAAAAACATTTAAAATGGCTATTGCGAACATTTGTAAAATGATGTCACTCCACCAATCATTTAGCTCCATTTAACTACTTTCAACCACTTGCACCGATTACGTTTGTTGTTATACAGGGTTAGGCAGAATAATGTTACAATTTTTTAAAAGCTATAATATTGGACAGAATGCAGTGATCTTTTGGATTTAATATGGCAATAGTGGCAGTAGACAAAAACGAATCGCTGCCTTTGGCACGCAAGAATTTTCGTGATCGAGAAATTTACTCGATCGAGGCCAATCCTCAGAGACAGAGCGGATGGACTATCTCGACCTATCATGGATCAGAAATTTCAAGTAGACGGGCAACGCGTCGTGGACGATCTGCTAAAAATGAAGTGAATATTTCACGAGTAAGAATTGCATTTGAGCACAGACCTAAACATTCGGCAAACCGGCATTCTAAACGAAGCTTTCCAATAATTTTATACTTGACCTTAAAATTCCATCCGTAAAAGATGCAAGTTGTTCAAGAACTGGATGTATATCGCAAAGAAAATCGACTGAAATGTTAGAGAATATCCTTAATGAAGTTCCAAAAAAAGATGGGGGAGTGAGAGAGTATTCACTCATGTCACGCACGTTTCACGCTTGCTTTAAACACTCACGTTCACGCACGTTCATACTCAATTTCACTGCGTGACTCTCCAATCACGACGTGACTCGCAGATTTTACTTGAAAATTTTAATTTCTAGGTTTAAAAGTGCTTTTAAGTCAGAGGAAAACCAATTGTTCTACTTGGTCTCCTATAGACACATAATTGACTGTAGACATAACATTCACAACACAACACGGGTGCGAAGCTCAGTCGTTGCAGCATGCCACACAGGAGTACAATGACCTTCCGCTCCAGCTCTAGATCTTCTACATGGCTGCGCAGCGGGGGATAGGGGCACCCTGCAGTCTTTTATTTGTTACTTAATATTTAACATAAAATTAACGTAAAGCTTGAATCACACCTTGGAGATTTTCACTCACATTCACTCACGTTCACGGCCCGATTTTCAAATAATACTTACGGTCACAACGGGACTCGCCGTTACCCAGCATGACCCGACTGTTTTCACGTCACGCGTCCATCGCTAGTTCCAAACAAACTTGATTTTTCAAATCATTTATCGGGATTTGTCAATAAGCCCTAATTATTGCTACTGGTCTGGCACAAATCCTAAAAAAGTTCATAAAAAATCTTGCAGTATAAAAGTTGTTTGGTGTTCTTTTACATCAATGGGAAACATCGGTCCTTTTTTATTTAAGATATATATCAGGGCTACCTAAAGAAATGTTTCTATACGTTTTAATAACATAGATGAGTTAAAAAAACTGCATTCTTGACGAAATTGAAGCTATCTTTGAGAGTTCTACGTCACTGGAAAAATGATACAAAATTATTTCAGGCTTCTATTGCAGAAAATGGTGGTCCTTTGAAAGATTTCATATTTAGGTCATAAAATCTAAATGTTTATATAGCAATTTTTATAATGGCTGAGTCTTTTATTTAATTCATAAATTGTCTAACATACTAATCCGTGTATCTAATGTTTGTCGACATTAAACATAATACCGGTGAAATCGTCATTATATGAAATGCCTAGGTGGCAGGCAATATGTTATGTTATGTTTGAAGGGGTTATGTTAAATAAACTGGCATCTCCAGGATGTGTGTTGTTTGAGTTTATTTAAGTTAGTTGCAGTTTTTGACCGCGTGTTTTGTAAACGTCTTTATCTTCGTAGGTACTGTTATAGACTATTTGCCAAATTAATTTAAGTATTGTTAAAAGTTTTATTATCGCACTCAGTGCGGTTATAGATGATATTACAGCACTCAATGCGGTAATAGTTATTAGTTATTAGTGTATATGTTGGCACGTTGGAAGTTAGGTATGTGCGAATTGTAAACGAGCGATGACATCTTTGGCGTCCAACGTCCCTGGCCCTTAGTTTTCCGTTTGTGTGGGTGAGTATGTTATTGTAGGGCATTTTCCATTATTGCCGGTTTATTGTGGCTAGGTACCTTATTTGAGTATTATTTAACCTTGCCTGTGTTAGTTTTACTTCTCATTTTAGTTGATTGATTGGTTGTGTTGTGATTTCGATTTGGATGGATCAATATATTTGTGAGATTTTTGGGATGTGCTTTTTTTGTTACTTTGTGGTTGAGCACTCGTATGGTTTGAGGAAGATACCGTCTATAATAATTTCGGGATTTTGCAGTGCACGTTAGCCCTCATTCGCGAGAATGACTTTTGATAGTTTGGTTTAGGTAGTTTGGTTTGGTTAAATGTGGAATATCCTCAGTACCTATCTCCTACAAGTTGTCAATGTTAGTAGATTATGTTTAGTCACTTCTATTTTTTTACATTATTCTTCTGGTTTGTTGCATTTGGATTTTTGGGTTGTTGTTGATGCATTTGTGAAATTTCGTCGAAAATTAGTAGATTTTAGGCACCTGGTATGTTTTGGAGTAGTGTCCCTCCGTCACTATGTAACTTTGTGGGGAGCTTTCTTCATTTAAGCTATTTGTTTCTCACGGTAAATCTTCTTACTTAGCTTAGTGCAGTCGATATATAATGGATTCCTTGTATATTTTCTATTACTTCGATAAAGGTTGGGGTGAACTTGTCGGACCCTTGTTGGATGCATTATTAGATGTTGTCTTCATATTCTACATTTCATAATCCACAAGTGAGCCTTCTTCTTTGTTTTTGCTCCCCTGTCAGGCATGCTTGAGAATTGAAAACGGTTTCAACCCGATTATTTTTTCAAGTCGCTGCTCCTACTGCTCTTCGGCTATTGTTAGCAAGTTATTTTGTCGTTGCCTTTCTCTCTTTCGAGCTTTCAGGATTTCTTGGTCTTGCGATGGAATTGGTTTTTCAGTTTCTCTTGGTCTCTCGTTCTGTCACAGATCCCAGAATTTTGTTTGTGTGGGTCAGCTTTCAGCTTGGCCATTAGGGTAATTATGGATTTGAGTAAATGCTTTATAGGGTTATTCCCTTTTTTTGCTGAGTGGTTTTATTGTTTATTTTTAGGGATTCAGTAAGGTAAATTCCTTTTTCATGTGACGCAAAAATCTATTCACATAACTGATGCCGGTTAGACTATATTTTTGTTTGTGGTACCTCTACTGTAGCTGTAGTATGCTTTTGATGGTGACGGTCAGAAAGTGAACCTTTATCCCTTTATTTTGCAAAGAAATTAGTTACGTTCGTTTTGGCAATTTCGGATTTATTTACCAAGGTTAGCCCTAATGCTTTGCCTCAACTTAGCACCCCTTAAAAGCTACTTAATAGCAAGGCAAATTTAAAAGGATATAGGTTATTCCAGCTGCAATCGTTAACGTTGGGGTGCAGATGCTGTCATACGTTTGGTTGGGATTTCATGAATTCCTCTCTTGGCGTTTCCTGATCGTGTTAGACTCCTCTAAAAGAGTTATTTCGTTTGGTTGGCTCTGTTAATTTTCATACTTCATACGCCAGTGAAATGTCCATTTTGAAATTTTGGAGATTAATGCCGTTAGTAACTTTTTGGTTTATTTGTTAAGTTTGGAAGCCTGGGAAGTGCCTCTTGTCGATCAGGAGTCACACTAATTTATTCTTGCTAATACATGGTTTGGCGTATCCAGTCTAATTTGAGTGTAACGTTTTGTATTGTATTACGCGAGCAAATGTATTCTGTTGGGATTTGGAATATTGGTTGCTTTACTTTGCGGGCCAATGCATTTTGTTGCTGGAGCTCTGACACTGTGGCAAAATCGTTTAACAACATCCCCATTTCCGACTTCTCGGTTGTCTTTTTTTGTTTTATTTTCGAATTGAATAACTTCCGCCCGAGTTGTTAAAAGCGAAATTGTTGATATAGACCTTGCATCTGGGATTTTAGGGAGATTTATGATTTAGTGATCGCTGTTTCTTCCTTATTTTTTTTCTAATTTTTGTCGTTGGATTATGTGTGAAACCCCATGTAGGCGGATTTATGTGGAGACGGTCGTGAATGCGTATGATAAGCAAATTGATTTTAGTTATTTTAATTACATTCTAAATGGTTTTTGATAAATCAGCGCCTACTCTGGAGATGGGAGCACTTCTTTCAATGCACGTTTTGATTACCAAATCACTGGAGAATTTTCCAACTCAGATGTGCGTGGTGGTAAAGAACAAGTTGGTGACGCCCGTATTTGGTTTTGATCATATTAATGTTAAAGAGTAGCTCAGCTGGCTATTTAGATGCTATTGGTTACATGACTGTTTTGAGTATTCCCAGCTTACTATTCTGATTATATTGAAGTGGTACGAGAGTATCATTAATTTATTCCAGTTCTAAGGCGTATTAGAGCGTTCAGCGTTGACAAGCTACAATGGCGACCAGAACAACGGCATACTTAAACTAAGAAATATGGTAAAACTGTGACTTTTCACCCCCTTACTAAGGGCGTCAAAATTTACACCTCGGGATAAACTCAAAATCGGAGAGATTCGTCGCCCTCAGATATATATTTGACTAGCAAACAAACACCAGATAATTACCTTAGATAGATTTATTGTGTTTAACTATAGGTCATCATCATCATCTTCCTTTCAAGGTATAGGCATTATATGCCTGTTCCGAATTTCATAAATCACTCCACCGTTTTCTGGGACGTCCGGGTTCCCTTTTCCCTCTTGGTCGGTATGCCATGGCTTTCTTGGGGATTCGTTCTTCTCCCATGCTGTTGACATGTGTCTATTTCTCGCGGTATTCTGTTATTTTGTCGTTGATGGCATAGATTTTTAAGTCGTTCCTTATTTCTGTATTTCTTATATGATCTTCTTTTGTGCATCCTTTTGTTTACCGAAGGAACTTTATTTCTGATGCTTGTATTCTGCTTTTATCTCTCTCTGATGTTACCCATGTTTCGCTTCCATACAGAAGTATTGGTACCGCCATTGTTTTATAAAATTTCATTTTAGTGTCCCTTTGTGCTTGATTTTTTAAGGTCCTATGGATGGTTCCGCCAATGTGTTGGAATTTATGTAATTTGTTGTAGATATCTCGATCGTACTGGTATGTTATATCGCAGCCTAGATAATTAAAATGAGACACTTGTTCTATTGTGTGATCTTCTAATATTATTTTACAGCGTATCGGGTCTTTGCCTTTAAAAACCATGACTTTTGTCTTTTTTGTCGATA
The DNA here is from genome assembly GCA_940337035.1 of Agriotes lineatus. Classification (NCBI taxonomy): domain Eukaryota; kingdom Metazoa; phylum Arthropoda; class Insecta; order Coleoptera; family Elateridae; genus Agriotes; species Agriotes lineatus. Next base: position 136,998 of record CALNHX010001778.1, on the reverse strand, counting down.
TTTTCAATTTTTATTCGCTACATAATGTCTGCAACTTAAATAAAGCTCTTTGTAGATCATCCTCGTTTTTTTGTAGTATTATCATGTCGTCGGCAAATAATAAGCAGTTTACGGCGTTTTGTCGATTTAGATATATTCTTGGGTTTATTTGAATCTTCCAATGAGAAATACTAAAACTTGAGATACAATAGCCAAAAAATTTAGAAAAACGCTAGATTCAAAAATTGTCTTTACAATAAGGGTCCCAGACCTAATACACGATGGTCCGACGATATGCAAATAATTTGGAGAGACCTACGTCAAACAGTGGACTGACATAGGTTAAAGAAGAGAGAGAGAGAGAGAGAGAGAGAGCGAGAAGAGACTTCTGCAACAATGGTTTGAATCACGCTGCAGATGGATGAAACCTTCTAGGAGGTATAACAGCTACTACTCTGTTTTCAGCTGATAGCTGAAGATAGTATTGGCAACTTCAGCATAGTAACACCATAAAAGCTAGGCATTAGCAGCCATTGATCATTTTATATTATAAATTTGACAATATGATACGTGCCTAGTTATTTGCGAAGAATCGTATTTGTTTGCTTTACTATATAGTAACGATTTTTACACTTGCGTGAGTTAACCGATATTTTTCCAGTTTTCCCCTATCAGCTTCTTATACGTACAGTTTGAGATCTATTGTATCTTCAGCTATCTTGTTAATACTGAGGCAGTGCTAAAAGCTTATATCGAATGCACGCTAAACCCCTTTCTTACAAAACCTTTTACAATGTTCAGAAAATCTTATATCAAGGGTCTTACCGTACAGTAATTTAAAAGACAAAATCTTGGTAATGGCTTTCCATATTAAATGATTCCGTATGGTCGAGAAAAGCGCTTCATGCAATTTTCGTCTGCAGAAGTGGTTGAACAATTGAAAATATATATTGGCAAAAAAGATACGTGCAAAAGTTAATGGCGAACTCATCAAACAAATATGGGTAAACGTAAATTAGAAGGAGGGATATAAGGAAACCAAAGTCCTGTGCTATGCCGATGCGATCTTTAGAGGTTCGTATATCACTTTAACAAAACGATAAAAACATTTAAAATGGCTATTGCAAACATTTGTAAAATTACGTCACTCCACCAATCATTTAGCTCTATTTAACTACTTTCAACCACTTGCACCGATTACGTTTGTTGTTATACAGGGTTAGGCAGAATAATATTACCATTTTTTAAACGCTATACGTTTGGACATGATGCAGTGATCTTTTGGATTTAATATGTCAATAGTGGCAGTAGATAAAAACGAATCGCTGCCCTTTGCACACAAGAATTTTCGTGATCGGGAAATTTACACGATCGAAGTCAATCCTCAGGAGACAGAGCGGATGGACTATCTCGACCTATCCTGGATCAGAAATGGCAAGTAGACGGGTCTGCTGGCAACAAAAGAGCAGCGTGTCGTGGAAGATCTGCTGATTATGAAGACAATAGTTCACGAGTAAGAATTGCATTTGAGCACAGACCTCAACATCCGGCATTCCTTTACGCTAAATATTTCTAAACGAAGCTTTTGAATAATTTTATAACTGAATTTAAAATTCCATCCGTAGAAGATGCACGTTGTTCAAGAACTGGATGTACATCGCAAAGAAAATCGACTGAAATGTTGCAGAATATCCTTAATGAGGTTCTAAATAGAGATGGGGGAGTGAGTGAGTATTCACTCACGTCACGCACGTTTCACGCTTGCTTTAAACACTCACGTTCATGCACGCTCATGCTCAATTTTACTGCGTGACTCTCCAATCACGACGTGACCCGCAGCTTTTGCTTGAAAATTTTAATTTCTAGGTTTAAAGGCACCTTTACATCAGAGGAACAACCAATTGTTCTACTTGGTCGCCTATAAACGCAGACACGTAAGTGACTGTAGACATAACATTCACAACACAACACGGGTGCGAATCTCAGTCGCTACAGCATGCCACACAGAAGTACAATAATCTTCTGCTCCAGCTCTAGATCTTCTACATGGCTGCGCAGCGGGGGAGCGGGGCACCCTGCAGTCTTTTATTCTTTACTAAATATTTAACGTAAAATTAAAGTGAAACGTGAATAACTCCTTGGAAATTTTCACTCACATTCACTCACGTTCACGGCCCGATTTTCAAATATTACTTACGGTCACAACGGGACTCTCCGTTACCCAGCATGACCCGACTGTTTTCACGTCACACGTCCATCGGTAGTTCCAAACAATCTTGATTTGTCAAAGCATTCATCGGGATTTGTCAATAAGCCCTAATGATTGCTACTGGTCTGGCACAAATCCTAAAAGAGTTCATAAAAAATCTAAAAGTCTAAAAGTTGTTGTTTTGTGTTCTTTTACATCAATTGGAAACATCGGTCCTTTTGTTGAAGATAAAATATTGAACAATACACGTTTGCTTATGCCACTTAACCAAACTCGTTTGATTGCAGCAGAACTCGTCTCACCGCCTCGTGGCAATAAAACTCGTTTTGTTAAGATGCTCATAATCAAGTTTGTATTGTTAGTATCCATTACATATTCATTTTGTAATTTTTCGTTATTAATTGTTGGCCTGTTCGGTTTCTCTTGGTCCCTCGTTCTGTCACAGAACCCAGGATTTCATCGTTGTATTTTGTTTGTGTCGGTCAGCTTTCAGCTTGACCATTAGGATAATTGTTGATTAGAGTAAATGCTTTATAGGGTTATTCTCTCTTTTTTCTGAGTGGTTTTATCGTTTATTTTTAGGGATTCAGTAAGGTAAGTTTCTTTTTCATGTGACTCAAAGATCTATTCACATAACTGATGCCAGTTAGACTTTATTTTTGTTTGTGGTACCTCTACTGTAGCTGTAGTTTGCTGCTGATGGTGACGGTCAGAAAGTGAACTTTTATCCCTTTATTTTGCAAAGAAATTTGTTACGTTCGCTTTGACAATTTTGGCTTTATTTGCTAACGTTAACCCTAATGCGTTGCCTCAACTTAGATTCCCATAAAAGCTACTTAATAGCAAGGTGAATTTAAAAGGATATAGGTGATTCTACCTGCCACCGTTAACGTTGGGTTGAAGATGCTGTCATACGTTTGGTTGGTATTTCTCGCATTCTTCCTTTCATGGGCAATGATGTGTTTCTTGATTGTGTTAAGCTTCTCTAAGAGTTATTTCGTTTGGTTGGCTTTGGTAATTTACATATGTACTTGCATACTTGCCAGTGAAGTGTTTATTGTGAGATTAATGCCGTTAGTATATTTTTGGTTTATTTCTCAAGTTTGGAAGCCTGCAAATTGTAGTAGGCAGTGACACTTGTTCTCCAGGAGTCACACTAATTCATACCTGATAATTCATTCTTGCTAATGCACTGTTCGGCGTATTTAGTCTAATTTACGTGTAACGTTTTGTATTGTATTAGCTGAGCAGATATGTTCTGATGGGTTTTTCAATATTGTTCACTCTACTTTGCGAGACTATGCATTTTGTTGCCATGAGCTCTGACATGGTGGTAAAATCATTTAATGGCCTTCCCAATTTTGATTTCTCGGTTGGATCTTTTTGGTTTCCTTTAGAATTGAATAGCTTACGTCCGAATTGTTAAAAACGAAATTGTATATTTGAGACGTCGCATCTGGTCCTTTACGGAGATTTATGATTTGGTCTTCGTTATTTTCTTCCCAATTCTTATCTTTGAATTAAGTAAATGCAAATCTGAGAGAAACCCCATGTAGACAAATTTATGTTGAGACGGTGAGGTTTTTTTGATAAGTTATGAACGCCTATTTTGGCAATTTTGCTTTACTCATTTTAATTCCATTCTAAATTGGCAAATTAGTGCCTCCTTTGGAGATCGGAGCACTGAGCCGTTATACACCTGAAGTAAGTAGTTTTTGTTACCAAAAATGCTTCGTATCTTATGCTAACGACGTGTTTTGGTTACAAAGCTTTTTATAGTTTTTGCAGATGTTTTAGAAGTTTCTAGATTTTCGGATTCTCGTATGGAAACTTTTCTTTTTCTTTTTAGATGCATTTTAGATCTCATTTAGGACTTAGTTTCTAGATTTTTCAGTTTATTACAATTAGTGGTTATTACGGCCAGATTTGACATCGATTTCGTAATCTGCACGGTTTGTCTATGTTGGTAACGTTTTATCCAGCATTTAGGCGAAGCTAAAGCCACATCAATTTTATTGACCGGCGTCCCGTTTCATTATTGCGTTCTTTGCGATCTGTTTTTCGATGCTGACTCGCAACTCGATTTTGAATTACCACTTTAGCACCTCTTTCTAGCAAACCCGCGTCAAATGTTACATTCCCGCAAAAACGCTTACCTTCCAGATAAGTAGCCCGGCTGCAGTTTCCGAGTGGGGCGTCGATTTTGAGCCCTCGACAAGGGCGGCTGTAAACGCCGAATATTTCAAGCCTTCTAAAGGAATTTGAATGCTTTAATCCAAGTTGGCTATGTTTCTTAGCACTAAATAGTTTCTTTCCAACAATTTTGGCTCGCGCTTCGAGCGGCGACCACATGCAATTGCGTGAAGCCCGGTTCCATCTTTTGGTGAAATATTTCTTTGTTGCGGGACTAATTACGTGGTAATTATACCTTTAACAACCGTCGTAATGTCCTGGCTACAGTAGTCGTTGGAGTTCTCTCTTTTGTCGATTAGCACGAATTTGGAGCCAAGGTCTTACAAGATGAAATTTAAACTAGGAATTTAGCGCTTTGCAGAAGTCTTCACACTGCGACTGTTTCCGAGGGCGTTCGAAGAACATCTCATACCACTGTAAGTACATGCAGTTTGTGTTCAGCGTTTTGATTGTGTCGATATGGGCAATTTGCTTGCTATGAATTGCGTATTTTTGAAACAAAGGTCTTTAAATATAAAAGCGGAGGTGTTAATGTAATTCAAAGTTTTATCAAACGATAGCTCGTTTTTACCTAGGGATAAGTTGAAGTATGTATGTACCCTGTACAAAACTCCTTGCGCAGTGTGACCTTAAGCGCGCGTCTTCTTTGACTTTTAATTTCACTAATATGTAAGCCGGTTGATGTGCGTTTCATTTTATTCAATTGACTGGATGTTTGCAAGGCATGTAGATGTCAATATTCTGTCACCTATTATAGCTTATAACTTGTAACTGTGACTTGTTGAATGAGGTTGACATTCGTCACCAATATTTTGTTTAGTGCTGTAAGGCATCAGGCTCTGTCTGATTTAATTTGTCGCCTAACCATTCTAGGTTTGTGAACCTATTGTAAATAATTTACATGTTATTCATGACATATTGGTAAAATAAAATTTTTACTTCTGTTAAGTTAAACGTTGTTATCTTGTCACTACCCTTTATGAACCTGTTTGTTGTTTTATCTAATTTGTGAAGTTAAAAGATTTACAACATAGGTAGTAATTTGGTTGCTAGCTAGGTTTGGTTTATGTTGTGTTTAACGACTGGCGCCCAAATTGTTAATGTTTGTGAATATCTTTTTATAACCTTAAGGACCGCTGCCTAGTCTTTACACACGCCATAATTCTGCCAAGAGTTAGAGCTAGTCAAGGCTGTGCTACCCCTCGTTTAAGAGTGGTACACAAGAGCTTTATACTTATAAGAAGACAGAATCCCATTTGCTTAAAATTGACACTTTTAGGGCTTTAAATATAATACAGCATTATTTGAACGAAATAATCCATAACATGCTTTATTTTACTGACAGCCATATTTATCTAAGTATGGAATGTAGCAGTTTGGTTGGCGGAGGATAAAAAATTTGAAAGTCAACACTCGGGTCGAGAATGAAAGTCTCAGTTTAAACAACGGCTACGGTAAAGCAGCGTTGGCATTTGTGCACCGTGAAGAAATTGTTTTCCTTGGAAATGTACAAGCTACGCCAGCTCAGGGTCTCGTTCTACGGGGTGGCTCCTAAATAATGTGTGACGTAGAGTTAAACAGTTTTACGATTTGTAACCTATGCCCTGGGAATGACACATCCAACGACAGGTCAAAACCACCTCGAAAGGTTATTGGAGTATAAAATATTCGCTCAGCCGTTGGAGTGACGTCAGACTACAATCCCGCGCGTTTTTGTTAATTAATTTTAGAAAAAATAAAAATGAAAAGTTAGATTAAATTAGCGACTAATGTGCTAGGAAAGGCCAAAAAAAGACTAGGGAAGGCTGAGCCTTTCCTAGCCTCACCTTGGCTACGCCCTCGGCCACTGCGGGATAGCACCTTCAACACACCCTGTCAGATAACAACTTTGCGTTTACGTCTACGCTGACTGGCTTGTTTTCTTAAGAACTTAGATGAACTGCCAACTTTCTTCTTAACGTTTTAAAGTGACCTAAAAAGCCACACACACTGATACACCGACAAACAGCTCAATTCCATCATTAGTGTCTCATGGTGTGTGCCAATAAACATTCTGTTTTATAACCCTTAGCGTGTGAAAGATGAAATAGATTAACGTGTTTTCTTTTAAGCCATTTAGTTCGATGCATCAAAATGTAGAGTATCTTAGTTGGTTTATGTATAACCCACGTAAAACAGTTACTAAATATCATATTTAAGATAATTTCTGAATCCTTTTTGGGGTTTTCGAGTATTCAAGCTCTTTGCTTCGGTATTTCTCTCCATCAAATAATTAAAAATTAAAAATTAAAAAATATATTTGATATCTTCATCCTTAATTGCGTAATTTAACTTTTCCTGAAACCACTACCTTTTTGATTTTACAAAACCGATGTTTCAATACCAAAGTTTGAAGAAATAGTCTTGTTTTCCTAGGTCGAATTTCTAGTTCAAGATTATAGTGTATATATGAAGGCTGAGATAAACGACTACTATCAACTACCTACCTTGTTCGTAACTGTAGCACATAAAAGTAATATAGCTGTAAGTTCCAGTACATGGTAGAATATTAAAGTGGGAATAAAAATATATTCAGACAAATATTCGGGTTTGTAGAAAGTTATAAAAAAATGGAAATATAGAATATTTTCGTAACAATTACAGCAGAGGTATGTAATATTTTTATCAATAAAGGCAAAGAATAGATTTTGTTTACATTTTCTGTTATTCTACACAATTCTTGATATATCAGCACTACGTTTATCAACGTCTGAGATGCAATTGGTCTCGAATTTAAGTGCTTATAGACTTTGTCACATAAATATTCGTTTAGGCTCTTAAATCGTATTATTAACGCACTAAGCCAGGCTACAATACCAGCTTCTATCGCAACGGCATATAAGGTAGCTGCTAAGACTATGATATTCCGAAAGTTATCTTCTACAAACACTTCCATCACGGTGGGTACATAATATATGAACAATGCAATGCAGTCACGCTTATAGAAATCCAGAGGAAAACGTATTTTTTAATCCGTGTATTGTTAATTATTATTTCATGTTTAGATTACAACCTTCTCGAAGATTTTTTGGCTAAAAGCAGTTATGAGAAAGAGTATGACATTATATTGGAAGCTAAACTCCTCCGTCAACAAATGGGAGGTACCAGGCGTTCTCCAACTGTTTGCTCGTGTAATGTGTACCTATTTCAGAAATGATAACAATTATGGCAACTATGTAAATAATTGCGTTATACAGTTGGTTTTTATTAGCTTCCATAAACTTCGGGTGTCCTGGAGATCCTTGTTCTCAAAATGGAGCAGTGCAAATTCATTCTTGAAAATTGTACGGTGGTGATAGTGCAGTGAAAATGTCATTCCGTTGATTTATTTTCAGGGAGAAAAGGTAACCGTGTGTTGTATGTTATAATAATTTCTATTGATTACTGTATAGTGTTTTATTAAGACTAATTGAGTAGGCACACAAGTATGGTATCGTCCAGAATAAAAAAGCTCTCACCCTAGACAAACAATCCACCCGATGTAAATTAGTGGTAAATTACTAAATTATCAGAGTATGAACTTCGTGTTTGAGAATCGAGATATCTAGCTACAGTGACCTATAAACTAAAGTTCTACAACAAACCAACAAAGCAGCTAGAATTTCAGGATGTTTAAAAGGCGTGATTTGGAGAAGCAATACAGAAGTAAAAGCAAGAATTTACTAGAGGAGTATACGACCTCTAATGATATATGCGACCGAAACCGGAACAGACACAAAACCCAGACAACTACCTCGAATTAATAAAATGTGAATTTCATAACCAAAGCTGAAAAGGCTGGTCGATTTAGGAACTCCGAAAACGTTATCAGATGGGGATAAAATAGAAAAAAATTAAGATATAACACGTAGAAAAAATGAACAATCATGGGCTAGTTAAAATTGGTTTGATAGGACCTCTAGACTTGCTCCGTGTATGGTGGGTTGCAGATGTCCCAGGGCCAGCTTCACTTACCTTCGCAAGAATTTTTATTTACCATTGTAGATACGTATAATATATTCAAATTTGTTGTTTTATTCTGAGTGTCACACAAGCTCCAGTTTTTCTTTCATACGGTAAAATAATATATTATCTAGGCTAACTAGTTTTATTCACTGGTAAACTAGGCGCTGTATGTGCAGGTACGTTCTGTTGCAAAATCGCTATTCTTGCAGGTGAAAAATTGACCTCATTAAAAAGAGATTTTGATTGAATACAGCAAAACAAAAACTACAAGGAAGCAGGCGTAATCACGAACGGAGCGATTCACACATTGGTAAAATTACAATCAGGTGTTACCATTTATATATTGATAAAGAAAAAAATATTCATTCACTTTCGACCAATGTTCTTTATTTTAAAACTAAGTTTACGCTTAAATACTGTATTTAGTTACGCATGGGTTTACAAATTATTGGCAACATAAAGTTGCATGAAAGGGGTTTTGCTGTATTAAATATTGCCAGTAGCATCATACAACCTTTAAAAAGCTAATAATTTTCTAGCAATTTACTATTTTATATACATTCTCACTGTAGTTCTTAAAATGTACTTCAGTAGCTAATTGCTACTGTTTTTTCCTTCATGATATAGGGATAGAGAGTAAGATTCTTGTACTATATTCTAATGTTGTTATATAGTAGCTAAATAGAATTGTATAACTATTACTAAATAGGAAGCTCCAGACCCAATCATCTGAAAAAAGTAAATATAACTATTTGAAACAAGCATTATCTTTAGTTATTATTAGGTCTTACAGCAAATATTAACAGAAGATTTAAATTAAACCAACCGTCAGCCGTAATAGTAACGTCATCGTGCAGAAGCTGCAAGGAAAAGGTATGTATCTGAAACAACAGCATTTGTAGTTAATGATTTAAGGCTTTTCTATAATATTATTACCTTTCTCCTAAGTTCCGGTTTCCTATGGCATGCTGTTGCTTTTAGAAGAGTTCTTTTAATAGAATGTGCCTAAAATAATAAAATGATAAAAAAGATCCTTAACCCAAAATTGCTACTTTAACATAATATATGCGGTTTAATTCAATATGCAATAATTATTAGGCCATAAGATGATAAAGGAATCAACTTTAAACGGCAGTACTCTTAAACTTTCTCGGAAAAATCCCATCTCCGATCAGTTTCTCTTTATCATATATTTTGCATATTTTGGTTTATGACCCCAGGAACTAAAATATTTTACTTTTAACACAGAAGATGGTTAAGGTAAGATTTTTTATTTGACAGAGCATAGAACTTATTTCCATATCGCAGTTTTAGTTATATATATGACTGCCACTAAGAAGGTTTTGCAACCAGGGTCTGAGGGACACCGTATTGCTTGGTATCAGGAAATCCTGATGAAACTGGAAAATTGAACTTCTCGTAGAGTCAATTGCATCTTGGCAGGGTTTCAAACATGGCTGTACTACTACAATTTCTCCACGAACTCACGCAACATGGTTTCAGTCACAATCAGAAGATCACGGCATTCCTGCAGTTGCATTGCACACCATTCTTCATAACCACCTAAAGATTTGAAACAGTTGTCTTCTACGTCGATCCTCATCGACTCGCTAAATAACAACTTCTCGTGATGTTAATAGCGTCGTGGTGGGTGATCAAACGTCACCTTACTACTACGGCCTCCCTACATGTTGTAGATGTTCGCAGGTGAAACAGTTCCAGTAACAATCAGAAGATCATGACCAATGAAAAAGAGAAATGTTTTTTACAGCATGAAGAATTTTCGAATGCGTGAAGTTGGAGACTGTTGCACATAAAATACTTCTACTCTAAATTTGAAGTTCCAAGTTTCAATGATAGTTTTGAATGTTTTGCACAATTTGAGTTCATTGCACATTCTGGAATACTTGTGCAGAGACTCTCTTCGGAAACTGCTCGGCTAGAGTAGGGATGTCTATACACCTAGCAAAAGGGTTTGATGCAGTCCAGCACTTTTAGTTAATTAAAATGTTATCTAATATTAACATTGATAAAGAGGACTTGAAATCACCAAAAGGTCAACAACTTAAGTACGTCTAGGAGCATAAATACAGTATTTAAAGAAGCTTGCATTAAGGCTATATCTTATTCAATCTTTATAAAATATTCAAACAAGTTTTTTAAGGTATAGAGGTGGAAGTTGATGTTAACTGGGTAATCATCAACACGCTAATGCCATTAACATTATCTGTAATAATTTAGATATCCTTCTTCAATTTCTAGATCATCTGTGTCGAAGTAGAAATTGACCTGAATATTGGGATCAGGAAATTTCCTGGGGGTACGATAACATTATTCTTATATTTTTTTTATGGCAAGTTCAAGATCAAGTTAGAATAGCTCAAACTGCTGCATTTGACAGGTTCTTCTATACGGAGTACATACATGGACGCTAAAAGTAGGTTTTTGAACCGCTTAGAATTTGAAACACAAACTTGCAGATTTTCAGAAGAATCTTAAGAGTTTCACCATCTTTTCACCATTATCATTCAAGAGGCTTTAGATTTTCACCAATATCCTGAAATATGGTACATATTTTCTGGACATACAGTAACAATTATTCTCTTCTACTTCTTTATCCATTAATAAGGGTTGGAAGTCATCATTCTTATTTAGATTTTTGAGACTGCTACCCTATAGATATTTAACTAGTTTGAGTTGCAGTTAAACTATTCGCTTAGATTACGTATCCACGCAGTTCTTCGTCTTTCTACGTTTGGTCTTTTATTTTGAAATGTTCCGTAAGACATCCTTAATACTACAGTTACTCATGCTATTCGTAAGCTACACTTGTCAACCATTTCAAGATTTTTTATTGAACGTTTTGTCGAAGTCCATGCATGTATTCCACTGTTCTAGGTTTTAATTTTATGCTAATATTTTACTGCAAAACAACTTACTTTACCTAGTCAATCTTTTTGTTACAGTTTATCTAGACCTTTCTGTCCAGTGCAAGCATGTTCGCTTCTTGCCTCCATATGCCCTTTTTACGTAAAATGTTTATCACTTTGTCGTTTCCAGGCTCTCGTGGTCTGCCTCTTTTAGGGTTCCGCACATTTTTGTGTCTCAGATTGCCTTACTACATTATACCTTCCCGTATTGCTTACTATACAGGGTGTTAATTAAGTACGTAGACAAACTTTAAGGGGTGATTCCTTGATCAATTCTAAGCTAAAAAATTCATACAAACATAGGACCTAAACGGCTTCGTTTTCAAGATACAGGGTGTTGAAGTTTAAACAAACACAGTTTTTTTTTTAAATTTGGAAAACGGATAGAGGTATTCTAATGAAACTTGGTGTAGGTTAGTATTTCATAAAGTGGCATTGTTCAGTCAAAATAAATTTAATTTATTTCCACCAGTGGCGTGCATCGGGGCGACCTCATTTACCTTATTTTAGAAAAATCTGGTACGCCACTGTTGTTTAGAAAAAAGTTTTGTAGCTATTGTAAGATTGTTTTTATTAAATAACATTTTTTAAATCTTCTTTAAACTGTATTTTGAAAACGAAGCCATTTAGGTCCCATTAACGTCCAATGTACGAAATTGCTGTTACAGATTTTTCCATTTTTCTCGCAAAAATAAAAGATACATCTTTTGTATAGTTTCGATGGATAAAGCTAAAAAATTTGTGGTATTGACTAAAAACCAGTGGCGTACCTGATTTTTTTGAAATAAGGTAACTGAGGTGGCCGCGATGCACGCCACTGGTGGAAATAAATTAAATTTATTTTAACCAAACAATGCCACTTTATGAAATACTAACATACACCAAGTTTCATTACAATACCTCTAGGCGTTTTCCAGATTTTTGAAAAAAAAATAATTTTTGTTTAAATTTCAACACCCTGTATCTCGAAAAGGAAGCCGTTTAGGCCCCATGTTTGTATGAACTTTTTATCTTATAATTGATCAAGGAATCGCCCCTTAAAGTTTGTCTACGTACTTAATTAACACCCTGTATACATCATAAAAATGTTATTTCCACTGTTTAGATTCTCTTATTCTGCCTTTTTGATAGTGTCTATGACTCACAACAATATATTAGTGTTGCAACATTACTGTATAAGTAATCGCAGCCTACTTGGTTTGTTTACTTCTTTTCTTACCAAACTGTTAGCTTGGCATAGTATAGGTTGTTCCTCATTTATTTCCCACTTTTTATTTATTACAACAGCCACATACTTAAAACTTGTAACTTGTTCCTTGGGGCAGATAGATATAGTTTTTGTTATGGCAGTGTTTTATTTCCATATTATTTTCTTCTAGAATTGTGTTCCATATTTTCAAGTTTCGTTGTAGATCTTTGTCTGATTTCTAGATTGTTTCAAGACTCTAGATTAGCCAAGTGATTTATTTCAAGTGCCCGCGCATACTGTAGAGTGGCTGAAGCTCGGGTAGAATGACCTTCGCATCATATTTTTAAAATTCCTAGATATGTTGTTAGTTGAGAGAAAAAGAAAATTGGTTTTAACGCTATTTTACCCTGTAATTTCGTCGTATGAGCACTTATAAAATTGTTTGAACTGTAATGGATACCAACGATCAGCTTATAATAAGAAATGGATGTTTTTATATAATGTTTTCTCATACCTGCCAATTGTTTTGTTACCATAGATTTTGAAAGAACTTTGTTATTTTGTTTTAAATGCTTTCTATACAAATTTACCAAACTACCTGTTACAGAGTATTTTTCATAACTTGATCTAATATTATCAGAAACAAATATGAGCTTAAGCCATCCGCTCACTCAGATGACGCTATTACAACGCAACTGACAAGAAACTAGCGATAGTGGCGTAGCGATTGATCTATGGGTTTATATACTTCACTGTACATTGCTACGACTGCGATTCGATCATGATGCAACTTGCGCAAAATAACTACTTGCGACTGTCAGTACCAATCGCGAAGCGATTACTTGATTTGAAGTTGCGGGGTAAAATTAAAAAAAATACGAAAATACTCTTGTACCGACGCCGATTTTTTCAATTGATAACTTAACGTTTTCTACTAATACATTAAAGCTCTCTTTTGACATGGTAACATAATTTTGCTCATTTTGGAAGAACTCTCTTGCTGCGATAAAATACAAGTGTTGCCCTCTTTATTATTTTTAATATGAACTTCCTTTTCGGGTTCCTGCCCTTATTTCGTATGTACCAGTAAGCTACAACCACGTTATCATCATCGTCACTCGAAAAGATTTTGCACCAGACAGAACAAATTGCTCTGATGTCCATAACACAATTTGCCGTCGCGATCGTATCGTATGTGTGTCGTAGTTGCATCGTAATCGGATCGCAGTTGCGACGGCTCAGTGAATGGAGAGCCTGAATGACTGTAATCTTTAACATTTGGAAACATAAACCCACAACTACTAGTTATGGCGAAATACTGCTTTTGCTATTTATGATGAAGAAGACGTATGAAATGTGCATAAAAAAAGCAACCAATGGATGCTTATAAAGTAAGGATATCCTTCAATAATTTTGACACAAATGTGAATTTATGCACGATTATGGTTTTATTTTAAAAATGATGTATTAAAGAACCTATACCCCTGATGGAGGGTAGGCAGATTAGGAACATTAAAAATTTACTAGGATGAGACAATTGTGCTTATTAAAATTAATGCATTTACCTGTTTCGAAACCATATCGCAAACATAGAGTAACTCCGTTATTAGCATTATGCTCCAAGTCGCAAGCAACGTAAGAAATACACAGTTATTGGTATCAATGGGTCCGTAGGTATATAACGTCGTAAATAAATAATAGAAATTTAGCAGTATTATTGAATATCCTAGAAATACTTCTGTTCTCAACGGTAAGCCATACACTTTATTGATTATTTTTGCGATTCTGCATAATTCTTGATGCATTTCAGCTACATAAATAACATGGACAAATGACAGATCATTCACTTTTGAATCAATAATCGTTTGGTGTATGTATCTGTTTAGAATGCTAAATCTTTGCGATAGAGAGAAAAACCAAGCTCGTGTGCCAGCCTGCACCGCGTATACGTAGACGTAAGCTAGCAAAATGATAATATTGAGTACATCTGCAGATCTCTCTAGATCTAGATTATTGTAAATAGTGAATCCTATAGCCATGAGATCGATAATTATGATTACATAAATCCATGCAGTAGTAATTTTATTAACTAGATTATTATCAATGGTAACCCCAAAAGAGGAGATGGTTTCATCGATAGCTATCACTTGTCTCAACGTTTCTATTTCTTGTTCTTGAAACAGTTTCTGGCTGAAAGAGATCAGTATAAAAGAAGCGCTGATAACGTGACTTTCAAATACCAAAATAAGCCATCGCAGAAAACCGGTAGTTCTGCCGTTGGCTCTCATGGTATAAATATCAGCTACAACAATGATTAGAATAAAAATGTACGTAATCCCATTATATAACCTATGGTAGCTTGCGGGTTGAAATTGCCTGTTGCCCAGCTCTCCTCGCAATATAAATTTAGCAGCACCGATCCATTTTTTCAAACGGTAAGATGCAGAAAATGCTGTGCAAATGTCTCCTCGATGACCAGTTGCTGGCATTAAATTAGAATATCTCATTATACAATCGACACGCCAGTTGTAAGCTTCGCAATTGCTCTAACTCATTGTGGACATTGTTGTGTAATATATTCCATCACAAAATTATAATTCATTATCTTAATTATAGTTCTGCATATATGAAATAGGTGTACTGGGAGAAAAAAAAACAACTTAATGTTAAGTGAAGAAAACATCGTATAATAATGTTCCCTGGATAGAATAATTTGTTTCTTTTTTCATATTAGGCAGCTGGGTAGATATTCCTCAACTTTATAAATGATAACTATCACCTTAGTAACTTAATATAATGACAAGTGAAACGCGGGAGCCCACTCGTTGCTAAATTCGTAAGTGTTGCTAACCACGTAAGTTTTCAATAATGAGATATATCGATTGAATATTTATTAGCTTCCGTAATCACTTTAAAACAACAACAAAAGAATTCAAACAAGTAGTACTACGTCTAACGTCCTACACAGCTCTGGATAGGTTGGCTGCTCAGACTTACTCACATTTTCGGTGATTATATGGTCGTCAGTAAGTACTGCAACTGCAGGACTACTTCTCATGGGTAGGGAGCAACTCAGGATCGTCACAGGTCTACTAATAGGACCTTACAGGTAGACTCTGCAATAAGGAAGCAGAAAATGCAATGCACATTTTGTGTGTCTGTGATGTGTTAAGAAGAAAGACACCGCTCATATTAATTTGGATAACCTACCATGGAACTGAAGGACTTTGCTACACATCCGGTGAAGGGCCTATATCTTTAGATGCTGGAAATAAAGGTCAATGAACGGGTGTGACTTACTAATTAGGGTATGCACAATAAGCCTTTGAGGCTGCAGTATCCCCGGAATCTGCAAAGAGACGGGCCCTGAAGATAAAAAGCATTAGTAAAAATGGCTATTAAAGCTACCTACTACATACAAATAGCGTGGGTGCCAGTTGTCATATAGCAAAAACTTCAGACTGAACAAAAGTTGCTTACCGTTGAGGATATTATTTTATTATCCACCCTTATTTTCTTTCAACCATTCTTGGTAGAAGAGGAACGCACGGTTCCTACAGCACCCCGCCCAAGTTGGGGGAGTTGAAATACCTTTAACTTTTTTGTAGATATGATTATGTGTAAGTACCTTACATCACATTGGATAAAGTATTGTAGGTCCCATTAACATTTTCCGAAATCTCAGCTTCTAATCTTGTGATTCTATTGCTCAAGTATCTATTCCAATCAATTATCAAGGCTTTCGTCGTATTTTGGACTATTCAATTGATCTTTCATTTGTCAAAAAGTGATCAATGCAAATCCATTATTTCACTATATCACAATCACTATACGGGGAAAATAAACAACACCGACTGCGATTGCCGAATATTGACGACGCATCTGTTTTTTATTTAAAAATTTTCCTGTAAAACCCTATCTTGCATCCATTTTTCTAATAGTGCAAATATGAATCGACAAGTGTACTGTTGCCAAGATAATTGGTGAACATCCCGAAATGGCTGACTTTTTATAAAAAATTATTCGACAGTATGGCTTCTTATTCGTATGGTTGGAGAAAAATGTAGTTTTTATTAGGAAAAACCAATTTTAGTTTTCTAGAGAATGTGAGATTTAAGTGTGGAATAGAGAAAGCTAGAGCTGCATTCCTGAAAATGTCGAAAGTATTTCGAAGTCATGACTTATCCTTACCGCTGAAAATCAGATTATTGAAGTGTTATGTCTTCTCGGTGCTGCTATATGGAGTCGAAGCATGGACCCTGACAGAAGCCTCTTGCAAGAACCTTGAAGCGTTTGAAATGTGGTTGTATCGGAATTACCACTCTTCTTCATTGAACTCAAACCTGCTGAAAACAATAAAAATGTATCTGACATTACTAGACTCGCTCACTCGGTAGTTACCATTGAACCACCCCATCCAAAACGACAAGCCCCCCAGTGCGCTATTTGCCAGAGGTTTGGGCACACAAAAAATTTCTGTAGTAGAAGCCCTAGATGTGTCAAATGCGCTGGCAATCACCTAACTTCTGCCTGCCCACGTAAAGAACGAAGTAAAGACGTAAAATGTGTCAATTGCAATAGAGATCACCCGGCTAATTACAGAGGCTGTTCCGTTTACAAAGAATTGCAACAAAGAATGTTCCCCCCTCTCAGAAATAAAGAGCCTGGACCAACCCAGTATGCAGCGCGACAAGTCCAACCAAATCTTACCCATGCTCAAGCTTTACGAGGTATTAACCCCACAAATTTACCACCATCATTGCAACAACACCCAACAAACAATCAGTCAGATGATATAAGCGAGCTGAAGAAAATGATGAAAAGTTTAATAGAGCAAATGGGAACTATGCTAAATCTACTGACAACTCTAGTCTCAAAATTTAATAATGGATCAACAGCTTAGATTAGCACAGTGGAACGCCAACGGGCTGTTACACCATAGAGATGAATTGATATCTTTTCTCACAAACCAACATATCGACATCATGCTAATATCGGAAGCTCATTTTACAACCAGAAGCTACATAAGAATACCAGGGTACATGGTATACGTAACACTACACCCGGATAACGGAGCTCATGCAGGTACAGCTCTAATCGTTAAAAATTCTATCAAGCATTATGGACTTGAAGAATATAAAAAAGATCACATTCAAGCTACCACCATAATGGTAGAAGACAGGAGAGGGCCCTTAGTAATCTCTGCAGCATACTGCCCGCCGCGTCACAATAATAAGCAGGAACATTATGAACATTACTTTCAAACTTTGGGCGTCAGATTTATATCAGCCGGTGACTTCAATGCCAAACATGTGCAATGGGGATCGAGGTTAACAACGACCAAAGGAAGGGAGCTGCTTAAAGCAATAAATAACAAAGGGTTGCAGCATATGTCTACTGGTGAGCCAACGTACTGGCCATCGGACTCTAATAAACTGCCAGACTTACTCGACTTCTGTGTAGTTAAAGGTATCAATATCAACTATCTAAAAGTCGAATCCTGCCTTGACTTATCAGCCGACCATTCGCCGATTCTAATCACGCTAGGATCACAAGTATTAATTAGCGAGAAAGCACCTACCCTGAGCACTAAACTTACCAACTGGGATCTATTTAAAGATAAAATAGAAGATTCGCTATCCCTAGACATTTCGTTAAAAACGGAGGAAGAGTTGACTTTAGCAGTAGAACAATTCAACAACGTCGTTCAGCAAGCCGCCTGGCAGGCTACCCCAATCAGAACCCAGCACATAGCAAACAGTGCTTGCCCAGTAGTCGTGAAACAAAAAATCGCGGAAAAGCGTAGACTCCGTAGACAATGGCAAACGACAAGGCACCCAGCTGATAAACGCAGGTTAAACCAAGCAGCAGCAGCCCTCAAACAATTACTTACTAACATTCGAAACAATTCAGTGGAAAACTACTTGAAACATCTGTCACCCACGGAAGCAACGGAATATTCGCTCTGGAGGGCAACCAGAAGGCTAAAGCAACCACAACAGCATAAATCACCAATTCGTTCGAACAATGGAAATTGGGCTCGTAGCGACCAAGACAAGGCGATAGTCTTCGCAAACCACTTAATCAAAGTCTTTACTCCTTTTGAATCTGTAATTTCCAATGAAGAAGAAGAAGAAATCCAACAGTACTTAGAATCACCTTTCCAGATGTGCCTTCCAGTAAAGCAGTTCACTATAGCTGAGACCAAATTAGAGATTACCACCCACTTGAATCCACATAAAGCACCAGGGTACGATTTAATCACTGGTAAGGTTTTACAGGCACTCCCGGACAAGGGCTTTAGATTTATAACCTATCTGTTTAATGCAATGCTAAAACTGCGATACTTCCCACCACAATGGAAAGTTGGTACAATCATTCTAATCCCTAAACCGGTCAAACCCAAAGACGTCGCATCATCCTACCGACCAATTAGTCTGCTGCCGATACTTTCTAAGGTCTTCGAAACAATGCTACTGAAAAGGATAACACCGATACTTCTCACAAACAACTTAATACCTGATCACCAATTCGGCTTCAGAAAACAACATGCCACAATTGAACAAATCCACAGAATCGTAGACAAAATCACAAAAGATTTCGAAGATAAAAGGTATTGTTCAGCAGTATTTATTGACGTCTCTCAAGCCTTTGACAAGGTATGGCATGATGGTCTACTCTACAAAATCAAACAAAACCTACCTCCAGATATCTTCCAACTTATCAAGTCATACCTCACTGACAGACACTTTTTAGTCAAACATGGTGACTTCCAGACAAAATTATTTCCCATTAAGTCGAGTGTCCCCCAAGGTAGTGTACTGGGCCCACTACTATACCTACTATTTACTGCCGACCTACCAACTATGAGAGAAACAATGACTGCCACATTCGCCGACGATACTGCAGTGCTGGCCTCTCATTCAGATCCGCAAATAGCAACCCACAATCTTCAAAGGCACCTACACTTAATAGAACTGTGGATCAAAAAGTGGCGCATTAAAATTAATGAGACCAAATCGACCCATGTAACTTTTGCTACAAGAAGAGAAACCTGTCCACCCGTATCAATTAATAACCAACAGATTCCTACTGCTGAAAGTGTCAAATATTTAGGGATCCACCTGGATAGAAGGCTTACCTGGAAAAAGCACATATGGACAAAACGTAAACAGTTAGGTGAAATACTTCGCAAAACGTACTGGCTCATAGGACGTAAATCTCAATTACTGTTAGACAATAAACTACTGATATACAAGGCCATCCTCAAACCCGTTTGGTCATACGGCATACAATTGTGGGGGACCGCAAGTAACTCCAATATAGACATTCTGAGAAGATTCCAAGCCAAAACATTAAGACTGATTGTTAATGCACCGTGGTACGTACCGAATGAGGTTATACGCCGCGACCTCAAAATTGCCACAATTAATGAAGAAATCCAAAGATACAGCATCCGGTATCACGATCGTATCACCGCTCACCCAAATACATTAGTAGAGTGCCTACTTGAAAGTGATGATGAGGAACCAAGACTCAAGAGATACAAGCCGTCAGATTTACCCCATCGTTTTGAATGATTCCGCGTGTGTAGTGTTATAGCTATAAACAGACAAATCAGTTAAGTGATAAGAAAATTGTTAATGAACTATTTTCAACAAGTTATGTTCCATATTATTAATTAGGTAATACTGTCAAAACATTTACTTATTGTCCAATATGGACAGATTATAAAGCAATTAATAAAAAAAAAAAAATCTCAGCTTCTAATCTTGTGATTCTATTGCTCAAGTATCTATTCCAATCAATTATCAAGGCTTTCGTCGTATTTTGGACTATTCAATTGATCTTTCATTTGTCAAAAAGTGATCAATGCAAATCCATTATTTCACTATATCACAATCACTATACGGGGAAAATAAACAACACCGACTGCGATTGCCGAATATTGACGACGCATCTGTTTTTTATTTAAAAATTTTCCTGTAAAACCCTATCTTGCATCCATTTTTCTAATAGTGCAAATATGAATCGACAAGTGTACTGTTGCCAAGATAATTGGTGAACATCCCGAAATGGCTGACTTTTTATAAAAAATTATTCGACAGTATGGCTTCTTATTCGTATGGTTGGAGAAAAATGTAGTTTTTATTAGGAAAAACCAATTTTAGTTTTCTAGAGAATGTGAGATTTAAGTGTGGAATAGAGAAAGCTAGAGCTGCATTCCTGAAAATGTCGAAAGTATTTCGAAGTCATGACTTATCCTTACCGCTGAAAATCAGATTATTGAAGTGTTATGTCTTCTCGGTGCTGCTATATGGAGTCGAAGCATGGACCCTGACAGAAGCCTCTTGCAAGAAACTTGAAGCGTTTGAAATGTGGTTGTATCGACGAATTCTGAGAATTTTATGGATGGACCATATCACCAATCAAGCTGTCCTAGAGAGAATGGGAAAAGAAAAAGAATTGATTCTCTCAATTAAGTCACGAAAACTACAATATCTAGGACATATTATGAGAAACAACCAACGATACGAGTTATTACAGCTAATTTTGCAAAGGAAGGTGGAAGGCAGGAGAGGCCCGGGAAGAAGAAGGATATCGTGGCTGAAAAATTTACGTGTATGGTAGAACACAACAACGGTGGGACTTTTCCGAGCTGTAGCTGATAAGGTGTGCGTTGCCATGATGATCCCCAACATCCGAAACGGATAGGCACCGTAAGAAGAAGAAGAGAAATTGCATGGTTTATTGTTAGATTTACTGAAAACTAATTTAAAAAAATTGTTTCGTTCATTCAATAGTCCTTCGAAAACCATTCTTAGTCAAAGTTAAGTAGATTATTTTTGTGATGGTATCAGTAATGTCCATTGCTCTTGGGATTAGCGCAATGGACATTCGTGATACCACAGCAAAAATATTCGGCATAACTTTGACTACTCATGGTATAAGTGAGTATTTTTAGAAAGGTGGTTACTACACAGAGAAATCGATTTCTAGCTTTTAATGATTAAATCGGCAGTGCACCAAGGTTCTGTTTCGGAAATAGTGTCGATTTTTTTAGACTTTTTATTTTTGTCATATGTGTGCCGGTGGCAACCAAAATTTACTACCCTTGCAACGCTGGGGATGTTACGGATGTTTGTGATCGTAATGTTCCCGATATTTCAGCAACTTGTAAATTTTCCCTTATAATATCTTAAGTGTATTAATTCTTTCTGCAAATTTTTGAGTGACAAATTTGCAACGACATGAAGTAGTTGGTAGAATAGAATTCCAGCCAGAGTAGCAAATGCAAGAAGTGAAAGAATGAAAATAGATTAATGATACACGATCGCAAAGAAATTATAAAAAGAACTGAAAGTTACTATCGTAATCTGTATGAGTCAAAAGAAACGAAAGTACCAAATTCAACAGACATTCGCTCAAAACTTATGAAGCACTATACAGGGGACCTACTTGAAGTTAACGTGGAAGAGGTACGAACAGCAATAGACCAAATAAAAAATAGCAAAGCAGGAACTGTTTAATGAATGCCTGAATGAAGTATATCGTCCAACTGGAAAAAAGCAATCGTGACATTACTATAGAAGGAAGGTTTGAGACCACGTACGGAAAAGGAATGTTACAACCTAAATTCGACTTTACTACAAAAAAAAAACATGGCACCACGTTGAAATGGCAGCTTGTTACAGCATAAACAGTTCTTTAAAATAAAAACTCCAGTTTCTTACCACCTAAAAATTACATCACGCTAAAATCGGGAATTCTCGGATCGATTGACCCAACCCCGTTACGATGAGCTGTAACAAGGGATGCCGGCAAAACGCTCCGTGAGAACGGCGGGTTCTTTACGACCTTAAATTAGGGCTACGATCCGGTAAACGAAATACAGATGTTAAATGTTTAGTGCCACCACTTTTGTATGTAAATCCGTTTACGTAAAAGTGGAAACAGTAAACGTAGCTTAAAAGGTGGCTGCAGTGTAGTGCTTGATTTCAACCAGCGGCCAGCCTCAGTGAACTTACCTTTGGTTAATTTTCTCCGAAACTCCCCTGCATTTCTTACACAAAGAAACAAACTACAAATACACATGCAACAGTTGATATACAAAATAATAATGTTCAAGTAATTAATTAAATGGAATCTATTAAGTTAAAGACACGTGAAATAATTATACAAACATGAAAACAAATTAATAGGTTAGTGTTAGTAGCTTTAAAATTACTTGACAAAAACCGGGTCCATCTACAATAATGACATCGGCAATCGTGAATTTGACTACAACAAAATTTACTACGGCGATATTCACTAAGAGCGTAACATAAAATGTAAAATGTTGTGCGCGTCATGCGGTAGCTTAAATTACACACATACACAATCCAAACACCGTCACACAAAAGGGTTTGAAATGTACTGTAATAACTAGAAAAAATACCTGTTTGCAGAATTCAGGGGGCTTCCATTGCTGTCCACTGAAGTTACCAGCGACCGGCAGAATAGCAGCTGCTCAAAAGGGTGTTTGCGACTAGCAAGAACGGGGCTTCAAAACGATGTTTACCACAGCCAGAAATTGAAAAGACAATAATCCCCCCGGAGGGTAACTGGATGACTAAACGAAACTTCCAACTTGCGAAATGCGACACGACGTTTGGTTAAGATAGAGCTGGTTTCTTTGAGAATCCGGTAATTAAATCCGTTGAATCGGCAATTAAGGTCTCGCAACTTCCCGGTAAGAATCCTTCAACCACAATTAACTTATTTGTATCCCCTCAACTCCGACAGCTAGCACACATCTCGACGGATCAGCCACAAATTCACTCAGCACAAAATTCAACGGCTCTAAAAAGCACACAGTTAATTTTTAATTGTTTCAAAGCGTGCCGCCAACGACTGAAGTTGTTGGGGTTGCGCGGTTTCAAAAACACTTGTTAACTAACTCGAGGCGAAAGCGGGAATTAATTGCTCCGGGCTGAACCCCTTGGTCAAATAAAAATGCGCAGGCGCTACTTAATATTCTTACTCAGGGACTTACGGAAGTATACGGAGCGACGTCGCGCTGTTCGACAAAATTTTCCGCTTACGAAGGGAAAAACTTGTAAGCCAAACAAACGCGTCTTTGAGGTTGAGAACTCATTAAAAGGGCGATAAAACAGATTGCGCCAGTCAAACGAGAACAAAGCTTAATTTTAGATTTCGACGAACGTAAATAAACTGAGAGACGCTAATCTTTAAAACAAACGGAATAAAGTTCGGAAACACAAATAAGCTTTTAATTTAGGCTTCAATTCTACGGGAGAAATACTAAAATGTGAGATACAAATTCCAAAAAATTTAGAAAAGCGGTAGATTCAAAAATTGTCCTCACAAGAAGTGTCGGCAGACCTAATGCACGGTGGTCCGACTATATGGAAATAATTTGGAGAGACCTACGTCTAGCAGTGGACTGACATAGGTTGAAGAAGAGAGAGAGAGAGAGAGAGAAGAGACTTTTGCAACAATGGTTTGAATTATACTGCAGATGGATGGGAAACTTTTAGAAGGTACAATTATTTATTAGAAGGTACTAGCAGTTACACTGCCAATGCCCAGTTTAAAGTAGGAATGTGCGATAAATGTCGCACACCCAACTAACGTAGAGTTAACAGCTACTACTCTGTTTTCATCTGATAGCTGAAGATGATATTGGCAACTTCAGCTTATTAACACTATAAAAGCCAGGCATTAGCAATCATTGATCATTTTATACAAGAAATCTAACAATATGATACTTACGTGCCTAGTTATTTGCGAAGAATCGTATTTGTTGCCTTATTATATACTCGTAGTAACGATTTTCACACCTGTGTAAAAAGTGAGTTAACCGACATTTTTCCAGTTTTCCCCTATCAGCTTCTTATACGTACAGTTTGAGATTTATTGTATCTTCAGCTATCTTGCTTATACTGAGGCAGTGCTAAAAGCGTATATCGAATTCACGCTGAACCCCTTTCTTACAGAACCTTTTACAATGTTTCGAAAACCTTATAAAGGGTCTTACTGTACAGTAAATTAAAAGACAAAATCTTGAAAATATATATTGGCAAACAAGATATGTGCAAAAGTTAACGGCGCACTCATCAAACAAATATGGGTAAACGTAAAGTAAAAGGAGGGATATAAGGAAATAAGTCCTGTGCTATGCCGATGCGATATTTAGAGGTTCGTATACCACGTTAACAAAACGGTAAAACCATTTAAAATGGCTATTGCGAACATTTGTAAAATGATGTCACTCCACCAATCATTTAGCTCCATTTAACTACTTTCAACCACTTGCACCGATTACGTTTGTTGTTATACAGGGTTAGGCAGAATAATGTTACAATTTTTTAAAAGCTATAATATTGGACAGAATGCAGTGATCTTTTGGATTTAATATGGCAATAGTGGCAGTAGACAAAAACGAATCGCTGCCTTTGGCACGCAAGAATTTTCGTGATCGAGAAATTTACTCGATCGAGGCCAATCCTCAGAGACAGAGCGGATGGACTATCTCGACCTATCATGGATCAGAAATTTCAAGTAGACGGGCAACGCGTCGTGGACGATCTGCTAAAAATGAAGAGAATATTTCACGAGTAAGAATTGCATTTGAGCACAGACCTAAACATTCGGCAAACCGGCATTCTAAACGAAGCTTTCCAATAATTTTATACTTGACCTTAAAATTCCATCCGTAAAAGATGCAAGTTGTTCAAGAACTGGATGTATATCGCAAAGAAAATCGACTGAAATGTTAGAGAATATCCTTAATGAAGTTCCAAAAAAAGATGGGGGAGTGAGAGAGTATTCACTCATGTCACGCACGTTTCACGCTTGCTTTAAACACTCACGTTCACGCACGTTCATACTCAATTTCACTGCGTGACTCTCCAATCACGACGTGACTCGCAGATTTTACTTGAAAATTTTAATTTCTAGGTTTAAAAGTGCTTTTAAGTCAGAGGAAAACCAATTGTTCTACTTGGTCTCCTATAGACACATAATTGACTGTAGACATAACATTCACAACACAACACGGGTGCGAAGCTCAGTCGTTGCAGCATGCCACACAGGAGTACAATGACCTTCCGCTCCAGCTCTAGATCTTCTACATGGCTGCGCAGCGGGGGATAGGGGCACCCTGCAGTCTTTTATTTGTTACTTAATATTTAACATAAAATTAACGTAAAGCTTGAATCACACCTTGGAGATTTTCACTCACATTCACTCACGTTCACGGCCCGATTTTCAAATAATACTTACGGTCACAACGGGACTCGCCGTTACCCAGCATGACCCGACTGTTTTCACGTCACGCGTCCATCGCTAGTTCCAAACAAACTTGATTTTTCAAATCATTTATCGGGATTTGTCAATAAGCCCTAATTATTGCTACTGGTCTGGCACAAATCCTAAAAAAGTTCATAAAAAATCTTGCAAAGTATAAAAGTTGTTTGGTGTTCTTTTACATCAATGGGAAACATCGGTCCTTTTTTATTTAAGATATATATCAGGGCTACCTAAAGAAATGTTTCTATACGTTTTAATAACATAGATGAGTTAAAAAAACTGCATTCTTGACGAAATTGAAGCTATCTTTGAGAGTTCTACGTCACTGGAAAAATGATACAAAATTATTTCAGGCTTCTATTGCAGAAAATGGTGGTCCTTTGAAAGATTTCATATTTAGGTCATAAAATCTAAATGTTTATATAGCAATTTTTATAATGGCTGAGTCTTTTATTTAATTCATAAATTGTCTAACATACTAATCCGTGTATCTAATGTTTGTCGACATTAAACATAATACCGGTGAAATCGTCATTATATGAAATGCCTAGGTGGCAGGCAATATGTTATGTTATGTTTGAAGGGGTTATGTTAAATAAACTGGCATCTCCAGGATGTGTGTTGTTTGAGTTTATTTAAGTTAGTTGCAGTTTTTGACCGCGTGTTTTGTAAACGTCTTTATCTTCGTAGGTACTGTTATAGACTATTTGCCAAATTAATTTAAGTATTGTTAAAAGTTTTATTACCGCACTCAGTGCGGTTATAGATGATATTACAGCACTCAATGCGGTAATAGTTATTAGTTATTAGTGTATATGTTGGCACGTTGGAAGTTAGGTATGTGCGAATTGTAAACGAGCGATGACATCTTTGGCGTCCAACGTCCCTGGCCCTTAGTTTTCCGTTTGTGTGGGTGAGTATGTTATTGTAGGGCATTTTCCATTATTGCCGGTTTATTGTGGCTAGGTACCTTATTTGAGTATTATTTAACCTTGCCTGTGTTAGTTTTACTTCTCATTTTAGTTGATTGATTGGTTGTGTTGTGATTTCGATTTGGATGGATCAATATATTTGTGAGATTTTTGGGATGTGCTTTTTTTGTTACTTTGTGGTTGAGCACTCGTATGGTTTGAGGAAGATACCGTCTATAATAATTTCGGGATTTTGCAGTGCACGTTAGCCCTCATTCGCGAGAATGACTTTTGATAGTTTGGTTTAGGTAGTTTGGTTTGGTTAAATGTGGAATATCCTCAGTACCTATCTCCTACAAGTTGTCAATGTTAGTAGATTATGTTTAGTCACTTCTATTTTTTTACATTATTCTTCTGGTTTGTTGCATTTGGATTTTTGGGTTGTTGTTGATGCATTTGTGAAATTTCGTCGAAAATTAGTAGATTTTAGGCACCTGGTATGTTTTGGAGTAGTGTCCCTCCGTCACTATGTAACTTTGTGGGGAGCTTTCTTCATTTAAGCTATTTGTTTCTCACGGTAAATCTTCTTACTTAGCTTAGTGCAGTCGATATATAATGGATTCCTTGTATATTTTCTATTACTTCGATAAAGGTTGGGGTGAACTTGTCGGACCCTTGTTGGATGCATTATTAGATGTTGTCTTCATATTCTACATTTCATAATCCACAAGTGAGCCTTCTTCTTTGTTTTTGCTCCCCTGTCAGGCATGCTTGAGAATTGAAAACGGTTTCAACCCGATTATTTTTTCAAGTCGCTGCTCCTACTGCTCTTCGGCTATTGTTAGCAAGTTATTTTGTCGTTGCCTTTCTCTCTTTCGAGCTTTCAGGATTTCTTGGTCTTGCGATGGAATTGGTTTTTCAGTTTCTCTTGGTCTCTCGTTCTGTCACAGATCCCAGAATTTTGTTTGTGTGGGTCAGCTTTCAGCTTGGCCATTAGAGTAATTATGGATTTGAGTAAATGCTTTATAGGGTTATTCCCTTTTTTTGCTGAGTGGTTTTATTGTTTATTTTTAGGGATTCAGTAAGGTAAATTCCTTTTTCATGTGACGCAAAAATCTATTCACATAACTGATGCCGGTTAGACTATATTTTTGTTTGTGGTACCTCTACTGTAGCTGTAGTATGCTTTTGATGGTGACGGTCAGAAAGTGAACCTTTATCCCTTTATTTTGCAAAGAAATTAGTTACGTTCGTTTTGGCAATTTCGGATTTATTTACCAAGGTTAGCCCTAATGCTTTGCCTCAACTTAGCACCCCTTAAAAGCTACTTAATAGCAAGGCAAATTTAAAAGGATATAGGTTATTCCAGCTGCAATCGTTAACGTTGGGGTGCAGATGCTGTCATACGTTTGGTTGGGATTTCATGAATTCCTCTCTTGGCGTTTCCTGATCGTGTTAGACTCCTCTAAAAGAGTTATTTCGTTTGGTTGGCTCTGTTAATTTTCATACTTCATACGCCAGTGAAATGTCCATTTTGAAATTTTGGAGATTAATGCCGTTAGTAACTTTTTGGTTTATTTGTTAAGTTTGGAAGCCTGGGAAGTGCCTCTTGTCGATCAGGAGTCACACTAATTTATTCTTGCTAATACATGGTTTGGCGTATCCAGTCTAATTTGAGTGTAACGTTTTGTATTGTATTACGCGAGCAAATGTATTCTGTTGGGATTTGGAATATTGGTTGCTTTACTTTGCGGGCCAATGCATTTTGTTGCTGGAGCTCTGACACTGTGGCAAAATCGTTTAACAACATCCCCA
Organism: Agriotes lineatus; assembly: GCA_940337035.1. Classification (NCBI taxonomy): domain Eukaryota; kingdom Metazoa; phylum Arthropoda; class Insecta; order Coleoptera; family Elateridae; genus Agriotes; species Agriotes lineatus. Next base: position 108,474 of record CALNHX010001778.1, on the reverse strand, counting down.
TTTCCGACTTCTCGGTTGTCTTTTTTTGTTTTATTTTCGAATTGAATAACTTCCGCCCGAGTTGTTAAAAGCGAAATTGTTGATATAGACCTTGCATCTGGGATTTTAGGGAGATTTATGATTTAGTGATCGCTGTTTCTTCCTTATTTTTTTTCTAATTTTTGTCGTTGGATTATGTGTGAAACCCCATGTAGGCGGATTTATGTGGAGACGGTCGTGAATGCGTATGATAAGCAAATTGATTTTAGTTATTTTAATTACATTCTAAATGGTTTTTGATAAATCAGCGCCTACTCTGGAGATGGGAGCACTTCTTTCAATGCACGTTTTGATTACCAAATCACTGGAGAATTTTCCAACTCAGATGTGCGTGGTGGTAAAGAACAAGTTGGTGACGCCCGTATTTGGTTTTGATCATATTAATGTTAAAGAGTAGCTCAGCTGGCTATTTAGATGCTATTGGTTACATGACTGTTTTGAGTATTCCCAGCTTACTATTCTGATTATATTGAAGTGGTACGAGAGTATCATTAATTTATTCCAGTTCTAAGGCGTATTAGAGCGTTCAGCGTTGACAAGCTACAATGGCGACCAGAACAACGGCATACTTAAACTAAGAAATATGGTAAAACTGTGACTTTTCACCCCCTTACTAAGGGCGTCAAAATTTACACCTCGGGATAAACTCAAAATCGGAGAGATTCGTCGCCCTCAGATATATATTTGACTAGCAAACAAACACCAGATAATTACCTTAGATAGATTTATTGTGTTTAACTATAGGTCATCATCATCATCTTCCTTTCAAGGTATAGGCATTATATGCCTGTTCCGAATTTCATAAATCACTCCACCGTTTTCTGGGACGTCCGGGTTCCCTTTTCCCTCTTGGTCGGTATGCCATGGCTTTCTTGGGGATTCGTTCTTCTCCCATGCTGTTGACATGTGTCTATTTCTCGCGGTATTCTGTTATTTTGTCGTTGATGGCATAGATTTTTAAGTCGTTCCTTATTTCTGTATTTCTTATATGATCTTCTTTTGTGCATCCTTTTGTTTACCGAAGGAACTTTATTTCTGATGCTTGTATTCTGCTTTTATCTCTCTCTGATGTTACCCATGTTTCGCTTCCATACAGAAGTATTGGTACCGCCATTGTTTTATAAAATTTCAGTTTAGTGTCCCTTTGTGCTTGATTTTTTAAGGTCCTATGGATGGTTCCGCCAATGTGTTGGAATTTATGTAATTTGTTGTAGATATCTCGATCGTACTGGTATGTTATATCGCAGCCTAGATAATTAAAATGAGACACTTGTTCTATTGTGTGATCTTCTAATATTATTTTACAGCGTATCGGGTCTTTGCCTTTAAAAACCATGACTTTTGTCTTTTTTGTCGATATTTTCAATTTTTATTCGCTACATAATGTCTGCAACTTAAATAAAGCTCTTTGTAGATCATCCTCGTTTTTTTGTAGTATTATCATGTCGTCGGCAAATAATAAGCAGTTTACGGCGTTTTGTCGATTTAGATATATTCTTGGGTTTATTTGAATCTTCCAATGTCTAACTACGTCATTTATGTATATATTGAATAAAGTGGGCGATAATCCGCACCCTTGTCGTTCCCCTTGGTTAATGCCAATTTTCTTAGTTATCGAAAGACCTGTATTTATTACAGCATTTGTGTTCTTATATAGGCTTTTGATGCTTTTTATCAGATGTTCCGGGTATCCGGTGTCTTGCATTATTCTATTTAACTATAGGTACAAAATCAAACAACCACTTAAATGTTAAATAAAATGTATATTATACAAAAATAACAATTTCGCCTGGGGCGTCTCGTTTCGTTCTTCCCGGAAGTCGCTGCAACCTTCCTAACGCTGGTATGTTGCGCGCGTACTCGACTAGTTGTTGAACGAATTTCCTGGATTGTTTTCGGAACGCACTGGTTTGGGCGATAACTGACCGAATTGGTAGTTCGAATGGCTCGGCTGCATAACCTCGAATTCAAAGTTTTGTTTGTTGTGGCCGGGATAGACTTACAGGCGAAATTACGTTACCATATGCACTTACTACACCTTAACGTCCAGCGGGAAGTGCACACGGGCCTACTGGAAGTCCGCCACGCGTCCGTTAAGGTGCCGCGAATGCGGGATTTGGCTGCGTTTTTCGCCTTACTTCAGCCGGCTCCGGGGTGTCGACCTCGGGCCTCCCGCCAAAGAAATTTGCCGGCGATTAATGTTGCAGGCGGGCTGGACGTTCCTGCTTTATGAGGATGACTCTGCACGTCCCGTGGGGGACCTTCAGGTAGTTGTACGGCTGCAGTTACAATGATTAATAGATATTTAAGCAAGCATTGTAATTGGGCTGCGTAGGATTTTGGTGATTCAATAGTTTTGAGACTATTACGGGGCGGATTGTAATGAGCATTCTTTTTGCGTGTTTGGGAATACCATCCAGTAGCCGGGCATTCTTTACGAGTCGCCGCCTCAGTCTGGTTTCAGGAGAGGATCTTGGTATAAAGGTAAGTCCGTGGACTCAATGAGAAAGATCTTCTAAAAATGGTCGATAAACCTGCTTTTATATGCTTTGCGTCGTGGTACGAAAGCAACCACTTTAGACATTCTTAGGTGGGAAGGCCGCGCGAGGGTCGATTCTTCGTGTCTATTGCGCAGAGCGGACCCAAGTTCGTTATCGCTTCTTCACGAATCAGCAAGATATAACCCGTGATAACGCTTGGATGGGCCTTGTAAAATTTCAAATACATTATTTAATGTTCGTTTTAAAAATTTATACAAAGACGAGCGTTACAAAACAACTATAGCATGACTTACAAAACTACAATTGGACCTATACTGACATGTACAGGAAGGACCCTATACATAATATTCTAATTATTACCATTATTCTGGCACCGCCGTGAGCGCGCCGACGTCTTTCAGATCCCTCAGCCGCCTCAGCCTGTTGACATCAAGCTCTTCTTAGCCAGATTTTTGTGCTGAACCTTTAGTGTGCAGCCGAACAACACATGTTGCGCGGTGGCCGAGCCCGCGATTTAGTCGCAAGCATCGTCATCGGCCTTCCTAAATCCTATCAGGTAGGGACGTATACGTGTTTCCTTACCGAGTGCCTTTCATCAGCAACTACAGACGCTGTGTAGCACATAAATCTAACTTTCCTTCTGCAGTGATGCCCAAATTAAAAGTGAAACTACGAATTAGATGGATAGAAAAGTTTTCAGTAAAACCGTACTGTCGAGATTAGGTAAACCCGACCCTAACGCTAAGCTACTCATGAGCTAACCAGATGTTTATAATCGTTGACCTTCTAATGTCCTAAGCCTGTTTCAATCAAAGGTAATAGATCTAGATTTTAAAACACTAGGTTTCTTTTTTCATTCGTCGTAAGCCTTCTATGTGGCATTTTTACTAAGTCGAGTAGACTTGCGTTAGTTTTGTAAACGTGTACAGTCAATCGTTTCACTTTTTAGCAGTCTCCTTGTGGGAAGCCAACAGGGTTTTATTAATAAGTTTCTTCTAGCGTTCATTCGCCGTGCCGCCACTGGTCAATCATTTGAAGAAATATATTCTTTCTTATGCACTAATAACAGCTATTCTCAGCCTTTCATTGATTATCGTATGTTACTTCCTGTTTGAGATATTGCCCTACCCTTTGTGGTAAAGATAGTCGAACCCAGTTCTAAATATAATTTAGGTACTTAGTGTAAGTTATGTAGAGTAGCTCCAGCTAGGGTTAAGGTATCCTAAACATTTAAATTGTGGTAATTTTGTTGTGGATTTGATACATGCCCAAATTAAGCAAGTTTCAACGTCTTGTGGTTAGGCAATTTAGATTACATTCTAGCTTAGCTGTTCACCGGTATACTTTCGTATTTCTTTTTGATACTGTTAGGTGACGCTCGCACACAGCTGCGTTTCTCTGCAGCGAACGGCGGTTTCATTGTCACTTTCTGATGTTGACGTACATTTTGGCTACTTGTTTGCCATTGGTTAATTTTAACGTACAGCCTACGTCGTATTGGGTTGAAGTGATTGGCGAACATTTGGTCGCTTTGATTTATCGATAAACAAATTAATTCAGCATCCATATTATTTTTGTCTTGTTAAAAAGAACACTTTATGAAAAATCCCCATCCATCCCATGGAGTTTGGGACTTAGATTGTTAATACAATCGCATTCTGTTGTGACCCGCGTATTGGCTTATGTGACGAATGACTGGTAAGTGATGAATTTTGCTCTTTGGATGCATTTTAAGTTGTGAAATGAACTGTAGAGTTTCTCTGGGGGCCTATTTTGCTTGGACGTTAACCAGCTAAATTATGCCACCTGCTCTGCTTTGTGCCCACACGCAGTTTTTGTGGAATTTCATTTGTTTCCCTTCTCTGGGGCTACTGTTTGCCATTTCATCGTCTTCGAGCCAGCGTCTATGAGATTTCCAGTTCACCTCGGAAGACGTGGTCGCAATGCAAGAGAACGAGCTGCGCTGGAAACACCAGGTGTCTAGGGCATCGATGGCATTGTAACAATTTTCAGGTGTTGCACAAAGCACAAATCCAAATTCGTGGGCCAAATAAGAGTGCAATGCTGTACAGATTCGACATAAAAGTTATTGCGTGAAACACAATATGGTCAACAGATTGTGCCCCAGCAGAGACAGTGTCACATCCGCTTGCCAGTAGCAAATCTGGCATATCTACAATGAGCAGCACAAGAGCGCATCGTTTAATACATTATGTTATGATATCATAAGAGTGGATATAGTTTGATGATAAATACGATAAAAGAATTTGGTAAAGCATTGTAGTCAGTCTTTGCAACAGTTTAGAATATAAAAGGTTATTTGAATTAAATTTTAAATAGAGATTATATTTTAAGAAATGAGAATGGAAAGAATAAATTTCATATAGTTTAATTTATAAAGTAAGATGTTAAAAGATAGAAGTTATTTACTACTGATATCAGATACGACAGACCAAATTAAAATATTAAAAGATAACAAAGTATGTAGGTATCAAATGTATATTTTAATATAGTAAGCATCAATAATGAAAATACGGTAGTTAGGAGAGTTGTTTTTGGATGAAGAATAACAAACTTTGAACAAATGTAACATAATATTTTGGATAGTAATAAAATATTGAAAACTTTACTGTTTATATAATAATAATGGTCCTGGTATAATAAGAACAGTGAATAAATAAATCTACAAAGTTTAAATAAGGTGAAATAAGATTATAATGGTTTACGAATAGCAAGATGTCTCAATTAAAGAAGAGTTTTGATATATTACAATTTTAATTGGATGAAGAATATTTACTAACAAATAAAAATATAAGATTTGGATTGAGCTGCTTTATTGGAACTGATACAGTTTATGGGAAGGAGTGAAAAGGATTTGACTGGTGTGGATTACTGCAAGTGTAGGAGCCGTGATGAAGGACTGATGTATCTTCCTGGGAATCATTCTGAGTGATTGGTGGTATTTGGATATTTCATTTTCATGCAGAGGACAGATCATCGTGACAATTAAACCTAAAAAGAAGTAATATTAGTTGGAGTACATCAAGAATAGTTTACTGGCAGAAGAGGGTTGTGAAGGAGTAATATAAAGGTCGATAGTGCAGTCTTGGTAAAAGGAGGTTGGATTCTTCAAATATTTGGATATTTTCTGGAGGATTTAATGGCTGTAAATTGGTTTGACAGTTAATTGCAGTTGGACGTGTTCGTGTGGTGACTAGTTGTACAAGGGGATCTGTGGTGCTGGATGTGCAATTAGTAGAGTCAATAAGGTTGGTTAGTATTTTAGTCTAGAATAAAAAATGAAGTAGATGAACAATATTTATTACTTGCAATAACTAAAAAAGTTATTACTTACTATAAAAGATAGAGAAAGTCATACATCATAATAATATTGAAAACAGTGTACGTTGGTCGTATCTGATTACAAGTAGAAGAATTATTTTGAATTCATTCAAGATAAGTGACATTTAAGGTCATTTGACAATTGAAATTTATTCTAAATATGACAAGTCAAATATAAGACAACTAGATAAAAGAACCTAACCCTGATGATTGAGTTTTCATGGCAATAATTATTTTTAAAAGAGAAATCATTTGAAATTAATTTTTAAATAAGAAATAAATACTCACAGCTAGCAGACCAGGGCAATTGAATTAAATACTTATGGTACAGAAACGTGAAGTCATTGCAATATATTATTAATTGATCTATCTTTCCAAGCTCGCATCACTGTTTTTGCAAAAAATTGTGGGAAAACGCACTTAGGAAAAACGAGTTGAAACTACACTGCGATTGAAATGCAGCTGAGAATAAAAATAAAGTATTAAAGAAAACTGCCCTCAGTGGAAGTAACAGCTGTACCGCTCTTAGATATACAATTGTGACAGAACAACACTAAGTATGTGTGCAATTCCATTGTATATTTTATAGTTAGTTAACTTTGAAAACAGTCTGTTTCCTGGTTGTCCATGAATAAGGAATGAGGCTAACTTTATCGATCGATGCTAGAATGGTATTCTGCATATCCTCCTTATTTATATAAGTAAAAAAACAATAACCTATTAGAATAAATTAATGCAATTGACCCAATTCACCCCATTAGCTATATTGGCCAATAACTATTAACTAAATAAAAATACAGCCGTATTGTAAACGCGGCTGTTAATCTATACAAGCAGTCTAAAAACGGTTCAGAGATTGGTTAGGTTAGAAGGAACACTAAGTTGATTGTTTAGATAAGACAATATTATTTGTCACTAAAGCTTGAATTTAACATTTTTACTTGAAATACAGACAAATAAAATTGCGGGGAGGAAACGAGTTTAAAGTCCCCATATATTATTACCAAATATTCGGCTTCGGCCTAGCACATTAAATATAGAACACTTGGTAATAAAACGGGGGATGAACATCTAGCGTGCACAACACCACAACGATTATTGCCCGGTAACCAATCTATCCCTAAATACATTTTCAATGGCCAATTCAGTTAACAATCGGTGAGTGGGTGGATACAATTTATAACAATTAACCAAAACCCAAAAAATATATAAGGTCTAATTTAGGCGCCAGGTTTAACAAAGCCCCAACAAAATAAAATACTACAAATCAGTATTTCAAAATTAATATCTTGAATCGCACGGGATACGTTGCAATATAACCTAACTGTTGCTATTTTTGCTGTGGAAAACCTGAATAATTATTAACACCTGGAATGTTGCTTCAAAAGAACAACCATTCTTTAAAACATTGTATTAAGGACAATCAAGATATTTGGTTTATTTGACCTAATAAATATGGACATTTAGTTAAACATGGCAACACGTGCAATACCAACACATTAAAAATATTAATACGCATGCATATAACTGCCCAAATATAATTCCAAAGAACACAAAATGAAGGACGCAGGTCCAAGCTTTGAAGTTGTGAACACCAATATAATTTCAAACAATGAAATTAATGTAAAGTTAAAATTGACTAACGCAACTATTCAAACATTACACAACGAGTAGTACCGGCTACCCAAATAGCAAATATATACGATCAAAATGTAATACACATTAGAATTCTTCTACGACACAAATTGTAACCATGTTACGACTAACAGTTCATACGACTTCCATACATTCTACCATACCAGTCATAATAATTCTTACCAATATTTCCCTTTGGCATGAATTCTGCCACAGCTTGTGATATAAATTATAATTTAAGTTTACTATTTGGTTAATAAGGAAACGAGTACCTCTTCGCTTGTATTATGAAAATTGCTAAAATGCTGAAATAAAGGACACTAATAGTTCGCTTCCTATAGCTTGGACTGATAAAATAGTCGAAAGTTCTACCATCAAAACTCGGATATATGAAAGATCCAAGTTCGGCAATCGAACACGTGTTTAGTGCATTCCAAATTCTTTACAAACGGTTCAAAATTGATAGCCTTACGAGGGGCGCTAAGAAATGATAAATACATATCGCATTCGCGAAAAATTTAGGGAAAACCTAAGCAAGCAATAAATTATAGAAATGTTTGCCTACCTGCTCTATTGGAAGCGCCACAAATTACAATAGCTTGCATCAGGCCTTTTCTTAACCCATAAAATCTATATAAATTGAAGTTATAAGCGAGCGTAGGTCACATTTACGAATAATAGGAATTTCAAGTTCGGATACGACTTGGGCTAAAACAAGACCGCTTAATTTGCTTTCCAGGAACGGAAGAAAGAATTTGAGCTCCAACGCACGGCTGCTCGATCAAATGAAGCGCGTTTCGATAACAGAAATGCAATCGGCGTGCGTTCGGAAACTAGAAATATGAATACTTCAACTAACGCAAAAGTAAACCGTAACAATATATTAGCGCATAATTTTTGAGACTGTCCGACCTTATTATCGATCACTGTGGAAACAGCGCTGATTAGTTGAATATTCCGGGAAAGGAGTTCGCATTATAACTCGTTGGGGGAGCCTGTAATCACTCAAGGGTGTACCCGTAAGTGTTGGATTACTCCAAATGATCAATTTTCTCGGAGTGTCACACAGATTGATCTATCCGCCTTGTGGCTTCTAGAGAAGGCAATAACTCGATTAATCTGGTTAGAAGACAATCGACGAACAAATGAAAGAATAATGCGATGTTATGGAAGTGTCAGAAATAAAAAAAAAGCAAACTATGTGTAAAACTAAATTCTGGAAATACATGGTATTATAGAGTAGATGAGGAAAATATCTATTAAAATACATAATTTTTACTAAATAAGAGAACTTTACTCTACATAGAATCGAATAAAAGCGTCAAATAATATATTTGACACTTTCAACAAAGGAAAAGTACCCTCTAAAAATTGTGCAAGTATATGCTCTGATGAAGATACACTCGATTCTCTTTACGATGGCCTTAAATGCTGCAAACCCAAAAGCATTTATTGTAATGTAAATAAAAATGGTGATCAGTGTTATTTAACCATGGCAATCGTACATAGACAACTCAACAAACAACTAGAGCGAGACACCTACAATCTACATTTAATATAACAGGTCCACTTTTTGCGAAATCGAGGTTATTTATAAGATAACTAACGACATCTTCTGATTCTCTGTCGTAAGATTGCAGAGTTCTGCACAGACCAGCTCTCTCTCATCATTTCTATTTTATCGCCCCTCTTTGCGAAGGCATTACGTATGTAGTGTTTTGACCACTAAACCATAGAAGTCGTTTCTATATCAGGTTTAGGAACTAATTACTTATCGTATGAAGGTCAGTTGTCTGGTTCGAAGATGCGGTTTTCAGCGACAGGTTTCAACTGGTCTCGTAGCTCTTGACCTACGTGTGGTTGTGAACGTATGTCTTTAGGAGTTCTTTGCATGTAAGGGAGTTTAGCGACTGCAAGGCATTCAATTAAGGTATGTTTGATGTAGCTGCATGCAGATCGTCGCATACGACCACTGTCGGAACTCAAGAGAATCGTTTCCATTTTCGACTTTAAGGAATAAGCCCTGTATTACCAATCTCAATGTCGGTGGCGTTCAATTTACAGCCCCTCAATCAATTTACAACATCTTCATACAATTTAACAGGTCGCTACCCTAATTAACAATTATTGAAGTGAACTGCGCCCTTTCCCGTAAATTAGCCGGCTAACTTTGTGACAGGACATCGTAATGTAGTTGAGGCAAACGATCCTGGTGTTTTCCCGATTTGTCGTTTGACAGCCACGCCGGATACTATCTATCAAACGTTTAGAAGAAAAAGAACATAGATGGAAAGAAAAACAAGAGTTAAATAATTTTAAAAGACACTGAGATCATGAAGCTAAGCAGAATCTTATAAAGAAAATGGCTTACACTTTGTAGTAATACTAGAAATTGAGAATTAAAAGGTGCTGCAGGGTAAAAAAACAATATTCTGGAATGTTTCAAGAATAATGTTCTTGAAATGTTATCCTAAAGAACCTGCAAGTCGAAATCGCGACCCCCTGCTCCCGCCCTTAGGCAATTCACTTGCACTAGTTTTGTATGTCTAACACCTGTACCATGAAAAAAAATTCAAGTTAAAACCTCAACCTTTGTATTCAACTAGGTCAAAGTTTAGAGTAAACATTTTACTCACCCTGTAGATACTACCAGAGGAAATGCCCGTTAAAGTTTCACCACCGTCACAATTCCTAGTATGAATATTTTCTGTGTGGTGGTCGAGAACCACCAGTCCCCAGGCGATTCCTGCGCCGTTTAGAAATACCTTTAGAAATCAGTATTATTTAGTGCTCGTATGGGCCTAGCAACCCCGGGCTACCCGAGCAAATGGCCGAAAACTCCGGCTGGTGGAGAGTTACCGAAGCGCCCCCAGAACTCTTTGCCGCCAAAACGCCGCACCATCCGCATGAAGATGACCGAAGGAGCATAAATTTGCCCGTCCTGAGTCGCAGCCCTCCAGATGGTAATACCCGTATCGACAACGCCAAGACTCCTGGTGTCCGGGAAAGTTGATACCGCAGCTTTCAAGTCTATCCTGCAGACACACCAGGTGTCGGTTCAGGTGTAGGTAAAACCCCCGTAGCAACGATTTCCTCCATTGAAAAGGGCATGTGTAACGCTTGCTCCTGTATTACATTTTTATTATGCATAACATTTATTTACATTTAATACATCGTCTAATCAAGCACTGCATCAATTCGACGCGTAAACTGGCGATAAAGAACCCTGCCAGCTATGCGCAACGTAGCGCTAGATGAATGACAGCGTCTTTCCCTCTTCAGTGAGATCTAAGACAGGTACCCCGATAAAGCGGCAGAAAAGGTATAAAAGAAGATTACACTACCAGTTCCAGGCACTTGAAAATATTCCCGCTGAGTCCACAGGTCCTGGCCAGCAACACACCAGCCCCAGTCCTAAACTCTCCGCTTCCTTTTCTGATTCCAAATCCGTTCCTACCTGGGTTCTCCGATCTGGCAAGCTGAACTGTCTAACGGAGTAGACCTTCAATCCTTACGAGTCCAGGCTTCATGAGAATGGCAAACTGAACTGTGAGGCCTGAATCCAAAACTTTCCGTGTAGGCGAAGCCGCTAGAATTCGATTTTACCTTGGTTGCTAAACTTTTTCGAGAAATCGAATCCTTGAGTCTAACACCCTCTCTTGGCAGATGAACTGTCTTGCAGGGTTAACCGTTTAAAGCAAATCCCGACCACGTAATCCCTAAGCGCAAATACCGGCGCCTAGAAACATTTCACTGTAATGCTTTAACCCGCACCGTAGTATCTATTAACATACCTGTAATAATTCACGTAAGAATTCGCAGATACCTGGTGGAGAATCCGCTCGGAGGCCCATGGCACCGCTACAGCAGCAGAAGTCGCCCGCCACATATCAGCACTCGGACTAATCACAAACGTAAAATTATACTTTTTCGTTATTCTGAGAGCCCCGAATTTACACCATAGGGCATCGCCACCACTTCCTCGTGTGAATTCACGACCTAGAATACACAGGTAATGCGTAACTTCTGTTCTTTGCACATGTTTTGTTAGAGCTAGAACCGTAATTAAAGCTCCTTGGCCACTTCATATCGCCTTGAGCGACGTCGCAGGCCTGCGCAAAAGGTGCAGTAATAAAGTCACGTTCCAGCCCGATCCCGAAAAGGTTGAAGTCTACGACACTCTACCAGTATGTGTTATTTGGGTTGCGGACGGACCAGGACCAACGAAATACACCCCAGAGGAGATTATTTAATTTTATTAATGTACAAATCACGTATTGACGAATTTCATCTTATTTTGTAACTACAGTTAAAAACAACATATGTATCGTAATTACAAGGTGTTTTTCCTGATCTTATAAGTAAATATTTGAGTTTGAGCGAACCCTGCCTCCGATTTGAGATTAACCCGAGGTAGAAACATTTGAAACGTTGCAATGTTACCTTTACTAACTAGTTTTATTCACTGATTAACTACGCGTTATATGTGCAGGTACGTTGCTTTGCAGAATCGCTACCCTTGCAGGAGACATTTAGAAATTGACTTCGTGAAAGTTCTGGGTTCTGAGGATAGTGTAGCCAAGACTAGCTTAAATAAAAAGAGATAAAGACAGTGATCGAATACAGCAAAAAACAATACGACGAAGCAGGAGTAATGACGAATATTTCAGTTGGCACATTTGTAAAATTACAATCAAAGGTGTTACAATTTATTTACTGATAAGGAATAAAATTATACATTCAGTTTCAACCTATGTTCTATATATTAAAAGTTAGTTATTCTTAAGTGTCTTATTTATTTACTCATTTGCTTACAAATTATGGCAACATAAAGTTGCATGAAAGGATTGTTGCAATATTAAATATTGCCAGTAACACCATATGAACTTAAAAAAGCTAATAAGTTTATAGAAATTTACTAGTTTTCTCACAGTTGTTCTTAAATTTTGATTCACTAGCTAATTGCTAATGTCTTTTCCTTCGTGAATTAAAGGTAGACGGTAAGATTCTTGTAATATATTGTAATATTGTTATATAGTAGCTAAATGAAATTGTATAACGATTACTAAATAGGAAGCTCCGGACCCAATCATCTGAAAGAAAAGTAAATATAACTATTTGAAAGGAAGCATTATCTTTTGTTATTATTAGGTCTTACTGCAAATATTAACGGAAGGTTTAATTTAAACCAACCGCCTGCCGTAATAGTAACGTCATCGTGCAGCAGCTGCAAGGAAAAGGTATGAATCTAAAACAACAGAATTTGTAGATAACTATTTAAGGTGTTTCATTAATTACCTTTCTACCCAGTTCCGGTTGTTTATGGCAGGCTGTTGCTTGGAGAAGGGTTCTTTTTATAGAACAAGCCTAAAATAATAAAAGCATAAATGGGGCCCTTTACTGAAAATTGTTCCTTTAAAATAATACGTTTGCTTCAATTCAATATGCAATCATTATTAGGCCATGAGGTGATGAAAGAATCAACTGCTTATGTAACGGGCTTTTTATTTTACATATCGGAAGAAATAGATAAAAATGTAGAACAAACAGTGCACCTTCAACTATTAGATTTCCTCGGAATAAGGCTTCTCTCCGCTCAGTTTCTCTCTATCTGATATTGTGCATATTTTAGTTTATGACCTCAAGAATTTTAAAATATTTTACCTTTAACTAAGAATACAACTAAGGTCAGATATTTTATTGGACAGAGCATCGATTTCATTTCCAAATCGCATTTTATTTATATACACGGGTGACACTAGGAAAGTTTTGCAGCCAGGGTCCGAGAGACAGTGGGGTGCGGGTAACAGTGTCATGTTTCTGCTGTCTGTTACACTGCAGACAATTCTTGGTGACCGCCGGAATGTTTAAAATATTGCTATATATCGAGTTCCATTCATTAGGTGAAGAGCACATAGGGCAAATTGAGTACTCGAACGTCATTAGTATCGTGGCACGGGTTAAACATGGCTGTACTGCTACGATTTCTCCACGAGCTCACTCAACATGCCTCCAGCCATAATCAGAAGATCACGATCAGTAAAAAAGAAGATGATTTTCGTGTTTCTCACAGGAAGAGAAATTTTGGAGTGGGTGATATTCAAACACAAAGGCAGCTCTAATCCAATCAGAAGATGGCGGTAATTCTGCATCTGAATTGCAAACAATTCTTCATGACCACCTAAATGTTTGAAAGATTGGTTCTGTATCGTCGATCCACATTCATTAGATAACTAACAAATAAAGCACCGTGTTGCTTGGTATCGGAAAATTCTAGCGAAGCTTAAGAACTGACCTTTTAGTGACGCCAACAGCATCGCGGTAGATGATCAAACGTGACCTTATTACTAAGATATCCACCCGAACTCACACATTTTCGCAGAAGAAACAATTCCGGTCACAATCAACAGATTACGGTCAGCGAAAGAGAGGACGATTTCCGTGCTCTTAGCAGAAAGGGCCATTTTGGAGTGCTTAATGTTAGAGACACAGAAGAAATTCCAGTCCAATCATAAGATCACAGCATCCTTGCTTCTATAATGTAAATACATCTTTATGACCACTTGGATGTTTGAAAGGTTTATTTTCTATCGATTCCCATTCATTAGTTGAATAGCTAATAAAGCACGGTGTTGCTTGGTATCGGAAAATCATGGAAACGCTTAAGAACTAAACTTTTCGAGACGTCAATAGACCACAATGCTATTGTGGGTGATCAAACGTGGTTTTATTACTACGATATCTCCACGAACTCACACAGCATGATGTAGTTGTTCGCAGACGAAACAGTTCCAGTCACAATCAACAGATTACGGTCAGTGAAAGAGAGGATGATTTCCGTGCTCTTAGCGAAAAGGGCAATTTTGGAGTGCTTGATGCTAGAGACACAGACGAAGCTCTAGTGCAGTCAGAAAATCACTGCATCTCTGCATTTACATTGCACACAAACTTCTTAATCACCTGACTCTTTAAAATGTTTGTTCTTTATCGATCCCTGTTCATTAGCTGAGCAGCAAATAAGCACCGTGTTGTTTGGTATCGGAAAATCTTTGTTAGGCTTCAGAACTGAACTTCTCGTGAAGTCAATAACACCGTGGTAGATGTTAAAACGTGGCCTTATTACTGCGACACTCCCTTCCCGTTCAATTGTGTCGAAGTAGAAATTGACCTAAATATTGAGATAAGTAAATATCCTGACATTACCATAACTTTTTTCTTATATTTTTTAAAGACAAGCTCAAGATTAAGTTAAGGTAACTTAAACTGCTATATTTGACAGACATATCCCAAACTATTTGTTTTTAAAATGCTGTCATTCTCGTTATACGTTTGGCAGTACTGAAGTGTATTGTTAGTGATGCTGTTCATGTCAAATTTGAGGTTAGGGTTTGCGTCAGCTTGTGTAAGACTGACGAAGAACCTAATCTAACCTCGAATTTGACATTGTCTGACAGTGCTAGCAACAATATATAGTATCAAAAAATATTTTCATCTAATATGGCTATGGAATACTTCCTAATTTATGAATGCAACTATAACTAACTTACAAAGCAAATTTCAAATTTTGACATTAAGTATAAACGTAGTTGCATTCATAAATGAGGAACTATTTCATGGTCACACTAGATGAAATAGTTATTTTCATGACAAGCGTCGAAAGTAGCAAATATCGTGCGAGTGTTGATTAGACAAACGAGGGCGTAGCGAAGCGAAGCCCGAGTGGATCTAAAACACGAGCACAGATATTTGCACTTTCGGGCGAGTTATGAACACTATTTTTTAGACGACCACTCAAAGTAAATTCAATTTTTAAGAATTGTTTTTATTTCGTTTTGCAAAATTGATTGTTATATTATTAATGGTACAATTGGCAAAAGCGTCTGGATGATTTGAATCACGGTCTGCTGAATTGTGTGACAAACGTCAAAGTGACGTTTGTCACACAATTAAGCAGGCCGTGTTTTGAATAACCTTGTGCCGTTACGATATGACTAGTATAGTGGACAGCACGACCAATTGGCAGCGCCTCAGGCTGCAAATATAATACTAAGCACTTGTCGAACGCGTTAATCCTCTTGTTCAGTGCCAACTCGGGTGAGCCAGTAATGGGCAGTATTTAAGAATATTTTACGAAAAATTTAAAACCCAAACTTTTAAATAAAACACTGACTAAACTTATACATTTATATTTAAACAATAAAAAATATGTACTACATACAGACGCACCAAGTTTGTTTATAAATCAATTTGTAAAATAATCAAATTGAATTAGAAATATCACATTTATTGCCTACCCGGCCGGCCCTGGAACTGCGATCCCCTGCATACTTCACCTGTTAAGTTGTAGTTAATCCTAAAAGATTTAAGGTATTAGTACTTTGCAGCTACTTGCGAGCCCGAGGCGAGCCAACTAGCCGTGCGGTCGACTATACGATATAATATCGTGCTAGTGTTTGAAATTGTCAACTTTCTGTAGTAGGCTGCTGTCGCGATAATGTTACTTTCATATGTGGTCGTCTAAAAATAATTTATCATACTTTATTATTGCGGCCATAGGGCATTGGGGATTAGTTGACTTCTCCCCACTACTTTCTGAACGACTGCGCATCTCCGGGAACGTTTCACTTTGTAATCCCTACACCATGGTTTTGAATAATTACTATATAAGTTTAGCAAACGACTTAGCTATTACAGTGTATTTTTTAATATAAAAATATTCTTGAATAATCAAGATATTGTTAGTATAGAAGTTGAGAAAATGGAAAAATAACTGGAACTGTAATATGTTGCATATATGATCTTTGATGACAATTAGATTTTATTTATATTTATTTTGCATGTAAGGTAGTATTAGTAAATCTCCTTAAGTGATAAGTATACTTTTTAATTTACTAGAACTTACTGCTTAATTTGGTTCTTCATCTTCGGTAGCAAGTAGATCAATTTTTTTGATATACGGGTTTTTCAAATCCCTCAACTGTTATCATTCTCTAGCTGTTATCATACAGTTTAGACCTGCCGGTTTCAGGTCATTATCCCATCTCATTGGCGCACGTCTTCTTGGTCTTGTGAAATCCTAAGATCTCCACTCTAACATCCTTTTATACCATGTTTCGTAGGTGTCTCCGTCTACATGTCACTCAAATCTTTCTCTCAATTCAACGCCCTTTGTTACTTTTGTTCGATCCCTTACCCATAAATATGTTTGTTTTTCGTTCTCTTAACGTTATGTCCATTTTAATGCACTTTATAGCTCTTCGTGCTTTTTATAGACTACCTACTTACGTTGATTTTATCAATGTCCAATTTTTGCCACCGTAGTACATTACAGGTAGTACGTATACGTTACAAGTGGTTGTACAACGGTATGTTTTTGTTTTTTATTATAGTTCTAATTTCCCAAATGCTTTCCACTATTATCTTAATCGTACATTTATGTCTAGTAGTTTAGTGGTTAAACATCACTTTTGCTTTTCGTTAGGTTAGTCGATAGATCCGATTTTCAATTTAAGTAATTTAACATTTATTGTAGTTTCAGCAAATTTCTTTCAATTGACGACTTAACCTTTTCTACTAATACATTAAAGCTCTCTTTTGACATTCGGTAACATGATTTTGTTGATGTTAAGAGAGCCGTCGTGCTGCGATAAAGTAAAAATATTGCACTCTATTAGTTTTGATATAAGGATGGAATTGAATTTCCTTTTGGGTTTTCCGTTCTTATTTCGTATGTACGTATGGACGTTATCATCACCGTCACTCGAAAACATTTTCCACCAGATGGAAGAAATTGCTCTGATGTGTATAACTAACACAAGTTGCCGTCATGATCTCATCGGTGGTATGTATCAGTTGCATGGTAATCGCATCGCAACTGCGACGGCAGCCTGAATGACGGTAATCTTTAACATTTGGAAACATAAATCCACAATTAGTAGTTTTGTAAAAGTACTACTTTTGCTATTTCTGATGAAGAAGAAGACGTACGAAATGTGCATAAAAATGAAGCAAGCAATGGATGCTTATAATGTAAAGATATGCTTAAATAATTTTGATACAAATGTAAATTTATGCACTATTATAGTTTCATTTTGAAATGAATAGTTCAAAGACCCTATACCCCAGAGAAAGGAAGAAGATTAGGACCATTAAAGTGCTTTAAAAATCTACTGGGATAATACGATTGTGCTTATTTAATTTAATGTATTTACCTGTTTCGAAATCATATCGCAAACATAGAGTAACTCTGTTATTAGCATTATGCACCAAGTCACAACGGCCGTAAAAAATACACAGTTATTTGTATCAATGGGTTCGTAGGTATATAGCGTCGTGAATAAATAATAGAAATTTAGCAGTATCAGTGAATATCCTAGAAATACTTCTGCCTTCAACGGTAACCCATATATTTTATTGATTACTTTTGTGATGCTGCATAACTCTTGATGCACTTCAGCTACATAAATAACATGGGCAGATGACAGATCATTCACTTTTGAATCAATAATCGTTTGATGTATGTATCTATTTACAATGCTAAATCGTTGCGATAGAGAATAGAACCAGGCTCGTGTTCCAGCCTGCACCACGTGCATGTAGACGTAAGCTACGAAAGCGATAATATTGAGTACAACATCTGCAAATGTCTCTACATTATTGAAAATATTGACTCCAAGAAACATGAACTCGATAATCATCTTTACATAAATACATGCAGTAGTAATTTTATTAACCAAATTATTATCAACGCCAACCCCGAAAGAGGATATGGTTTCATCTATAGCTATCACTTGTCTCAACGTTTGTATTTCTTGCTGTTGAAACAGTTTTTGGCTGAAAGCCGTCAGAATAAAAGAAACGCCGATAACGTGGCTTTCAAATGCCAAAATAAACCATCGCAGAAAAGCGATAGGTCCGTCGTTGGCTCCCATTCTATAAACATCAGCTACGACAGCGATTAGAATAAAAATGTACGTAATCCCATTATATAACTTTTGGTAGCTTGCGGGTTGAAATTTCCTGTTGCCCAGCTCTCCTCGTAATATAAATTGAGCAGCACCCATCCATTTTTTCAAATGGTAAGACGTAGAAAATGCTGTACATAAGTCTCCTCGGTGAACAGTTGTTGGTATTAACTTAGGATTCCTCATTATACAATCGACACGCCAGTTCTATGCTTCGCAATTGATCTAATTCATTGTGGACATTGTTGTGTACTATATTCTATCACAACATTATAACTCATTATCTTAATTACAGTTCTGATTATATAAAATAAGTGTATTGGGAGAGAAGCTCCACTTAATATTAAGTGGGGGAAACATGGAATAGTATAATAGTCAAATGCGCCCTGGATAGAAGAATTTGTTTCTTTTCCTATATTAAGCAGATGGGCAAGTATCCCCAACTTTGTAAGTGATAATTACTAACTTAGTAACGCAATATAATGTTAAGTGTAACTCGAGAGCTCACTCGTTGGTAAATCCGTAGTGTTGCTAACCACGAAAGTTTTCAACAATGAGATATATCGATTGAATATTTATTATCCTTCGTAATCACTTCAGAATTACAACTTGACGTTGACGAAATAATCCAAACAAGTTAGTAGTACTACGTCTCCTGTCCTACACAGCTCTGTATAAGTTCACCTGGGACCTGGGACACTTGTGAGAGATTGGAAAATACAGAGGAAGCCTTACCTTTAAACTCTGCAATAAGAAAGCAGAAACCACAGTGCACATTTTGTGTGTCTTTGATGCGTTAAAAAGTAAAAAACGGAGCATATTCGGCCAGCCAACTATGGAACCGAAGGCTTTGCTACACACCCGGTGAAGGACCTATATCATTAGATACAGAAAACAAAGATCAGAGAATGGGTGTAGTTGGCTAATTAGGGTATGCACAATGAGCCCTTTAAGCTGCAGTATGCCCGGAATCAGCAGAGAGATGGGATCCCTGTGAAGTTATCACCACAACTTCAAAAAATGTAAATTTTTTCAAGAGTTACTGTTGCACCCGAAAGAGTTCTAGAGTTCCTTGCTATTTTTAGGAATAGGTTTATGTATTTAAGCGAAAAAAAAGTGGATTGAAAATTTGGGTTGCCAATTTCACATTTTCCTCGGACAAATACCACTATAACTCTTTGTCAGTCATACTTATTGAAAAATGTCATTACACTTTTCGATAGAACTCGCCGGGATGCTACTAGAACTATAACAAAAAAAAAAGATACAAAAAACAATTTTTTTTATAAACCGGACAAAAATATCTTTTTAATTTTTTAAAGTTCCGGTAGTTCCAATAGGAGTTCTAGTAGCACCCCGGCGAGTTCTATCGATAACTCTCAAAACATTTTTTGATAGGACTCAAAGTAAAAAAGTTACGCCTATTTTTATGTTAGCACTTTTACAAAACTACCCAAAACCTTTAAGTAATTTTTTACATTTCCGGTAGTTCTAATAAGAGTTCTAGTAGCACCCGGACGAGTTCTATCGATAACTCTAACATTTTTTTATAAGACTCGAAGTAAAAGGGTATCATATGTGTAAAATCAAATTCTGTAATTAAAATCGCGGATTTAATTAGGACATTTAATTAGAGCATTTAGTTCGCGGTTTAATTCGCGGTTTAATTCGCTGTTTAATTTTAGCATTTAATTGTGTCAATTAAAATTTTATTGACAGCTAGGTCAATCAAGGTGTCGGAATACTTCAAGTGTATAATAATAAAATGTGAGCAAACAAAAATGAAATCAACCTTGGCTTTGAAATGTTTGTTTTATGAATAATATGTTGGTGACACTGTAAGTCTATGTTAAATTCGAGGTTAGCAGGTTAGGTTTTGCGTCAGTTTTGGCACAGACTAACGCAAAACCTAACCTACTAAACTCGAATTTGACATTGACTTACAGTCGCACCAACATATTATTCATGAAACAAATATTTCAAAGCCAAGCTTGATTTCATTTTCGTTTGCTCACATGTTACATTTAACAATTATGACGATCTACGAAAGAAATGTGTCAGAACGGATAATAACGCTGTGGTTGTTCCACATGTCATTATATATGTAGTAAAATAATGATATTTTGAGATTTTTATAGTTCAATACGTTTTATTATGTTTTGTTTTTCAATATTTGTAAATTAAAATTTATAAAAATGAAAAAAATAAAAAAAGTATAAAAAACCGCCATGATGTATCTCCACCTTGACACGGTGGGGCGGCTTCCTTGCATAAGCATTAAAGTAATAATAAGCAAATTTTCGATGTAAAGCTAAGAGAGATACTAATTTTTTACTAAACAATCAAAACTTAAAGAAATTGCTTTGAGGACATTGATTTAGCAAATGTTATTGGAGTTATCGATAGAACTCGTCCGGGTGCTACTGAAACTCTTATTAGAACTACCAGAACTGTAAAAAATTACTTCCAGGTCTTGGTCGTTTTGTAGAAGCGCTAACACAAAAATACGCGTAAATTTTTTACTTCGAGTCTTATCAAAAAATGTTATTAGAGTTATCGATAGAACTCGTCCGGGTGCTACTAGAAATTCTATTAGAGCTACCGGAACTGTATAAAATTACTTCCAGGTCTTGGTCGTTTTGTAAAAGCGCTAACATAGAAATTAGCGAGTCTTATCCAAAAATTGTATGAGAGTTATCGATAGAACTCGCCTGGGTGCTACTAGAGCTTCCATTAGAACTACCGAAACTTTTAAAAAATTGCTTTTAGGACTTCGTCGTTTTGTAAAAATACTAACACAGAAATGGGCGTAACTGCTTTACTTTGGGTCCTATCAAAAAATGTTATTAGAGTTATCCATAGAACTCGTCCGGGTGCTACCAGAGCTCCCATATCCTATATTATACACGGTTGTGCTGGTGATTTGAACTTTGACACTTCGCTTGACTTTAAGAGGACACTAGTACCGCCAGCTTCTCCAGCACTACACTTAATTTTAGTCAGAGTCACTGTTGTTGGTGAATGTTAAAGTATCTTTAGGAAGTTGTCTTTTTAGGGACTCGTATAGACAAAGCTGGGTAGTAATTAATTACTTTGTAATTAAATTACTAATTAAATTCCTTTTTGTTTAATTGTCTAGGAATTGAATTACTTTTCAAAATGCGGTAATTGTAATGGGAATTACCATTTTTGTAGTACTTGACAATTACTTTTTGAAAGTAATTAATACATTCAATTACTCAATTACTTTTGTGTAACGAAATTACTCTAAAGTATTTAAATTACTTGACAAGTACTTGAATTACCTGTGGTAATTGAAATTACTCGCGGTATTTCAATGACTTTATGGTAATTCAATTATTGAATTACTGACCTCGATTGTGTGCTAAACCTCCAGAACTCAAAAATTCGATAAGGTCTTATTTAGTTACATATTAAGCAAATCGGAATAGGGTCTTCCCGCAACTTAGTGCATTTGCATTGGTTCGTGTATGTAGATGTGCTATGTATGTTGTAATAGTGAAGTTAATATTGTGTAAGACGCTAAAACTATATTTGCGGTAAGTACATTACAGATTATAATACCTACGATAAAAATATAATTTAAAGTAACTTAATTAGACGATATTGGTACATAATAATTATGTACTTATTTGCTTGCTTTAAACGATGTACTAGCATAGGATTATACTGCCGTGAAAGTGTAACAGACGTTAAGTCCAGAAAATTAAGTTTTTGAGTGAGGAATTGAATTAAACGACCAAAATCCGATAACAACATTTAAACAGCGTAAAACACATAAATAAAATGTACCTAATTGCAAAATTACATGCCTGGTTGACTCAGAAAGGCAGTATGAGGTATGGTACTAGTACAATTTAAAAACGCCGCATAAGTTTACCACATTCTGGCATTGAATGTTTTGTAAATTATCCATTTTCTGTCGCATTCTTGCCTTGTAATGCTCATATGCTGATTTACCTTATACCGGGTGCTGCGTTGACGGACCAAACACACAAAACCCCTATGCTAATTACGAGGCATTCAAATATTGGCTTCTTAATAATTTTATACATTCCATTATTTTTTTAAAGAACAGTGCATATTGACCCAATTTATGTAATTTTAGATATTTTATTACCCTAAACTTAAAATCAATAGGTATAATTAAATATTTTGATAAAATTAATAGATATTCTTAAATATGTTGATACAATTTTGAAATTTGAAGTAAAATTATGAAAGCAACCTGAGCAATTTATTTGTCGAACGTTGACAGTTATTTTATGAAACACGTGTTCTTTCCGATGTGTTCAAAAAGAAATTACATAAGGGTTGACGATGGAATATAAAAGTAAGGTCAACAGCAAGCTTTAGAATTCATTAACTGTCATCATTGTTGTTGTTATTGTAAGTTTATTTTATACGTTGATATGGTGATTGAAAATGCTAGAAATTGCTGTCTCTAAATCTTGCTGTCCTCCTTATGTAATTTCTTTTTAAATATATGGTATAAAGATGTCTGGAATGTAAAAATGACTTCATTGTTCCGTACTTGGGCAAATGTCTTGTATTCTTGTATCTGATGTACGAATTTTGATTTCAATCAGTCATTTTCAACTAGGTTTATCAGTCACCTGTCAACTTTCAACAGTCCCTGATCCATACTAATTTGATATTTTGATTTAAAATTTCAGAAGTTACCTAACACATTTTTTGTATTTCCGGGACTAAAGTTGACACTTTAGTCCCCGTAAACAGGGACTAAGGTAGCTCATATAATGCCTAGTGACATAAGTAAAAATGATACCGTAACTGTAGTAAATTTATGTACACACGAGGTTAGTTGGTTAGGTTTTGTTTGTCGTTTGACACACACTGTCGCAAAACTTAACCTGCAAATCTCGAATTTGACATATACTGACAATACACTTCAGTACTGCCAACTGATTCAGGCTCTCCAGGACCTGCTGCAATTCAGTTTTTAATAAATTGTAATTGTCAGTTTCCAAATTGACAGATAATGTTCCCAAAAGTGCAAAAAATAGCCTATATACCTCGGACTAAAGTGCCTAAATCCCTTGAGTGGTTGTTGCCCTCGGGCTTCACCCTCGAGGCAAGAAACTCGACTCGCGCGATTAAATGGTGCACTTTAGTCCCTCATGATGTAATATAATATTTTATAGCTATTTGTATTACTAGGTAGAAAAATGTATCATTCCCTCCCGCTGATGTAGTTTAATTCTCCAGCGTTAGCGAGAACAGTACCTAATCAATTGTAATCATGCAAGAGCCCAGAGTTATGCATATGACACTTTGACATTTTATGATGAGACTATCTCTTGTATTCAGCTGCATTCAAAAATAATTAAATATGAAAATCAGGAAGCTAGTTGATTTATTACTAATCACATTGCCTCCCTCTCTAATGGCAACGGGAGTCAATGTATATGTTTCCTGCTGCACCCTGTATACTTAGGTAAGTTACATATTTTCGTCATTCAGCCTCATGTTAGGCGTACCTATTTAATAGTAGATTGTTCCAAAAGTTCAGAAAAGGGAGAGTTTTTCAACATTTAATTTACGAGCGAATGATGCAAAGCCAGTGGATTAATTTTACACAAACATGGAAAAATCACTTTTATAACATATTCAGCGTGGTATTTTTTCTAATACCATTACAAAATCTAGCCAAAATTAAATTGGACATTTTTTCATATTATAATTTTTTTTTTAAATTGGCAGTGAAGAACGTCGAAATCGTCATTAAAATACGAGAAATCGGCAGTGAAGTAATCCATTGTGTTACAATTTCTTGTAGGCGGCTGGGCGATAGGTAAACGTCAACATAACCTACAAAAGTTGGTTAAAATATTATAATTCCACGATTTCTTGATTTAAAAAAAACAATGTACCCCTGGCACTGGAAGTTCCTTTTTATCATTCATGTAGTTTATTTGCTTTGGTTCTAGGAGCCTCCGCAACTAAACTTACATTCATGATATAAAGCTCAACTTCAGTGATAAGCTATGTGGAAATTAATATAAAAATTTTAAAATACTAAAATTGAACTTCCAAGTCCCTATATCTTCCTACTGAAGGAACTTTGTACTAAGGTATATTAGGTATAATCGTTTAACCTAAGGAATCTATGACCAATCGGTGTCCCATTCTTTTTGGGACACCCTGTATAATTGTTATCCTCGACTTTATTTATTTAGTTAGATCTTACATCAAAACAAACTAAAAACTTTTGGTTTTGGTGAACGGTGTATGTAGCTACAAGATTTAATTATCAAAAAACCTTCAAAAGTGATAATGTATGCAGGTTACTACAGTTGACAAAACATAAAAGTTAAGCATTTTTTATTACGATTATGAATCTACACATTAATGATAGTTGCAACTTGCAAGAAAGTTCTACTAAATACATGACAATAATTTCTATTGAAAGTAATTGAAAAAGTAGTTGATATACAATAAATTACAATTACTAAGTAATTCGTAATTAAATTACTATTTCATGTGAAAATTGAAATCTCTGGGAATTCAATTACTTCATTGTGCCGTAATTGGTAAATACTAATTAATTACTTTTTTAAAGTAATTTTTTCTTTTTCTAACAACAAAGAGGCATCACGTTGCTATGTTTTTATAGCAAAATACACAAATGGAGTAAAATTTGATTACATAAATCTTAAATTAATATTTTCTTAAATCTAAAAAAAATTCTTTTGCTCATAACTATCATTGATCCTTCTGGCAAGCACACAAATGTTTTAAAAATCACTGCTCTGCTTCTCGATTTACACACGTTGCCGGCTTTGCTTCTATACTGTTGCCTAATTTCGGGATTGCTCTTTGCAAATTTTCTATTTTCCTTTACTTCAATCTCATTTACCTTTCAGATTGCTTGTCATTCACTAATCTTGGCTTTGATTAATACTTTCGCTCAATTAGTCTGCACGTAACAAACCTTTTGTGTCAATTAAATTTTGTTTGGTCTGGCTTTAAGCAGGCACAAACCTATTTTAATTATATTGCTTTATTCAGCTTCAAATCCCAACCCTCTGAAATATGCTTTTCTTACGCGTGCCTTTATCCTTTTAATTAATACTTCTCGCATCTCATTACCAATGCATTTAATACTTGCATTATTGTTTTAAATTGCAGTTTCATAAAATATCTTAACTCTGCTTTATTGACTTGGTTAAATATTTTGCACTGCAAACAGATCCAAGCTATAGGTTTAAAACCATCTCTATATTTTGATGTTACAATTTTTGGTCAAGTGTGTCTCCGAGATACATGCGATATCTATATTATATCTTGCAAGAAATGTAGTGAATAATGTTGGTTGGGCTTTTAGACCATTGGCATTCCAGTTTAGGATGTTTAAGTGAATAAGAGTTTTGTTGCAGTTAATGATCCATTTAGGAGAAGTAGTAAAAGGTTGATTAGGAGAAATTGTTTTATTTGACCAAGGAAGGGTTGAATCAAATTTAGACGTGATGTAAGAACTGTATTGGTTATATTTTCGGTGTTAGAAGAGTTATTTGCAGGTTTCCAAGGTTGGTTGTGAGTATTTATGTTTTTGGAGTTTTTGTCAAGATGTGGAAAGTTGATGAGGTTGTTTTTGAGTGCTGGTGCTGGTTGAGTGCTAGTGATAATTGGATTTTTCCTAGTATGTATTCTATTTTTGGAAAATTTTGAGTCGTGACGGTGTTTACAGCCCCTGAAGTTGGGCGGATGGTTATCTCCACAGTTAACGCAAGAGTATTTTTGTCCTTGTCACAATTGGCATACATATGGTTGCCCAGACACTTCACGTACCTATGCTGTAATCGGCAATAGTTCTTGGTGTGGCCGTATCGTTAACACCTGATGTTTTCCTTGGTTCTACCCTGACAAGCGTATGACAGATATTTTCGATTGTGAAGATTTCATTCGCCTTTTCATTAGCCGGTAAACGTATTGCGCATTCAGAGATTGGTATTCTGTCTATTTTATCAGTTTTGTGATGCTAATTATGGGAAGCTTATATGCAGAGAGTTCCTTTGTTATATCTTTTTCTGTTAGACCCAATGTTCTTTATTTTAAAAATAAGTTTACGTTACATACCCTATTTAGTTACGCATGTATTAAATATTTCCAGTACATGATATAAACTTTAAAACTTTAGAAATTTGCTAATTTATATACGTTCTCACAGTAGTTCTTAAAGTGTAATCCACTAGCTAATTGCTAATGTCTTTTTCTTTGTGATATATAGATAGAGGGTAAGATTCTTGTACTATATTTTAATATTGTTATATAGTAGCTAAATAAAATTGTATAACTATTACTAAATAAGAAGCTCCCGACTCAATCATCTGAAAGAAAGGTAAATATAACTATTTGAAAAGAAGCATTATCTTTTGTTACTATTAGGTCTTACGGCAAATATTAACAGAAGGTTTAAATTAAACCAACCGTCAGCTGTAATAGTAACGTCATCGTGCAGAAGCTGCAAGGAAAAGGTATGAATTTAAAACAATAGAATTTGTTGTTAATGATTTAAGGAGTTTTATTAATTATTACCTTTCTCCTAAGTTCCGGTTTCCTATGGCATGCTGTTGCTTTTAGAAGAGTTCTTTTAATAGAATGTGCCTAAAATAATAAAAAAATGAAAAGGGCCTTTAACCAAACATTGTTACTTTAACATAATATATTCGGTTTAATTCAATATGCAATAATTATTAGGCCATAAGATAATGAAGGAAGCAACTGCAACGGTTTTTTTTAAATTTTACATATCGGGAGAGCTAGATAGAAAATGTAGAACAAAGAATTCACTTTAAACTAACGGCAGGACTCTTAAACTTTCTCGGAAAAATCCCATCTCCGCTCAGGTTTCCTTTATCATATATTTTGCATATTTTGGTTTATGACCCCAGGAACTAAAATATTTTACTTTTACCACAGAAGATGACAAGGTCAGATTTTTTATTGGACAGAGCATCGACCATATTTCCATACCTATCGCATTTTTATTTATACAGGGTGATTTTTTGAAAACGATCCACCTGAGATATATCAGAAACCAAAAGGAAATTAAAAATTTCCGAAAACAGGTCCACTTATATGTCAAGGGGGAAACGGTTTGATCTACGATTCATACTTTTGACGTTTACCCCTGCGCCCCACGAATACCTCCCCAAAATTTTTAAATGGAATGACGCATCGCGTGATATCTCAAATGAAAGCTTATCTTATAAGAATTATGGTGATGTGTCACTTGCCCACGTTTTTTATTTTCTCATACATTTTATGAGAAAGTTTATCATTGCCACTTTAGGAGAACGGTAAGTGCTATCGAAACCTAATTTTAATCAGGTAGGCGTGGAAAAAAAGAAAGCAAGCCGTTGACGTTTTGTCTAACAAACTGTTACATTAGATGATAATTGGACCTGTTTTCGGAAATTTTTTATTTCCTTTTGGTTTCTGAAATATCTCAGGCGGATCGTTTTCAAAAAATCATCCTGTATATACGAGTGACACTAAGAAGGTTTTGCTACCAGGATCTGAGGGACACCGTATTGCCCAAGGAAATCCTGATGCAACTGGAAATTGAATTTCTCGTAGCGGCAATAGCATCGTGGCAGGGGTTCAAACGTGGCTGTACTACTACAATTTCTCCACGAACTCACGCAACATGGTTTCAGTCACAATCAGAAGATTATGGCATCCCTGCATCTGCATTGCACACAATTCTTCATGACCACCTAAAGGTTCAAAACATTAGTCTTCTATCGTCGATCCTCATCCACTCGATAAATAGAAAACCTTGTTGCTTGGTATCGAAAAATCCTAGGCAAGCTTAAGAACTGAACCTCAATAATATTGTGGTAGGTGATAAAACGTGACCTTATTACTATCACCTCCTCACGTTTTCACACCACATGATGTGGATGTTCGCAGATGAAACAGTTCCAGTCATAATCAAAAGATCACGGTCAGTGAAAGAAAGGAGGATTTGCGTGCTCTTCGCAGGAAGGTCAATTTGGGAGTGCGTGATGTTCGAGACATGGAAGAAGCTCTAGTCGAATCAGAAGATTATGGTATCCCTGCGTCTACATTGTACCCAAATCTTCATGAGCGCCTGAATGTTTGAAATGTTTGTTCTTTATCGATCTCTGTTGATTAGCTGATTAGCAAATAAGCACCGTGTTGCTTGGTATCGGAAAATCTTTGGGAGGTTTAAGAACTGAACTTCTTGTGATGTTAATAGCGTCGTGGTGTGTGATCAAACGTTACCTTACTACTACGGCCTCCCTACGCAACATGATGTAGATGTTTGCAGATGAAACAGTTCCAGTCACAATCAAAAGATCACAGCCAGTGAAAGAGAGGACGATTTGCGTGCTCTTCGCAGGAGAGGCATTGTTGGAGTGCGTGATGTTAGAGATACAGAAGAAGTTCCAGTCCAACCAGAAGATTGCAGTATTCATGCGTATACGTTGCACATAAATCTTTACGAGCACTTGAACGTTTGAAAGGTTTACTCTCTATCGATCCCTATTCATTAGCTGAATAGTAAATAAAGCACCTTGTTGCTTGGTATTTGAAAATCCTGGGGAAGCTTAAGAACTGAATTTCTCGTGACGTTAATAACGTCGTGGTGGGTGATCAAACGTGACCTTATTACTACGACATCCCCACGTATTCACACAACTTGATGTGGATTTTCGAAGATAAAACAGTTCCGGTCACAATTAGAAGATCACGGCCAATGAAAAAGAGCAATGTTTTTACAGCATGGAGAATTTTTGGATGCGTTTTTGAAGACGCAGAAGACGGTTGCACATTAAATATTTCTACTCTACATTTGAAGTTCAAATCTTCAATAATATTTTTGAATTATGTTTTACACGATTTGAGTTCTTTAGACATTCTGAAATACTTGTGCATACAAGAGACTCTCTTCGAAAAACGCACGACTAGCGTAGCAATGTCTACACACCTTGCAAAAGCGTTTGATGTCGTCCAAGACTTGCAGTTATTTAAAATGTTATCTAGTATCAACACTGATAAAGAGGACATGAAATAATCAAAAGGTCAAAAACTTAAGTACGTCTAGGAGCATAAATACAGTATTTGGCTTAGATCACGTAGCCACGAAGTTCTTCGTCTTTCTACGTTTGATCTTTTATTTTGACATTTTTCGTAAGACATCCACATTTAATACTTCATCTACTCATGCGATTCGTAAGCTACACTTGTCAACCATTGCAAGATTTTTTATTGAAAGTTTTGTTAAAGTCCATGCATGTATTCCACTGTTCTAGGTTTTAATTGTATGCTAATATCTTAATGCAAAACAACTTACTCTACCTAGTCAATCTTTTTGTTAGTTTCTCTAGACCTTTCTGTCCAGTGCAAGCCTGTTCGCTTCTTGCCACCATATGTCCTTTTTTACGTAAACTGTTTATTACTTTGTCGTTTCCAGTCTTTCGTGGTCTGCCTCTTTTAGGGTTCCGCACATTTTTGTTTCTCAGATTGCCTTCTTACATTATACCTTCCCGTATTGCTTACTATATACATCATAAAAATGCTATTTCCACTGTTTAGATTCTCTTATCCTGCTTTTTTGATAGTGTCCATAACTCACAACAATATATTAGTGTTGCAACATACACTGAATTACTGTATAAGTAATCGCAGCCTACTTGGTTTGCTTACTTCTTTTCTTATCAAACTATTAGCTTGGTATAGTATAGGTTGTTCCCAATTTATTTCCCATTTTTTATTGGTTACAACAGTCACATACTTAAAACTTGTAACTTGTTCTATTTCTTCGTTGTTGAATTGTATAGGCAGTTCCTTGCGACAGATAAATATGGTTTTTGTTTTCGCAGTGTTTTATTTTGTTGTAGATCTCTGTCTAATTTCTAGATTGTTTCAAGACTCTAGATTAACTAAGTGATTTATTTTAAGTGCCCGCGATACTATAGAGTGGCTCAAGCTCTGTTGGAATGACCTTTGTATCATATTTCTAAAATTCCTAGATATGTCGTTAGTTGAGAGAGAAGGAAAATGAAAGAACTTTGTTATTTTGTTTTAAATACTTACTATACTAATTTAGCAAACTACCTGTTACAGCGTATTTTTTATAACTTGATCTAATATTATCAGAAACAAATATGGGCTTAAGCCATCCGCTCACTAAGATGACGCGATTACAACGCAACTGACAAGAAACTAATAAGCGATAGTAGCGTAGCGATTGATCTATGGGTTTACGTACTTCACACGTCCTACACACTTCTGGATAGGTTGGCTGCTCAGACTTACTCACATTTTCGGTGACTATATGATCGTCAGTAAGCACTGCAACTGCAGGGCTACTTCTCATGGGTAGCGAGCAACTCAGGATCGTCACAGGTCTACTAATAGGATCTTACTTGTAGACTCTGCAATAAAGAAGCAGAAAATGCAATGCACATTTTGTGTGTCTGTGATGTGTTAGAAGAAAAACACCGCGCATATTAATTTGGATAGCCTACTATAGAACTGAAGGTCTTTGCTACACATCCGATAAAGGGCCTATATTTTTAGATGCTGGGAATAAAGATCAATTAATGGGTGTGACTTACTAATTAGGGTATGCACAATAAGCCTTTTAGACTGCAGTATCCCCGGAGTCTGCAGAGACGGGCCCTGAAGATAAAAAGCATTAGCAAAAATGGCTCTTATAGCTCCTACATACAAATAGCATGGGTGCCACTTGCCATATAGCGACAACTTCAGACTGAACAAACTGTACTTACCGTTGAGGGTATTATTTTATTATCCACCCCTATTTTCTTTCAAACATTCTTGGTTGAAGAGGAACGCACGGTTCCTATAGCACCCCGCCAAGTTGGGGGAGTTGCACTACCTTTAACTTTTTTGTAGATAGAATTATGTGTAAGTACCTTACATCACATTGGATAAAGTATTGTAGGTCCCGTTAACCTTTACCGAAATATGAGCTTCTAAGCTTGTCATTCTATTCCAATCAGTTGTCAAGGCTTTCTTCGTATTTTGGATTATTCAATTGATCATTCATTTGTCAAAAAGTGATCAATGAAAATCCATTATTTCACTATATCACAATCACTATACGGGGAAAATAAACAATAACGACGGCGATTGCCGAATATTGACGAAGCGTTTGTTTTTTATTTAAAATTTACCATGTAAAACCCTATCCTGAGTCCATTTTTGTACTAGTGCAAATATCGAAAAGTGTACAGTTGCCAAGATAATCGGTGAACATCCCGAAATGACTTACTTTTTATAAAAAGTTATTCGACAGTATGGCGTCTTATTTGTGTGGTTGGAGAAAAATGTAGTTTGTATTAGGAAAAATCAATTTTAGCTTTTTGTTACTATAGAAATTGCATGGTTTATTGTTAGATTTACTGAAAACTAATTTAAAAAAATTGTTTTGTTCATTGCATAGTCACTCGAATACCATTCTTACTCAAAGTTAAGTAGATTATTTTTGTGGTGGTATCAGTACTCATGTCCATTGCTCTTGGGATTAGCTCCATGGACATACGTGATACCACAGGAAAAATAGTCGACATAACTTTGACTACTTATGGTATTATAAGCGATTATTTTTTAAGTAGTCCTATCAGCCAATAGGAATGAGAAAAAAATTCAAATCGACCAATAGCATCAAAATTACACTGACTATTTGCTAGTAGCATCAAAATTACACTGACTATTTGCTAGTAGCAAATTACAGCGACTATTTTTTCACAAACCATTCAAATCGTTCTTTTGCTGTAACACAGCTAGCTAAAAGTGGAGTAGGCAAACAGCAGTTGTTAAAAATAACAGAACACTGATCTGGAGGCTCCATCAAACCCTCTCTACAACTTGAACTGTTTAAAAAATAATCACGCCGAATTACATTCGTGGATTTATTTTTTTTAATAATTTTAACTAGATTAGCACTCATGAATCTAGTTAAAATTATCAAAAAATTATCTTCTTCTTCTTCTTCCTAGCTTCTCAAGGTCCACTGCTGGACATAAGCCTCCTCCATTTTCTTCCATATGTCTCTGTTTTGGGCCTTCAGCATCCAATTTCGCCCCGCTATTTCTTTTAGGTCATCTCGCCATCTTGTTTGAGGTCGTCCAACACTTCTTCTGTTTTCTCGAGGTCGCCACTGTAGTATTGCCTTCGTCCATTTATTATTATCTCGGGCAATATGACCGGCCCAGCGCCATTTTAGTTTTGCAATTTTTTCGATAACATCTTCGACCCTCGTCCTGGCTCTTATATCTTCATTCCGAATCCTATCTCTGAGGCTAATTCCGAGCATGGCTCTCTCCATTGCTCGTTGACAAATTCTCAACCTGTTTGCACTGTGTTTTGTTAGCGTTGCTGTTTCCATTCCGTATGTAGCCACGGGAAGGATGCATGTGTTGTATACCTTTCGTTTGAGATTGTTTGGTATTTCAGAGTTTCTGAAAATATAACTGAGTTTTGCGAAAGCTGCCCATGTGAGACTGATTCTTCTATTGAGCTCAGCGGTTTGGTTATTTTTACCCCTTTTGATATTATGTCCTAGGTAATTGTACTCTTGGACATTTTCGAGGGTCTGGTTTCTCAGAGTGACATTTATATATTCAGAACTCATAATTTTTGTCTTTTCTACATTCATTGTCAAGCCTATAGTTTGAGAGGCTTCGTCTAATTGTTGTATCATGTCTCTTAGTTCTTGTGCGCTGTTACTGATCAAAACTATATCGTCCGCGAATCGCAGATTATTTAGTCTTGTCCCGTCGATATTGATACCTTTATCCTGCCAGGGTAGCGTCTTGAATTATCACCACTTATGTAATAACTGTTGGGTATTTTTAGAAAGGTTGTTACTACACAGAGAAATCGATTTCTAGCTTTTTAATGATTAAATCGGGAGTGCAACAAGGTTCTGTTTCGGAACTAGTGTTGATTTTCTTTAGTCTTTTTATTTTTGTCATATGTGTGCCGGTGGCAACCAAAATTTACTACCCTTGTAACACTGGGAATGTTAAGGGTGTTTGTTATCGTAATGTTTCCGATATTTCAGCAACTTGTAAATTTTCCCTTATAATGTCTTAAGTGTATTAATTCTTTCTGCAAACTTTTGAGTGACATATTTGCAACGACATGAAGTAGTTGGTAGAATAGAAAACAACCGAGGAAGGAAGGTCTTTCAACCCAGAGTAGCAAATGCAAGAGGTGAAAAGATGAAAATAGATCAATGATACACGATCGCAGAGAAATTATAAAAACAACTGAAAGTTACTATCGTAATCTGTATGAGTCAAAAGAAACGAAAGTACCAAATTCAACAGACATTCGCTCAAAACTTATCAAGCACTATACAGGGGACCTACTTGAAGTTAACCTGGAAGAGGTGCGAACAGCAATAGACCAAATGAAAAATAGCAAAGCAGGAACTGTTTAATGAATGCCTGAATGAAGGAAGTATATCGTCCAACTGGAAAAAAGCAATCGTGACATTACTATACAAGGAAAATTGGAGACCACGTACGGAAAAGGAATGTTACAGCCTACATTCGACTTTACAAAAAAAATATGGCACCACGTTGGAATGGCAGCTTGTTGCAGCATAAACAGTTCTTTAAAATAAAAACTCCAGTTTCTTACCACCTAAAAACTACATCACGACAAAATCGGGGAATTCTCGGATCGATTGACCCAATCCCGTTACGAAGAGCTGTAACAAGGGATGCCGGCAAAACGCTCAGTGAGAACGGCGGGTTTGTTACGATATTAAATTAGCGCTACGACCCGGTAAACAAAATACATATGTTAAATGATTAGCGCCACCACTTTTTTCGGTAAATCCGTTTACGTCAAAATGGAAACCATAAACGTAGCTTTAAAGTTGGTTGCAGTGTAGTGCTTGATTTCAACCAGCGGCCAGCCTCAGTAAACTTACCTTTGGTTAATTTTCTCCAAAACTCCCTTGCATTTCTTACACAAAGAAATAAACTGCAAATACGCATGCAACAGTTGCTATACGAAATAATAAAGCTCAAGTAATTAATTAAATGCAATCAAACATGAAAACAAATAAACAGGTTAGTGTTAGTATCTTTAAAATTACTTGACAAAAACCAAGCCCATCTACAATAGTGACACCAGCAATCGTGAATTTGACAACTACGGCGATATTCACTAAGAGCGCAACATACAATCTGAAATTGGGCGCGCGTCATGCTGTAGCTTAAATTACACACACAGACACACACACAATCCAAACAGCGTCACACAAAGGGTACTGTAATAACTAGAACAAATACCTGATTGCAGAATTCAGGGGGCTTCCATTGGTGTCCACTGAAGTTACCAGCGACCGGTAGAATAGCAACTGCTTAAAGGGTGTTTGCGAGTGGCGAGAACGGGGCTTCAAAACGATGTTTACCACAGCCAGGAATTAAAACTATAATAATCCTCCCGGGGGTAACTGGACGACGAAACGAAACTTCCAACTTGCGAAATGCGACACGACGTTGGTTTAAGATAGAGCTGGTTTCTTTTAGAATCCGGTAATTAAATCAGATGAAGCGGCAATTGAGGTCTCGCAACCTCCCGGTAAGGATCCTTCAACCACAATTAACTTATTTGCATACCCTCAACTCCGAAAGCTAGCACACATCTCGGCGAATCCGGCACAAATTTACTCAACACAAAATCCAACGGCTCCAAAAAGCACACAGTTAATTTTTAATTGTTTTAAAGCGCGCCGCCATTAACTGAAGTTGCTGGGGTTGCGCGGTTTCAAAAACACTTGTTAACTAGTTTGCGGGAATAAATTGCTACGAGCTGAACCTCTTGGTCAAATAAAAATGCGCAGGCGCTAAAACAGATTACGTCATTCAAACGGGAACAAAGCTTAATTTTAGATTTCGATAAACTTAAATAAACTGAGAGACGCTAGTCTTTAAAACAAACGGAATAATGTTTGGAAACACAAATAAGCTTTTAAGTTAGACTTAAATTATGCGGGAGAAATACTAAAACTTGAGATACAAATGCCAAAAAATTTAGAAAAGCGCTAGATTCAAAAATTGTCTTTACAAGAAGGGTCCCAGACCTAATACACGATGGTCCGACGATATGCAAATAATTTGGAGATACCTACGTCAAACAGTGGACTGACATAGGATAAAGAAGAGAGAGAGAGAGAGAGAGAGAGAGAGAGAGAGAGAAAGAGAGACAGAGAGAGAGAGCGAGGAGAGACTTCTGCAACAATGGTTTGAATCACGCTGCAGATGGCTGGGAACCTTCTAGGAGGTATAGCAGCTACTACTCTGTTTTCAGCTGAAAGCTGAAGATAGTATTGGCAACTTCAGCATAGTAACACCATAAAAGCTAGGCATTAGCAGCCATTGATCATTTTATACTATAAATCTGACAATATGATACTTATGTACCTAGTTATTTGCGAAGAATCGTATTTGTTTGCTTTACTATGTAGTAACGATTTTCACACTTGCGTAAAAAGTGAGTTAGCCGATATTTTTCCAGTTTTCCCCTATCAGCTTCTTATACGTACAGTTTGAGATCTATTGTATCTTCAGCTATCTTGTTGATACTGAGGCAGTGCTAAAAGATTATATCGAATGCACGCTAAACCCCTTTCTTACAGAACCTTTTACAATGTTCAGAAAATCTTATATCAAGGGTCTTACCGTACAGTAATTTAAAAGACAAAATCTTGGTTATGGCTTCTCATATCAAATGATTCCGTATGGTCGAGAAAAGCGGTTCATGCAATCTTCGTCTACAGAAGTGGTTGAACAATTGAAAATATATATTGGCAAAAAAGATACGTGCAAAAGTTAATGGCGAACTCATCAAACAAATATGGGTAAACGTAAATTAGAAGAAGGGATATAAGGAAACCAAAGTCCTGTGCTATGCCGATGCGATCTTTAGGGGTTCCTATATCACTTTAACAAAACGATAAGAACATTTAAAATGGCTATTGCAAACATTTGTAAAATGACGTCACTCCACCAATCATTCAGCTCCATTTAACTACTTTCAACCACTTGCACCGATTACGTTTGTTGTTATACAGGGTTAGGCAGAATAATATTACCATTTTTTAAACGCTATACGTTTGTACATGATGCAGTGATCTTTTGGATTTAATATGTCAATAGTGGCAGTAGACAAAAACGAATCTCTGCCCTTTGCACACAAGAATTTTCGTGATCGGGAAATTTACACGATCGAAGTCAATCCTCAGGAGACAGAGCGGATGGACTATCTCGACCTATCGTGAATCAGAAATTGCAAGTAGACGGGTCTGCTGGCAACAAAAGAGCAGCGCGTCGTGGAAGATCTGCTAAAAATGAAGAAAATAGTTCACGAGTAAGAATTGCATTTTGAGCACAGACCTAAACATCCGGCATTCCTTTACGCTCAATATTTCTAAACGAAGCTTTTCAATAATTTTATAATTGAACTTCGCAAAGAAAGTCGACTGAAATGTTACAAAATATCCTTAATGAGGTTCCAAATAGAGATGGAGGAGTGAGTGAGTATTCACTCACGTCACGCACGTTTCACGATTGCTTTAAACACTCACGTTCATGCACGCTCATGCTCAATTTTACTGCGTGACCATCCAATCACGACGTGACTCGCAGCTTTTGCTTGAAAATTTTAATTCCTAGGTTTAAAGATACCTTTACATCAGAGGAACAACCAATTGTTCTACTTGGTCGCCTATAGACGCAGACACGTAAGTGACTGTAGATATAACATTCACAACACAACACGGGTGCAAAGCTCAGTCGCTACAGCATGCCACACAGAAGTACAATAATCTTCTGCTCCAGCTCTAGATCTTCTACATGGCTGCGCAGCGGGGGAGCGGGGAAGCGGGGCACCCTGCATTCTTTTATTCTTTACTAAATATTTAACGTAAAATTAAAGTGAAACGTGAATAACTCCTTGGAAATTTTTACTCACATTCACTCACGTTCACGGCCCGATTTTCAAATATTACTTACGGTCACAACGGGACTCTCCGTTACCCAGCATGACCCGACTGTTTTCACGTCACACGTCTATCGGTAGTTCCAAACAATCTTGATTTTTCAAAGCATTCATCGGGATTTGTCAATAAGCCCTAATGATTGCTACTGGTCTGGCACAAATCCTAAAAGAGTTCATAAAAAATCTAAAAGTCTAAAAGTTGTTGTTTTGTGTTCTTTTACATCAATAGTTAACATCGGTCCTTTTGTTGAAGATAAAATATTGAACAATACACGTTTGCTTATGCCACTTAACGAAACTCGTTTGATTGCCGCAGAACTCGTCTCACTGCCTCGTGGCAATAAAACTCGTTTTGTTAAGATGCTTATAATCAAGTTTGTATTGTTAGTATCCATTACATATTCATTTTGCAATTCTTCGTTATTAATTATCAGTTGGCCTGTTCGGTTTCTCTTGGTCCCTCGTTCTGTCACAGAACCCAGGATTTAATCGCTGTATTTTGTTTGTGTCGGTCAGCTTTCAGCTTGACCATTAGGATAATTATTGATTAGAGTAAATGCTTTATAGGGTTATTCTCTCTTTTTTCTGAGTGGTTTTATCGTTTATTTTTAGGGATTCAGTAAGGTAAGTTTCTTTTTCATGTGACTCAAAGATCTATTCACATAACTGATGCCGGTTAGACTTTATTTTGGTTTGTGGTACCTCTACTGTAGCTGTAGTTTGCTGCTAATGTGACGGTCAGAAAATGAACCTTTATCCCTTTATTTTGCAAAGAAATTTGTTACGTTCGCTTTGAAAATTTTGGCTTTATTTGCTAACGTTAACCCTAATGCGTTGCCTCAACTTAGATTCCCATAAAAGCTACTTAATAGCAAAGTGAATTTAAAATGATATAGGTGATTCTACCTGCCACCGTTAACGTTGGGTTGAAGATGCTGTTATACGTTTGGTTGGTATCTTCCGCATTCTTCTTTTCATGGGCAATGATGTGTTTCTTGATTGTGTTAAGCTTCTCTGAGAGTTATTTTGTCTGGTTGGCTGTGGTAATTTACATATGTACTTGCATACTTGCCAGTGAAGTGTTTATTGTGAGATTAATGCCGTTAGTATGTTTTTGGTTTATTTCTCAAGTTTGGAAGCCTGCAAATTGTAGTAGGCAGTGACACTTGTTCTCCAGGAGTCAAACTAATTCATTCCTGATAATTCATTCTTGCTAATGCACTGTTCGGTGTATTTAGTCTAATTTACGTGTAACGTTTTGTATTGTCTTAGCTGAGCAGATATGTTCTGATGGGTTTTTCCATATTGTTTACTCTACTTTGCGAGACTATGCATTTTGTTGCCATGAGCTCTGACATGGTAGTAAAATCATTTAGTGGCCTTCCCAATTTCGATTTCTCGGTTGTATCTTTTTGGTTTCCTTTAGAATTGAATAACTTACGTCCGAATTGTTAAAAACGAAATTGTATATTTGAGACCTCGCATCTGGTCCTTTATGGAGATTTATGATTTGGTGATCGCTGTGTCTTCGTTATTTTCTTCCCAATTCTTATCTTTGAATTAAGTAAATGCAAATCTGAGAGAAACCCCATGTAGACAAATTTATGTTGAGACGGTGAGATTTTTTTGATAAGTTATGAACGCCCATTTTGGCAATTTTGCTTTACTCATTTTAATTCCATTCTAAATTGGTAAATCAGTGCCTCCTTTGGAGATCTCATACCACAGTAAGTACATGCAGTTTGTGTTCAGCGTTTTGATTGTGTTGATATGGGCAATATTCTTTATATGAATTGCGTATTTTTCAAACAAAGGTCTTTAAATATAAAAGCGCACGTGTTAATGTAATTAAAAGTTTTATCAAACGATAGCCCGTTTTTACCTAGGGATAAGTTGAAGTATGTATGTACCCTGTACAAAACTCCTTGCGCAGTGTGACCTTAAGCGCGCGTCTTATTTGACTTTTAATTTCACTAGTATGTAAGCCGGTTGATGTGCGTTTCATTTCATTCAATTGACTGGATGTTTGCAAGGCATCCAGATGTCAATATTTTGTCACCTATTATAGCTTATAACTTGTAACTGTGACTTGTTGAATGAGGTTGACATTCGTCACCAATATCCTGTTTAGTGCTGTAAGGCATCAGGCTCTGCCTGATTTAATTTGTCACTTAACCATTCTAGGTTTGTAAACCTATTGTAAATAATTTACATGTTATTGGTGACATGTTGGTAAAATGAAACTTTTACTTCTGTTAATGGTTAAACGTTGTTATCTTGTTACTACCCTTCATGAACCTGTTTGGTGTTTTATCTAGGTTGTGAAGTTAAAAGGTTTACAACGTAGGTAGTAATTTTGTTGCTAGTTAGGTTTGGTTTATGTTGTGTTTAACGACTGGCGCTCAAATTGTTAATGTTTGTGAATATCTTTTTATAACCCTAAGGACCGCCGCCTATTCCTTACACACGCCATATTTCTGCCGAGAGTTAGAGCTAGTCAAGGCTGTGCTACCCCGCGTTTAAGAGTGGTACACAAGAGCTTTATACTTATAAGAAGACAGAATCCCATTTGCTTAAAATTGACACCTTTAAGGCTTTAAATATAACACAGCATATTTTGAACTAAATAATCCATAACATGCTTTATTTTACTGACAGCCATATTTATCTAAGTATGGAATGCAGCAGTTTGGTTGGCAGAGGATAAAAAACTTGAAAGTCAACACTCGGGTCGAGAATGAAAGTCTCAGCTTAAACAACGGCTACGGTAAAACAGCGTTGGTATTTGAGCACCGTGAAGAAATTGTTTTCCTTGGAAATGTACAGTCTACGCCAGCTCAGGGTCACGTTCTACTGGGTGGCTCCTAAATAATGTGTGACGTAGAGTTAAAAAGTTTTACGATTTGTAACCTATGCCCTGGGAATGACACATCCAACTACAGGTAAAAACCACCTCGAAAGGTTATTGGAGTATAAAATATTCGCTCTGCCGTTGGAGTGACATCAGACTACAATCCCGCGCGTTTTTGTTAATTAATTTTAGAAAAAATAAAAATGAAAAGTTAGATTAAATTAGTGACTAATGTGCTAGGAAAGACCAAAAAAAGACTAGAGAAGGCTGAGCCTCCCCTAATCTCACCATGGCTACGGCCCTCGGCCACTGCGGGATAGCACCTTCAACACACCCTGTCAGATAACAACTTTGCGTTTACGTCTACGCTGACTGGCTTGTTTTCTTAAGAACTTAGATGAACTGCCAACTTCCTTTTTAACGTTTTAAAGTGACCTAAAAAGCCACACACACTGATACACCGACAAACAGCTCAATTCCATCATTAGTGTCTCATGGTGTGTGCCAATACACATTCTGTTTTATAACCCTTCGCGTGTGAAAGATGAAATAGGTTAACGTGTTTTCTTTTAAGCCATTTAGTTCGATGCATCAAAATGTAGAGTATCTTAGTTGGTTTAAGTATAGCCCACGTAAAACAGTTACTAAATATCATATTTAAGATAATTTCTGAATCCTTTTTGGGGTTTTCGAGTATTCAAGCTCTTTGCTTCGGTATTTCTCTCCATCAAATAATTAAAAATTAAAAATTAAAAAATATATTTGATATCTTCATCCTTAATTGCGTAATTTAACTTTTCCTGAAACCACTACCTTTTTGATTTTACAAAACCGATGTTTCAATACCAAAGTTTGAAGAAATAGTCTTGTTTTCCTAGGTCGAATTTCTAGTTCAAGATTCTAGTGTATATAAAGCTACCTATGAAAGCTGAGATAAACGACTACTATCAACTACCTACCTTGTTCGTAACTGTAGCACATAAAAGTAATATAGCTGTAAGTTCCAGTACATAGGAGAATATTAAAGTGAGAATAAAAATATATTCAGACAAATATTCGGGTTTGTAGAAAGTTATAAAAAAATCGAAATATAGAATATTTTCGTAACAATTACAGCAGAGGTATGTAATATTTTTATCAATAAAGGCAAAGAATAGATTTTATTTAAATTTTTTGTTATTCGACACAATTCTTGATATATCAGCACTACGTTTATCAACGTCTGAGATGCAATGGGTCTCGAATTTAAGTGCTTATAGACTTTGTCACATATGTATACGTTTAGGCTTTTTAAGCGTATTATTAACGCACTAAGCCAGGCTAAAATACCAGCTTCTATCGCAACGGCATATAAGGTAGCTGCTAAGACTACAATATTCCGAAAGATATCAACAACACTTCCATCACGGTGGGTACATAATATATGAACAATGCAATACAAACAGTCACGCTTATAGAAATCCAGAGAAAAATGTATTTTTTAATCCGTGTATTGTTAATTATTATTTCAAGTTTAGATTACAA
This sequence comes from Agriotes lineatus, assembly GCA_940337035.1. Classification (NCBI taxonomy): domain Eukaryota; kingdom Metazoa; phylum Arthropoda; class Insecta; order Coleoptera; family Elateridae; genus Agriotes; species Agriotes lineatus. Next base: position 66,556 of record CALNHX010001778.1, on the reverse strand, counting down.
CCTTCTCGAAGATTTTTTGGCTAAAAGCACTTATGAGAAAGAGTATGACATTATATTGGAAGCCAAACTCCTCCGTCAACAAATGAGAGGTACCAGGCGTTCTCCAACTGTTTGCTCGTGTAATGTGTACCTATTTCAGAAATGATAACAATTATGGCAACTATGTAAATAATTGCGTTATATAGTTGGTTTTTATTAGCTTCCATAAACTTCGGGTGTCCTGGAGATCTTTGTTGTCAAAATGGAGCAGTGCCAATTCATTCTTGAAAATTGTACGGTGGTGATAGTGCAGTGAAAATGTCATTCCGTTGATTTATTTTCAGAAAGAAAAGGTAACCGTGTGTTGTATGTTATAATATTTTCTATTGATTACTGTATAGTGTTATATTAAGACTAATTGAGTAGGCACACAAGTATGGTATCGTCCAGAATAAAAAAGCTCTCACCGTAGACAAACAATCCACCCGATGTAAATTAGTGGTAAATTACTAAATTATAAAACAGACTATGAAATTCGTATTTGAGAATCGAGATATCTAGCTACGGTGACCTATAAACGAAAGTTCTACAACAGACCAACAAAGCAGCTATAATTTCAGGATGTTTAAAAAGCGTGATTTGGAGAAGCAATACAGAAGTACAAGCAAGAATTTACTAGAGGATTATACGACTTCTAATGATATATGCGACCGAAACCGGAACCGACACAAAAACCAGACAACTGCCTCGAATTAATAAAATGTGAATTTCATAACCAAAGCTGAAAAGACTGGTCGATTTAGGAACTCCGAAAACGTTATCAGATGGGGGTAAAATAGAAAAAAATGAACATATAACACGTAGAAAAAATGAACAATCATGGGCTAGTTAAAATTGGTTTGAGAGACCCATGGACAGACGGCCAAGGAGATGATGGGAACTCTGGACTTGGTCCGTGTATGGTGGGTTGCAGATTTCCCAGGGCCAGCTTCACGTACCTTCGCAAGAATTTTTATTTACCATTGTAGATACGTATAATATATTCAAATTAGTTGTTTTATTCTGAGTGCCACACAAGCTCCAGTTTTTCTTTCGTATGGTAAGATAATATATTATCTAGGCTAACTAGTTTTATTCACTGGTAAACTAGGCGCTGTATGTGCAGGTACGTTCTGTTGCAGAATCGCTATCCTTGCAGGTGAAAAATTGACCTCATTAAAAAGAGATTTTGATTGAATGCAGCAAAACAAAAAATACAAGGAAGCAATAGTAATCACGAACGGAGCGATTCACACATTGGTAAAATTACAATCAGGTGTTACCATTTATTTATTGATAAAGAAAAAAATATTCATTCACTTTCGACCAATGTTCTTTATTTTAAAACTAAGTTTACGCTTAAATACCGTATTTAGTTACGCATGGGTTTACACATTATTGGCAACATAAAGTTGCATCAAAGAGGTTTTTGCTGTATTAAATATTGCCAGTAGCATCATACAACCTTTAAAAAGCTAATAATTTTCTAGAAATTTACTATTTTATATACATTCTCACAGTAGTGCTTAAAATGTACTTCAGTAGCTAATTGCTACTGTTTTTTCCTTCATGATATAGGGATAGAGAGTAAGATTCTTGTACTGTATTCTAATGTTGTTATATAGTAGCTAAATAAAATTGTATAACTATTACTAAATAGGAAGCTCCAGACCCAATCATCTGAAAAAAGTAAATATAACTATTTGAAACAAGCATTATCTTTAGTTATTATTAGGTCTTACAGCAAATATTAACAGAAGATTTAAATTAAACCAACCGTCAGCCGTAATAGTAACGTCATCGTGCAGAAGCTGCAAGGAAAAGGTATGTATCTGAAACAACAGCATTTGTAGTTAATGATTTAAGGCGTTTCTATAATATTATTACCTTTCTCCTAAGTTCCGGTTTCCTATGGCATGCTGTTGCTTTTAGAAGAGTTCTTTTAATAGAATGTGCCTAAAATAATAAAATGATAAAAAAGATCCTTAACCCAAAATTGCTACTTTAACATAATATATTCGGTTTAATTCAATATGCAATAATTATTAGGCCATGAGATGATGAAGGAATCAACTGCAACGGTTATTTTATTTTACATATCGGGTCCGATCAGTTTCTCTTTATCATATATTTTGCATATTTTGGTTTATGACCCCAGGAACTAAAATATTTTACTTTTAACACAGAAGATGGTTAAGGTCAGATTTTTTATTGGACAGAGCATAGAACTTATTTCCATATCGCATTTTTAGTTATATATATGACTGACACTAAGAAGGTTTTGCAACCAGGGTCTGAGGAACACCGTATTGCTTGGTATCAGGAAATCCTGATGAAACTGGAAAATTGAACTTCTCGTAGAGTCAATTGCATCTTGGCAGGGTTTCAAACGTGGCTGTACTACTACAATTTCTCCACGAACTCACGCAACTTGGTTTCAGTCACAATCAGAAGATCATGGCATCCCTGCAGCTGCATTGTACACCATTCTTCATAACCACCTAAAGATTTGAAACAGTTGTCTTCTACCGTCGATCCTCATCGACTCGCTAAATAACAAACCGTGTTGCTTGTTACAGGAAAATCCTAGGAAAGCTTAAGAACTGAACTTCTCGTGATGTTAATAGCGTCGTGGTGGGTGATCAAACGTGACCTTACTACTACGGCCTCCCTACGTAGTCAAGCAACATGATGTAGATGTTCGCAGGTGAAACAGTTCCAGTAACAATCAGATCACGACCAATGAAAAGGAGAAATGTTTTTTACAGCATGGAGAATTTTGGAATGCGTGAAGTTGGATACGCAGAAGACTGTTGCACATAAAATACTTCTAGGTACTCTAAATTCGAAGTTCCAAGCTTCAATGATAGTTTTGAATGTTTTGCACAATTTGAGTTCTTTGCACATTCTGGAATACTTGTGCAGAGACTCTCTTCGGAAACTGCAGGGCTAGAGTAGAGATGTCTATACACCTAGCAAAAGCGTTTGATGCAGTCCAGCACTTTTAGTTAATTAAAATGTTATCTAATATCAACATTGATAAAGAGGACTTGAAATCACCAAAAGGTCAACAACTTAAGTACGTCTAGGAGCATAAATACAGTATTTAAAGAAGCTTGCATTAAAGTTATATCTTATTCAAGTTTTTTAAGGTATAGAGATGGAAGTTGATATTAACTGGGTAATCATCAACACGGTAATGCCATTAACATTATCTGTAATAATTTAGATATCCTTCCACAATTTCTAGATCATCTGTGTCGAAGTAGAAATTGACCTGAATATTGGAATCAGCAAATTTCCTGGGGGTACGATAACATTATTCTTATATTTTTTTAATGGCAAGTTCAAGATCAAGTTAGAATAGTTCAAACTGCTGCATTTGACAGGTTCTTCTATACGGAGTACATAAATGGACGCTAAAAGTAGGTTTTTTGAACCGCTTAGAATTTAAACCGCAAACTTGCAGATTTTCAGAAGAAACCTAAGAGTTTCACCATCTTTTCACCATTATCATTCAAGAGGCTTTAGATTTCCACCAATATCTTGAAATATGGTACATATTTTCTGGACATACAGTAACAATTATTCTCTTCTACTTCTTTATCCATTAATAAGGGTTGGAAGTCATCATTCTTATTTAGATTTTTGAGACTGCTACTCTATAGATATTTAACTAGTTTGAGTTACAGTTAAACCATTCGCTTAGATTACGTATCCACGCAGTTCTTCGTCTTTCTACGTTTGGTCTTTTATTTTGAAATGTTCCGTAAGACATCCTTAATATACAGTTACTCATGCTATTCGTAAGCTACACTTGTCAACCATTTCAAGATTTTTTATTGAACGTTTTGTCGAAGCATGTATTCCACTGTTCTAGGTTTTAATTTTATGCTGATATTTTACTGCAAAACAACTTACTTTACCTAGTCAATCTTTTTGTTACAGTTTATCTAGACCTTTCTGTCCAGTGCAAGCATGTTCGCTTCTTGCCTCCATATGCCCTTTTTACGTAAAATGTTTATCACTTTGTCGTTTCCAGGCTCTCGTGGTCTGCCTCTTCTAGGGTTCCGCACATTTTTGTGTCTCAGATTGCTTACTATATACATCATAAAAATCACCTAAACCTTACTCCATCATCGAAAATAATATAACATACAACTCGGACAAGGAAAAATGTAATGTATTCGCCAAATACCTGGAACAGGTATTCACTCTAACATGCAACACCAATAGAGAATTTCGCCAAGAAATTGATAACCACGTTAACGAACATTTACCAAGAAACGTTGGGAAAATAAAACCATGCTCGCCTCGAGAAATAGCAAGACTCATTTATAAATTACCCGCGAAGAAATCCCCCGGGCATGACCTAGTACCAAATATTGTCTTAAAGCACCTCACAAAGAAAGCCTTAGCTTTCCTGGCATCTCTCTTTAATGGCTGTCTAAGACTAGGTTATTTCCCCATTACCTGGAAACATGCCCATATTTTATTATTCCCTAAACCAGGGAAAAATCCTCACGAAACCACTAGCTACCGACCAATATCCCTTCTACCAACTCTCTCCAAATTATTGGAAAAAATTATATATTCACGCCTCGGCACTTTTTTAGAGACTAATAACGTAATTCCAAAGCTGCAATTTGGATTCAGATCAGGATACTCTACTAACCATCAACTCATAAGATTAACGCAAACTATTGAGCAAGGTTTCGAAGCTAAAAAGCATACAGTAGCGGCATTCCTTGATGTGACTATGGCATTTGATAAAGTATGGACAAATGGCCTGATCTATAAACTACTGCAATTAAGAACACCGGATTACCTGATAAGAATTATCACATCATTCTTAATTGATCGAACATTCTCAGTGCGTATAAATAATCACCTCTCAGACGTCAAAAGAATAAGAGCAGGAGTACCTCAAGGATCCATATTGGGGCCGATTCTATTTAACATCTTCGTGCACGATATCCCAGAACCAGATAACACCGTGGTAGCTATGTACGCAGATGATACGTGCTTACTAACACAACAGGATAACATCAATGAAGCAGTATCACAATTACAAACCTCAGTCAATATACTGCTGGATTGGTTTCATAGGTGGTGCATCAAAATAAATGAAAGTAAAAGTGAAACTAAAATATTTACCTTACGTCGACCACACATCCCCCAGAAAGTAAAAATCAATAATATAGATGTAGACTGGAATCCGCCAGACAGTGCGATTAAATATCTCGGAGTGTATCTTGATGGCCGATTAACTTACGGTTTTCATATCAATAAAAAACTTTGTGAGTGCTACACCCGATTAGCTATGTTATATCCTATAATAAATCGCAAGTCTCCACTAAAAATATCATGTGCAGTGCTAATTTATAAATCCATTTTAAGACCTATAATAACGTACGGCTCTCCAGTATGGGCTGCAGCCTCTAAAACACACCTTAAAAAACTACAGGTGCTGCAGAACAAAATTCTAAGAATCATCGTCAGTGCTCCCTGGTTCGTAAGAAACAACACGATTCATCAAGATCTACGCATACCTACTATAAATGAACATCTCAAAATTATTAATAAAAAGTTCTTCACTAATATTAACATGTGCGCCAGCTCCGAACACTATTCACTAGGTAAAAAGACATACATATTAGGTTAAAACGCCAACTACCACAAGACCTCAGTGACAGTGAAAACGACTAACGCTTACCTAATCACTTAACCTAACTAAATGTACTTAATTTATTATGTCACTTACATTTTATCCGCTAGTAACTTAGTATGCTCTATGTAAATAAAATAGTTACAAAGGGGGCTGTTGTGCTGCTCTTATTCTAAATATGTAATCTGCCACTGTAATTCATTTTTTAACCTGTTAAGACAACCGTGTATGGTACTCAGTGTACCGAGCTGGTTATTAATAAAAAAAAAATGTTATTTCCACTGTTTAGATTCTCTTATTCTGCCTTTTTGATAGTGTCTATGACTCACAACAATATATGAGTGTTGCAACATTACTGTATAAGTAATCGCAGCCTACTTGGTTTGTTTACTTCTTTTCTTACCAAACTGTTAGCTTGGCATAGTATAGGTTATTCCTCATTTATTTCCCACTTTTTATTTGTTACAACAGCCACATACTTAAAACTTGTAACTTGTTCTATTTCTTCGTTGTTGAATTGTATAGGCAGTTTCTTGGGACAGATAGATATAGTTTTTGTTATGGCAGTGTTTTATTTCCATATTATTTTCTTCTAGAATTGTGTTCCATATTTTCAAGTTTCGTTGTAGATCTTTGTCTGATTTCTAGATTGTTTCAAGACTCTAGATTAGCCAAGTGATTTATTTCAAGTGCCCGCGCATACTGTAGAGTGGCCCAAGCTCGGGTGGAATGACCTTCGCATCATATTTTTAAAATTCCTAGATATGTTGTTAGTTGAAAGAAAAAGAAAATTGGTTTTAAAGCTATTTTACCCTGTAATTTGGTCGTATGAGCACTTATAAAATTGTTTGAGCTGTAATGGATACCAACGATCAGCTTATAATAAGAAATGGATTTTTTTATATAATGTTTTCTCATACCTGCCAATTATTTTGTTACCATAGATTTTGAAAGAACTTTGTTATTTTGTTTTAAATGCTTTCTATACAAATTTACCAAACTACCTGTTACAGAGTATTTTTCATAACTTGATCTAATATTATCAGAAACAAATATGAGCTTAAGCCATCCGCTCACTCAGATGACGCGATTACGACGCAACTGACAAGAAACTAGCGATAGTAGCGTAGCGATTGATCTATGGGTTTATATACTTCACTGTACATTGCTACGACTGCGATTCGATTATGATGCAACTTGCGCAAAATAACTACTTGCGACTGTCAGTACCAATCGCGAAGCGATTAGTTGAGTAGAAGTTGCGGGGTAAAATGCAAATAAATACGAAAATACTCTTGCACCGACGCCGATTTTTTAAATTGATAACTTAACGTTTTCTACTAATACATTCAAGCTCTCTTTTGACATGGTAACATGATTTTGCACATTTTGGGAGAACTCTCTTGCTGCGATAAAATACAAGTGTTGCCCTCTTTATTATTTTTGATATAGGTATGAAAATAAACTTTCTTTTCGGTTTCCTGCCCTTATTTCGTATGTACCAGTAAGCTACAACCACGTTATCATCATCGTCACTCGAAAACATTTTGCACCAGACAGAACAAATTGCTCTGATGTCCATAACACAATTTGCCGTCGCGATCATATCGTAGGTGTGTCGTAGTTGCATCGTAATCGCATCGCAGTTGCGACGGCTCAGTGAATGGAGAGCCTGAATGACCGTAATCTTTAACATTTGGAAACATAAACCCACAACTACCAGTTTTGGCGAAATACTGCTTTTGCTATTTATGATGAAGAAGACGTATGAAATGTGCATAAAAAAAGCAACCAATGGATGCTTATAAAGTCAAGATATCCTTCAATAATTTTGACACAAATGTTAATTTATGCACGATTATAGTTTTATTTTGAAAATGATGGATTAAAGAACCTATACCCCTGATGGAGGGTAGGCAGATTAGGAACATTAAAAATCTACTAGGATGAGACAATTGTGCTTATTAAAATTAATGCATTTACCTGTTTCGAAACCATATCGCAAACATAGAGTAACTCCGTTATTAGCATTATGCTCCAAGTCACAAGCAACGTAAAAAATACACAGTCATTGGTATTAGTGGGTCCGTAGGTATATAACGTCGTAAATAAATAATAGAAATTTAGCAGTATTATTGAATATCCTAGAAATACTTCTGTTCTCAACGGTAAGCCATACACTTTATTGATTATTTTTGCGATTCTGCATAATTCTTGATGCATTTCAGCTACATAAATAACATGGACAAATGACGGATCATTCACTTTTGAATCAATAATCGTTTGGTGTATGTATCTGTTTAGAATGCTAAATCGTTGCGATAGAGAGAAAAACCAAGCTCGTGTGCCAGCCTGCACCGCGTATATGTAGACGTAAGCTAGCAAAATGATAATATTAAGTACATCTGCAGATCTCTCTAGATCTAGATTATTGTAAATAGTGAATCCTATAGCCATGAAATCGATAATTATGATTACATAAATCCATGCAGCAGTAATTTTATTAACCAGATTATTATCAATGGTAACCCCAAAAGAGGAGATGGTTTCATCGATAGCTATCACTTGTCTCAACGTTTCTATTTCTTGTTGTTGAAACAGTTTCTGGCTGAAAGAGATCAGTATAAAAGAAGCGCTGATAACGTGACTTTCAAATACCAAAATAAGCCATCGCAGAAAACCGGTAGTTCTGCCGTTGGCTCTCACGCTATAAATATCAGCTACAACAATGATTAGAATAAAAATGTACGTAATCCCATTATATAACCTATGGTAGCTTGCGGGTTGAAATTGCCTGTTGCCCTGCTCTCCTCGCAATATATATTGAGCAGCACCGATCCATTTTTTCAAACGGTAAGATGCAGAAAATGCTGTGCATATGTCTCCTCGGTGACCAGTTGCTGGCATTAAATTAGAATATCTCATTATACAATCGACACGCCAGTTGTAAGCTTCGCAATTGCTCTAACTCATTGTGGACATTATTGTCCACTATGTTCCATCACAAAATTATAATTCATTATCTTAATTATAGTTCTGCATATATGAAATAGGTGTACTGGGAGAAAAAAAAAACAACTTAATGTTAAGTGAAGAAAACATGTAATCGTATAATAATGTACGCTGGATAGAAGAATTTGCTTCTTTTTTCATATTAGGCAGCTGGGTAGATATCCCCCAACTTTATAAATGATAACTATCACCTTAGTAACTTAATATAATGATATGTGAAACGCGGGAGCCCACTCGTTGCTAAATTCGTAAGTGTTGCTAAGCACGGAAGTTTTCAATAATGAGCTATTTCGATTGAATATTTATTAGCTTTCGTAATCATTTTAAAACAACAACTTGACGTTGACAAGAGAATTCAAACAAGTAGTACTACGTCTAACGTTCTACACTGCTCTAGATAGGTTGGCTGCTCAGACTTACTCACATTTTCGGTGACTATATGGTCGTCAGTAAGCATTGGAACTGCAGGATTACTTCTCATGGATAGGGAGCAACTCAGGATCGTCACAGGTCTACTAATAGGACCTTACTTGTGGGCTCTGCAATAAGGAAGCAGAAAATGCAATAAACATTTTGTGTGTCTGTGATGTGTTAAGAAGAAAACACCGCGGATATTAATTTGGATAGCCTACTATGGAACTGAAGGACTTTGCTACACATCCGGTGAAGGGCCTATATCTTTAGATGCAGGGAATAAAGATCAGTTAATGGGTGTAATTTACTAATTAGGGTATGCACAATAAACCTTTTAGGCTACAGTATCCCCGGAATCTGCAGAGAGACGGGCCCTGAAGATACAAAGCATTAGCAAAAATGGCTCTTACAGCTCCTACATACAAATAGCATGGGTGCCACTTGCTATATAGCGACAACTTCAGACTGAACAAACTTTACTTACCGTTGACGGTACCATTCTCGGTTGAAGAGGAACGCACGGTTCCTATAACACCCCGCCCAAGTTGGGGGAGTTGAAATACCTTTAACTTTTTTGTAGATAGAATTATGTGTAAGTACTTTACATCACATTGGATAAAGTATTGCAGGTCCCCTTAACCTTTTCCGAAATCTCAACTTCTAAGCTTGTCATTCTATTGCTCAAAGTATCTATTCCAATCAATTGTGAAAGCTTTCGTCGTATTTTGGACTATTCAATTGATCTTTCATTTGTCAAAAAGTGATCAACGAAAATCCATTATTTCACTATATCACAATCACTATACTGGGAAAATAAACAACAACGACGGCGCTTACCGAATATTGACGAAGCGTTTGTTTTTTATTTAAAATTTACCATGTAAAACCCTATCTTGCGTTCATTTTTGTACTAGTACAAATATGAATCGAAAAGTGTACAGTTGCCAAGATAATTGGTGAACATCCCTAAATGAATTACTTTTTATAAAACATTATTCGACAACATGGCGTCTTATTTGTGTGCTTGGAGAGAAATGCAGTTTTTATTAGGAAAAATGAATTTTAGTTGTCTAGAGAAATTGCATGGTTTATTGTTAAATTTACTGAAAACTAATTTTAAAAAATAGCTTGGTTCATTGAATAGTCCCTCGAATACCATTCTTAGTTAAAGTTAAGTAGATTAATTTTGTGGTGGTATCAGTACTCATGTCCAGTGCTCTTGGGATTAGCGCAATGAACATTCTTGATACCACAGCAAAAATAGTCGACATAACTTTGACTACTCATGGTATTATAAGTGAGTATTCTTAGAAAGGTTGTTACTACACAGAGAAATCGATTTCTAGCTTTTTAGTGATTAAATCGGGAGTGCAACAAGGTTCTGTTTCGGAACTAGTGTCGATTTTCTTTAGTCTTTTTGTTTTTGTCAAAAGCGGTTCATGAAATGTTCGTCTGTAGAAGTGGTTGAACAATTGAAAATATATATTGGCAAACAAGATCCGTGCAAACGGAGAACTCGTCAAACAAATAAGGGTAAACAACGGTAAACAGTGCCACCGACAGAGAGGATCTCTAATACCACTTCTGTTCATGATCATCATGGATTAAATAATAAATAAAGTAATTAGATAAAAAGGAGGGAGATAAAGAAATCAAAGTCCTGTGCTATGCAGTTGCGATCTTAAGAGGTTCGTATACCACTTTAACAAAACGTTGAAAACATTTAAAATTGCTATTGCAAACATTTGTCAAATGATGTCACTCCACAAATCATTCTGCTCCATTTAACTACTTTCAACCACTTGCACAGATAACGTTTGTTGTTATACAGTGTTAGGCAGAATAATGTTACCATTTTTAAACGCTACAAAAACGAATCGCTGCCCCTTGCACGCAAGAATTTTTGTGATCGAGCAATTTACACGATCGAGGTCAATCCTCAGAGACAGAGGAGATAGATTATGCCAACCAACACTGGATCAGGAAATGCCAAGTAGACGGGTCTGTTCGCAACAAAAAAGCAGCGGGTCGTGGAAAATCTGTTAAAAATTAAGAGATTATTGAACGAGTAAGAGTTGCATTTGAGCACAGACCTACACATTCGGCAAACCGGCATTCCTTTACGCTAAATATTTCGAAACAAAGCTTTTCAATAATTTTATACTTGAATTTAAAATTCCATCCGTAGAAGATGCAAGTTCTTCATGAACTGGATGTACATCGCAAAGAAAATCTACTGAAATGTGATAGAATATCCCCAATGAGGTTCTAAATAAAGATGGGGTGAGTGAGTATTCATCCACGTCAAGCACGTTTTACGCTTGCTTTAAGCAGTCACGTTCACGTATGCTCACACTCACATTTAATGCGAGACCTTCCAATCACTACGTGACTCGCAGCTTTTACTTGAAAATTTTAATTATTAGGTTTAAAAGTACTTTTACGTCAGAGGAACAAACAACTGTTCTACTTGGTCGCTTATCGACGCAGACACGTAACTGACTGTAGACATAACATTCACAACACAACACGTGTGCGAAGCTCAGTCGCTGCAGCATGCCACACAGAAGTACAATGTCCTTCCGCTCCAGCTTTATTCGTTACTAAATATTTAACATAAAATTAACGTGAAACTTGAATCACGCCTTGGAGATTTTCACTCACAGTCACTCACGTTTACGGCCCGATTTTCAAATATTACTCACGGTCACGACGGGACTCGCCATTACCTAGTATGACGTGACTGTTTTCAAGGCACGCGTCCATCGCCAGTTCCAAATAATCTTAATTTTTCAAATCATTTATCGGGATTTGTCAATAAGCCGTAATGATTGCTACTGGTCTGGCACAAATCCTGAAAGAGTTTATAAAAAATCTTGCAAAGTCTAAAAGTTGTTGTTTGGTGTTCTTTTACATCAATGGGAAACATCGGTTCTTATTTATTTAAGATATATTGCACTGGTATTAGGCCCTACGGCTCTGCTCCGATTGCAGTACAATATTAAAATTAAATCAAAGCACGGAGTAAGGGTGTTTTATTTAGCTGCAAGACTATAAACTTAAATATCAGTCAGTAATTGAATTAAGAAAGAGATGATTGTATTAAAAGAAATAATTTGAATAAGGAACGTAAGGAGCAAGGCTCGTTGTTCACAGGTTGAAATCGACCGTTCAAAATTAATTAAATAGGTTTGTGCAGAGTTAAAGCCGAACCGATAAAATTGATTTGTCACAGAAAGGTTTGCTAAGTGTATGGTATTGTAGCTTAGAATTCAAATAAACAAGCAGGAAACATTTGTGAACAATCTTAAATAAGGTACAGGAAGCCCGAATTATATTATCATATGTTGCAAAGAGCAAATTATAAGAAGGGAATTGGCAATTGTAAGATTAAGCTGTAATACCAAGAATAGCGGGGGAAAGCAAACATTTAAAAATTTGGCAAGAAAAGCATACAGGACAATATGAAACAAAAGCAAAAAAGATAGTGAACTATTAAAACTAATCAATGCAATCACGCGTGTGAAACAAATTAAGTGATTAATAAAAGGTGCAAGTGGCGCAATAAGACATTAATAATTAAAATGAACAGACATGATTTTTAGTTTTAGGCAATTTGTAAAAATGTTTATTTGTAAATAATTTTATGTTAAAAAGTATTGTAATTGACTTTGGTTAATATCCGTTTTGTTTAGTTATAATTATCAATTGTTTATAACGGATTTGATGGAGAACAAATGAATAAATTAATGAGATTTAATGCTGTAAATTGTGCTCCTCTTTAAAATTGAATTTTACCTAATAAACCAGATTATTTTAATATAAAAAGTATACCGTTTTAATCAGTGCATTATCTAGTTTGTGTGGTATTATTTGCAACAAATTCCGACACCAAAAGTAAGGAGGTTCACGAGGGGGTCCGTTCCAAGAAGGTCGCAGCCGATTCAGCTCAAGATTTTGAAGTCTGCGTGCAACAAATGGGTCCATTGAGGCTACGAGGTCAGCATTCTAGGGTGTAGAGCAGCTGCGTACGACCGTCTACGAGAGGTTTTATCAAAAGGGGGCCCATAGCAGAGCCACAACGGAGTCGTTCCAGCCAGCCGAAGTTATCGACAAATACCAGGTACTGATTTAACCTAAAATTAACGTGGTTAGACCCGGGGAAAGCTATGTGCATCATAAAGGAGACGTTACCGAGCAAAATACAAATATTTCACGGCCACAGAGAAGATGCTGTTCGCAGAAAAAGTGGATTCCAAGTTTAAAGTTATGCGAGTAAAAGAACGCTTTTCCAAAACAATTGCTTAAGCTTGCCCGCGTTATTTTCTAAAACAAAAAATATTTAGTGCCGCCAAGAGCTCGTAAATTCAAATAGCTACCTTGACGAATGTTCATAAACTCCATTTATTAACAATAAAATCACAGCGCAGCCTACAACAGAAAACCGAACTGTGACAATTTTGACAGCATTATATTTCAGCAATCGCGCAGTTGAACTAAAATTGTTACCAGTGGCACACTAGATAAGTTTATTAGGGGAATCCGCCTGGGACCAAAGAGTTTTCGACGAGCTAGATTTCAATTATATTTAATTTGCAGACGAATAATAGATATTAACGATACAAGTTTGATTATGAGCATCTTAACGACACGAGTTTGATTGCCAAAAACGAAGCGGTGAGCCGAGTTTTGCGGCAATCAAACGAGTCTCGTTAAGTGCCATAAGCAAACGTGTATTGTTCAATATTTTATCTTCATCAATAAATTCTGGTTCAATGTATTTCTTGATAAGAAAAGAGTGCGGTAATATTCATTACCGCACTGAGTGCGGTAATATCTATCCATTACCGCACTGAGTGCGGTAATATCTATTACCGCACTGAGTGCGGTAATGAAGCTCATAACGATACTAAAATTAGTTTGGTTAAGAGTCTATAACAACACCGATGAAGATAAAATACATAAGGGTATACTACCATATTATTTTGATTAAATGAGAAAGAAAATTACATTTTAATCAGTCTCAATTTTATTTTAATAACATTGCAAACAGCGGCCTATATAATATAATATAAATTAATTTAGAAATACCTACTATTAAAGTAGAACCATTGCAATATATCAGGGCTACCTAAAAAAAATTCTATACGTTTTAACAACATAGATGAGTTAAAAAACTGCATTCTTGACGAAATTGAAGCTATCCTTGAGGATTCTAAGTAACTGGAAAAATGATACAGAATTATTTCAGGACTCTATTGCAAAAAATTGTGGTCCTTTGAAAGCTTTCATATTTAAGTCATAAAATCCAAATGTTTATATAGCAATTTTTATAATGGCTAGATCTGTTATTTAATGCATAAATTGTCTAAAATACCAATCCGCGTATCTACTGTCTGTCGACATTAAACATAATACCCGCGAAATCGTTGTCATTATATGAAATGCCTAGGTGGCACGGTTGCAGGCAATATGTTATGTTATGTTTGAAGAGGTTATGTTGAATAAACTGGCATCGCTGATACTCATCTCCAGGATGTGTGTTGTTTGAGTTTAATTAGGTTAGTTGCAGTTTTTAATGGTGTGTTTTGTAAACGTCTTTATATTCATAGGTACTGTTATAGACTATTTACCAAATTAATTTAAGTATCGTTAAGAGCTTTATTACCGCACTCATTGCGGTTATAGATCATATTACAGCATTCAATGAGGTAATAGATATTAGTTATTAGTGTCTATGTTGGCACGTTGGAAGTTAGGTATGTGCGAATTGTAAAGGAGCGATGACAACTTTGGCGTCCAAAGTTCCTGGCAGTTAGTTTTCCGTTTGTGTGGGTCATTATGGTATTGTAGGGCATTGTCGGTTATTGCTGGTTTATTGTGGCTAGGTACCTTATTTGAGTATTATTTAACTTTGCTTGTGTTAGTTTTACTTCTCATTTTAGTTGATTGATTGGTTGTGTTGTGATTTCGATTTGGATGTATCAATATATTTGTGAGATTTTTGGGATGTGCCTTTTTTTTTGTTACTTTGTGGTTGAGCACTCGTATGGTTTGAGGAAGGTACCGTCTATAATAATTTCGGGATTTTGCAGTGCACGCTTGCCCTCATTCGCGAGAATAATAATAATAATAATAATAATAATAATAATAATAATAATGGACTTTTATTGGGTTTAAGAAACTATACCTATACATGTAAAAAATATAGATATATCATTGGTATGAGCAATTCTATCAAAAACCCAAAAGGGTTTGATTAAATGTGGAATATCCCTAGTACCTATCTCCTACAAGTTGTCAATGTTAGTTGATTATGTTTAGTCACTTCTATTTTCCTACATTCTTCTTCTGGTTTGTTACATTTGGATTTTTGGGTTGTTGTTGATGCATTTCTGAAATTTCGTCGAAAATGAGTAGATCTTAGGCATCTGGTATGTTTTGGAGTAGTGTCCCTCCGTCACTATGTAACTTTATGGGGAGCTTTCTTCATTTATGCTATTTGTGTCTCACGGTAAATCTTCTTACTTAGCTTAGTGCAGTCGATATTTGATGGATTCCTTGTATATGTTCTATTACTTCGATAAAGGTTGGAGTGAACTTGTCGGATCCTTGTTGGATGCATTATTAGATGTTGTCTTCATATTCTACATTTCATGAACCACAAGTGAGCCTTCTTTGTTTTTGCTCCCCTGTCAGGCATGCTTGAGAATTGAAAACGGTTTCAACCCGATTCTTTTCTCAAGTCGTTGTTCCTACTGCTCTTCGGCTATTGTTAGCAAGTTATTTTGTCGTTGCCTTTCTCTCTTTCGAGCTTTCAGGATTTCTTGGTCTTGCGATGGAATTTGATTTTCAGTTTCTCTTGGTCCCTCGTTCTGTCACAGATCCCACAATTTTGTTTGTGTCGGTCAGCTTTCAGCTTGGCCATTAGGATAATTGTGGATTTGAGTAAATGCTTTATAGGGTTATTCCCTTTTTTGCACAGTGGTTTTATTGTTTATTTTTAGGGATTCAGTAAAGTAAATTCCTTTTTCATGTGACGCAAAAATCTATTCACATAACTGATGCCGGTTAGACTTTATTTTTGTTTGTGGTACCTCTACTGTAGCTGTAGTATGCTGCTGATGGTGACAGTTAGAAGGTGAACCTTTATCCCTTTATTTTGCAAAAAAAATTGTTACGTTCGCTTTGGCAATTTTGGATTTATTTACTAACGTTAGCCCTAATGATTTGCCTCAACTTAGCATCCCTTAAAAGCTATTTAATAGCAAGGCGCATTTAAAAGGATATAGGTTATTCCAGCTGCAATCGTTAACGTTGGGGTGCAGATGCTGTCATACCCTTGGTTGGGATTTCATGAATTTTTCTCTTCGCGGGCAATAGGATGTTTCCTGATCGTGTTAGGCTCCTCTAAAAGAGTTATTTCGTTTGGTTGGCTCTGTTAATTTCCATACTTCATACGTCAGTGAAATGTCCATTTTGAAATTTTGGAGATTAATGCCGTTAGTAACATTTTGGTTTATTTCTCAAGTTTGGAAGCCTGGAAAGTGCCTCTTGTCGATCAGGAGTCACACTAATTTATTCCTGCTAATACATGGTTTGGCGTATCCAGTCTAATTTGAGTGTAACGTTTTGTATTGTGTTAAGCGAGCGGATGTATTCTGTTAGGATTTGGCATATTGGTCACTTTACTTTGCGGGTCTATGCATTTTGTTGCCTTGAGCTCTGACACAGTGGTAAAATAGTTTAACAACATCCCAATTTCCGACTTCTCGGTTGTATTTTTTGTAACTTCCGCCCGAGTTGTTAAAAGCGAAGTTGTTGATATAGACCTTGCATCTGGGATTTTAGGGGGATTTATGATTCAGTAATCGCTGTTTCTTCCTTATTTTTTTCCCAATTTTTGTCGTTGGATTATGTGTGGAACCCCATGTAGGCGGATTTATGTGGAGACGGTGGGTTTTTTATAAATCGTGAATGCGTATGATAGGCAAATTGATTTTACTTATTTTAATTACATTCTAAATGGTTTTTGATAAATCAGCGCCTACTCTGGAGATAGGAGCACTTCTTTCAATGCAAGTTTTGATTACCATATCACTGGAGAATTTTCCAACTCAGATGTGCGTGTTGATAAAGAACAAGTTGGTGACGCCCGTATTTGGTTTTGATCATATTAATGTTAAGGAGTAGCTCAGCTGGCTATTTAGATGCTATTGGTTACATGACTGTTTTGAGTATTCCCAGCTTTCTATTCTGATTATATTGAAGTGGTACGAGAGTATCATTAATTTATTCCAGTTCTAAGGCGTATTAGAGAGTTCAGCGTTGACAACGACCAGAAGAACGGCATACTTAAACGAAGAAATATGGTAAAACTGTGACTTTTCACCCCCTTACTAAGGGCGTCAAAATTTACACCTCGGGATAAGCTCAAAATCGGAGAGCAAACAAACACCAGATATATACCTTAGATAGATTTATTGTGTTTAACTATAAGTCATCATCATCATCTTCCTTTCAAGGTATAGGCATTATATGCCTGTTCCGAATTTCAGAAATCACTCCACCGTTTTTTGGACGTCCGAGTTTCCTTTTCCCTCTTGGTCGGTATGCATGGCTTTCTTGGGATTCGTTCTTTTCCCATGCTGTTGACATGTGTCCATTTCTCGCTTTATTCTGTTATTTTGTCGTTGATGGCATAGATTTTTAAGTCGTTCCTTATTTCTGTATTTCTTATGTGATCTTCTTTTGTGCATCCTTTTGTTTACCTAAGGAACTGCATTTCTGATGCTTGTATTCTGCTTTTATCTCTCTCTGATGTTACCTATGTTTCGCTTCCATACAGAAGTATTGGTACCGCCATTGTTTTATAAAATTTCAGTTTGGTGTCCCTTTGTGCTTGATTTTTTAAGGTCCTATGGATGGTTCCGCCAATGTGTTGGAATTTATGTAATTTGTTGTAGATATCTCGATCGTACTGGTATGTTATATCGCAGCCTAAATAATTAAATGAGACACTTGTTCTATTGTGTGATCTTCTAATATTATTTTACAGCTTATCGGGTCTTTGCCTTTAAAAGCCATGACTTTTGTCATTTTTGTCGATATTTTCAATTTGTATTCGCTACATAATGTCTGCAACTTAAATAAAGCTCTTTGTAGATCATCCTAGTTTTTCTGTAGTATTATCATGTCGTCAGCAAATAATAAGCAGTTTACGGCGTTTTGTCGATTTAGATATATCCCTGGGTTTATTTGAGTCTTCCAATGTCTAACTACGTCATTTATGTATATTGCTATGATATGATATGTGTGTTTTTATTATTATAGAATAAAATAAATTAAATTAAAATTGTCTACCATACCAATTATTTTTCAAAGATCGGTAAATGTTACATTAAACTGACTAATCTTGGGTTCACCAAATTAACTAGTAATATCTATGGTATTTTGCCCTCTTAAACATTGCATATCACCGTTATTGATAATATTTGCTAGCTCGAAAATTAAGAACATGAAAACTCAGCTCTCAGGTGTCCTTAAATTTATTTGAAAATGGCAGCACGCCACTGGAAATAATATCAAAACTGCACTGCGCCGGTGCTCGAGTTGACAGTTGACCTTGACCTACATAAATTTCAGTTTGTGCGACTTTATGCGTTGTGAAATGACTAGTAAAATCAAATTATGAGCAAATTAAAATCAGGTGAGTTATGGATTGATTTTCGCGCCTTTGTGGTAGCGTCTGTACATTCTTTTGTTCTAGGAAAACCGGATCTTCGTTGTTTGCGCCTACTCTTTTGTTTCTTGCATTTTAACCTCCAAATTTGGATTAAATTGAGATTTTTGGCTGATGGTCGTTGCCTGGACAGAAACTAATGCTGGCCCTCGGTTGTGAAGCTCACGAGACACAGGTAGGCTCATATGTTTCACGCCCTTACGGTCGATTAATGAAAATTCCCGCACTAACCTCGCTCTTGCATCGGTAGCTGTTGCGGAAAGCCTTCCCTGGTGCCTGCGGTACCTGCGGTCGCCCTTTGATGTCGGTATCGCTGCTGGAACCCTCGGACAGCCTGTCTCCACCTTCTGGACCCGTTCGTAGCCGATTGCAATCTCCTCGGGTGCCTGCCGTTGCTGGTTCGTCGAAGGAGGAGTGAAAATTTTTTCTCTTCAAGATGGATCGCCCCTTTTAACACAACTGGTTACACACTTTGGTAACGTTTCAACTCTGTATCTTTATTTTAACCATATAAAAACTTTAATAATTGCAGAGTAAAAGGCAGATGCTGCTGGTGTCAACGTTTAATAATAATTGAATATCCAAGCTTCTAAAAACAAATGAACGTCAAAATCAAATACAAGGAAATCAGCTTAGTACAAATTAACAACATTTAACATTAAGTTCATATTTTACCAACATTTAACTAGAACTCTTAATACTAAAATTATTGTCTTTCAAAGTAAATTGTTTATAACCTATCGTCTTGTCCATTAAATTGTTTATAACAAATGTCTTTTTGCTCACATCACTTCATTGACTCACTAATAGCACTAAACTTGTCTATTTCCTGTTTACTGTTTCATTTTCTTCAAAAATAACTGTGTCGTTTTTTCCAAAATCTCTTTTATGCTAATCTTGCTTGCATTATCCAATTCGTAAATCCTTTCTTACCTTAATCAAATAAGCTCACAACGTCAGTTTTTCTTTAATTACTGTACTAACTAACGCTTCATCTCAAGTTCTGCACAATTTGAATTCTTGTGTCAATTTTAACTAATTCATGTCTGGCTTCTACATTGCCAAACTTTTGAAATTATAATTGAAATTCTTTTATTAAGTCCAATACTTGAAATTGAGTTCCCCTATTTGTATACTCATTTGAATGCTTTTAAAGTTAATCGTCCATTCTACCAGTATTATTCTGATTTAATAAAATTACATGACTTTTCCCAGTTATTTGCATTGCCTCGACTTTGTGCCTTTGTGACTGTATTTTGTATCTTCTGTATTGCAACCAGAGCCGAGTACAGGGCTAAAGACCATCGCAATATATTGAATAAAGTGGGCGATAATCCGCACCCTTGTCGTGCCCCTTGTTAATGCCAATTTTCTTAGTTATCGAAAGACCTGTATTTATTACAACATTTGTGTTCTTATATAGGCTTTTGATGCTTTTTATCAGATGTTCCGGGTATCCGGTGTCTTACATTATTCTATTTAACTGTAGGTACAAAATCAAACAACCACTTAAATGTTAAATGAAATGTATATTATACAAAAATAACAATTTCGCCTGGGGCGCCTCGTTTCGTTCTTCCCGGAAGTCGCTGCAACCTTCCTAACGCTGGTATGTTGCGCCCGTACTCTACTAGTTATTGAACGAATTTCCTGGATTGTTTTCGGAACGCACTGGTTTGGACGATAACTGGCAGAATTGGTAGTTCGAATGGCTCGGCTGCATAACCTCGAATTCAAAGTTTTGTTTGTTGTGACCTGGATAGAATTACAGGTGAAATTACGTTACCATATGCACTTACTACATTTTAATGTCTAGCGGGAAATGCACACGCGTCTACTAGAAGTCCGCCGCGCGTCCGTTAAGGTGCCGCGAATGCGGGATTTGGCTGCGTTTCTCGCCTTACTTCAGCCGGCTCCGGGGTGTTGTCCTCGAGCCGCCCGCCAAGAAATTTGCCGGCGATTAATGTTGCAGGCGGGCTGGACGCTCCTGCTTTATGAGGATGACTCTGCACGTTCCGTGGGGGACCTTCAGATAGTTATACGGCTGCAGTTACAGAGATTAATAGATATTTAAGCAAGCCCTGTAATTGGGCTGCGTAGGATTTCGGCGATTCAATAGTTTTGAGACTATTACGGGGCGGATTGTAATACGCATTCTTTTTGCGTGTTTGGTAACACCATCCAGTAGCCGAGCATTCTTTACGAGTCGCTGCCTCAGTCTATTTTCAGGAGAGGAGCTTGGGATAAAGGTAAGTCCGTAGACTCAATGAGAAAGATCTTCTAAAAATGGTCGATAAACCTGCTTTTATATGCTTTGCGTCGTGTTACCAAAGCAACCACTTTAGACATCCTTAGGTGGGAGGCCGGCGCGAGGGTCGATTCTTCGTGTCTATTGCGCAGAGCGGACCCGAGTTCGTTATCGCTTCTTCACGCATCAGTAAGATATAACCCGTGATAACGCTTGGATGGGCCATGTAAAATTTCAAATACATTATTTAATGTTTGTTTTAAAAATTTATACAAAGACGAGCGTTACAAAACAACTATAGCATGACTTACAAAACTACAATTGGACCTATACTGACATGTACAGGAAGGACCCTATACTACGCGCATAATATTCTAATTATTACCACTATTCTGCCACCGTCGTGAGCTCACCGACGTCTTTCAGATCCCTCAGCCGCCTCAGCCTGTTGACATCAAGCTCTTCTAAGCCAGATTTTTGTGCTGAACCTTTAGTGTGCAGCCGAACAACACATGTTGAGCGGTGGCCGAGCCCGCGATTTAGTCGCACGTATCGTCATCGGCCTTCCTGAATCCTATCATGTAGGAACGTATACGTGTTTCCTTACCGAGTGCCTTCCATCAGCAGCTATAGACGCTGTGTAGCACATAAATCTAACTTTCCTTCTGCAGTGATGCCCAAATTAAAGGTAAAACTATAAATTAAATGAATAGAAAAGTTTTCTGTGAAACCGTACTGTCGAGATTAGGTAAACCCGACCATAACGCTAAGCTGCTCATGAGCTGACCAGATGTTTATAATCGTTGAGCTTCTAATGCCCTAAGCCTGTTTCAATCAAAGGTAATAGATCTAGATTTAAGATAGGTTTCTTTTTTCATTGGTCGTAAGCCTTCTATGTGGCATTTTTACTAAGTCAAGTAGACTTGCGTTAGTTTTGTAAACGTGTACAGTCAATGGTTTCACTTTTTAGCAGTCGCCTTGTGGGAAGCCAACAGAGTTTTATTAATAAGTTTCTTCTAGCGTTAATTCGCCATGCCGCCACTGGTCCATCATTTGAAGAAATATATTCTTTCTTATGCACTAATAACAACTATTCTCAGCATTCCATTGATTAGCGTATGTTACTTCCTGTTTGAGATATTGCCCTACCCTTTATGGTAGAGATAGTCGAACCCAGTTCTAAATATAATTTTATGTGCTCCAGCTAGGGTTAAGGTATCCTAAAAATTCAAATTGTGGTAATTTTGTTATGGATTTGATACATGCCCAAATTAAGCAAGTTTCAACGTCTTGTAGTTAGGCAATTTAGATTACATTCTAGCTTAGCTGTTCACCGGTATACTTTCGTATTTCATCTTGATACTGTTAGGGACGCTCGCACTCAGCTGCGGTTCTCTGCAGCGAACGGCGGTTTCATTGTCACTTTCTAATGTTGACGTACATTTTGGCAACTTGTTTGCCATTGGTTAATTTTAACGTACAGCCTACGTCGTATTGGGTTGAAGTGATTGGCGAACATTTGGTCGCTTTGATTTATCGATAAACAAATTAATTCAGCATCCATATTAATTTTGTCTTGTTAAAAAGGACACTTTGTGAAAAATCCCCATCCATACCATGGAGTTTGGGACTTAGATTGTTAATACAATCGCATTCTGTTGTGACCCGTGTATTGGCTTATGTGACGAATGACTGGTAAGTGATGAATTTTGCTCTTTGGATGCATTTTAAGTTGTGAAATGAACTGTAGAGTTTCTTTGGGGGCCTATTTTGCTTGGACGTTAACCAGCTAAGTCATGCCACCTGCTCTGCTTTGTGCTCACACGCAGTTTCTGTGGAATTTCATTTGTTTCCCTTCGCTGGGGCTACTGTTTGCTATTTCATCGTCTTCGAGCCAGCGTCTATGAGATTTCCAGTTCACCTCGGAAGACGTGGTCGCAATGCAAGAGAACGAGCTGCGCTGGAAACACCAGGTGTCTAGGGCATCGATGGCATTGTAACAATTTCCAGGTGCTGCACAAAGCACAAATCCAAATTCGTGCGCCAAATAAGAGTGCAATGCTGTAAAGATTCAACATAAAAGTTATTGCGTGAAACACAATATGGCCAACAGATTGTGTATCAGCGGAGACAGTGTCATATCCGCTTGCTAGTAGCAAATCTGGCACATCTACAATGAGCAGCACAAGAGCGCATCGTTCAATACATATATTATTAATTGATCTATCTTTCCAAGCTCGCATCACTGTTTTTACAAAAAAATTGTGGGAAAACGCACTTAGGAAAAACGAGTTGAAACTACACTGCGATTGAAATGCAGCTGAGAATAAAAATAAAGTATTAAAGAAAACTGCCCTCAGTGGAAATAACAGCTGTACCGCTCTTAGATATACCATTGTGACAGGACAACACTAAGTATGTGTGCAATTCCATTGTATATTTTATAGTTAGTTAACTTTGAAAACAGTCTGTTTCCTGGTTGTCCATGAATAAGGAATGAGGCTAACTTTATCGATCTATGCTAGAATGGTATTCTGCATATCCTTCTTATTTGAAGTTAGCTTAGCATATTGCACTAAATAATTGGTTAAATTTAAAACAGCCAAATCAATTTAATTTATATAAGTGAAAAAACGATAACCTATTAGAATAAATTAATGCAATTGACCCAATTCACCTCATTATCTATATTGGCCAATAACTATTAAGTAAATAAAAATACAGCCGTATTGTAAACGCGGCTGTTAATCTATACAAGCAGTCTAAAAACGGTTCAGAGATTGGTTAGGTTAGAAGGAACACTAAGTTGATTGTTTAGATAAGACAATATTATTTGTCACTAAAGCTTGAATTTAACATTTTTACTTAAAATACTGACAAATAAAATTGCGGGGAGGAAACGAGTTTAAAGTCCCCATATATTCTTACCGAATATTCGGCTTCGGCCTAGCACATTAAATATAGAACACTTGGTAATAAAACGGGGGATAAACATTTTGCGTGCACAACAGCACAACGGTTATTGCTAGGTAACCAATCTATCCCTAAATACATTTTCAATGGCCAATTCAGTTAACAATCGGTGAGTGGGTGAGTACAACTTATAACAATTAACCAAATTCCAAAATATATATAAGGTCTAATTTAGGCGCCATTTTTAACAAAGCCCCAAAGAAAGAAAATACTACAAATCAGAATTTCAAACCTAATATCTTGAATCGCACGGTATACGCTGCAATATAACCTAACTGTTGCTATTTTTGCTGTAGAGAACCTGAATAATTACTAACACTTGGAATGTTGCTTCAAAAGAACAACTACTCATTAAAACATTGTATCAAGAACAATCAAGATATTTGGTTTATTTGACATAATAAATATGGACATTTAGTTAAACATGGCAACACGTGCAATCCCAACACATTAAAAATATTAATACGTATGCATATAACTGCACAAATATAATTCCAAAATATATAAAATGAAGGACGCAGGTCCAAACTATGAAGTTGCGAACACCAATATAATTTCAAACAATAAAATTAATGTAATGTTAAAATTGGCTAATGCAACTATTCAAACATTACACAACGAGTAGTATCGGCTACCCAAATAGCAAATATGTACGATCAAAATGACATATTAAAATTCTTGTACGGCGTAAATTGTAACCATGTTACGACTAACAGTTCATACTACTTCCATACATTCTATCATACCAATCATAATAATGCTTAGCAATATTTCCCTTTGGCATGAATTTTGCCTCAGCTTGTGATATAAATTATAATCAAATTTTACTATTTGGTTAATAAGGAAACGAGTACCCCTCGCTTGTATTATGGAAATTGTTAAAATGCTGAAATAAAGGACACTTCTAGTTCGCTTCCTCCAGCGTGGACTGATAAAATAGCCCAAAGTACTTCCATCAAATGTCGGACATATGAAACATCCTGGACTGGCGATGTTCCGCTAACATGCGAAAGTGGTTCCTGCTCGCGTTGACAGAAAAGTTCGGCAATCGAACACGTGTTCAGTGTTCAAGACCAGCGGAGTGCATTCCAAATTCTTTATAAACGGTTTAAAATTGATAGCTTTACGAGGTGCGCTAATAAATGATAAATACATATCGCATTAGCGAAATATCTAGAGCAAACCTAAGCACGCAATAAATTAAAGAAATGTTTGCCTACCTGCTCCATTGGAAGCGCCACAAATTACAATAGCTTGCTTCACGCGGTTTCTTCACCCACAAAATCCATATAAATTGAAGTTATAAGCGAGCGACCAGTTGTCCTTAACTAAAATAACTAATACAGTCGAATCGACAAATTCGTAAATTACATTTACGAAGAATAGGAATTTCAGGTTTGGATACGACTTGGGCCAAAAACACGACCGCTTAATTTGCTTTCTAGGAACACAGGATAGATTTTGAGCTCCAACGTACTGCTCCTTGCGCAAACGAAGCGCGTTCCGATAACAGAATGCAATGCGCGAGCGTTCGGAGACCAGAAATATTAATACTCCAACTAACGCGTAAGTAAACCGTAACAATATTTTAGCGCATAATGTTTGAGAGTGGCCGACCTCACTATCGATCACTGTGGAAACAGCGCTGACCCGTTGAATATTCCGGGAAAGGGGTTGGCATAATGAGGAGCTGGAGGAGACTGTAATCCCTTAAGGGTGTACGCGTAGGTGTTGGATTACTCCAAATGGGCGAGTTTCCCGAAGTTTCACACAGATTGATCTATCAGCCTTGTGGCTTCTAGAGAAGGCAATAACTCGATTAATCTGGTTGGAAGACAATCGATGAACAAATGAAAGAATGGGATGTTATGGAAGTGTCAGAAATAAGGATAAAAACATAATATGTGTAAAACTAAATTCTGGAAATACATGGTATTATACAGTAGATGAGGAAAATATCTATTAAAGCACATAATTGTTACTAAATAAGAGAACGTTACTCTACATAGAATTGGATAAAAGCGTCAAAGATGGAATAATATATTTGACGCTTCCAACAAAAGAAAAGTGAGCTCTAAAAATTGTGCAAGTGTATGTCCTGATGAAGATACACTCTAATATCTTTACGATGACGTAAAACGTACATTACATGCTGCAAACACAAATGCATTCATTGCAATGTAACTAAAATTAGCTGATCAGTGTTATTTAACCATAACAATAGTATATATAAAACTCAACAAACAACTAGAACGAGACATCTACAATCCACATTTAATATAACAGGTCCACATGTTAAAATAATGTTTAAGTTTAGCGAAATCTAGCTTATTTACGAGATACTCAACGACATCTCCTGCTTCTCCGTCGTAAGATTGCAGAGTTCTGCAAAGACCAGCTCTATCTTATCATCTCTATTTTATCGTCCCTCTTTGCGCAAACATTACATAGCGTTTTAACCACTAAACCATAAAGGTTTGGGAATTAATTACTTATCGTATGACTTTTTCTCCTTAGCATAGAATTTCGGATTAGATCGCGTAGTATTTGTAGATGAACACCCAGCATTCTCTGGCTTAATGTGCCTTGCATCTTGTGAAGTCGAAAAAAAACCCGCGCGATGGCCATGCTCTTTGGTGGCTCGTGTTGTTTGAGTATCTTGAGAACGAGGATACTTAGGCAGATTTGGCCGTTTTGCTGTTTGTGCATCCATATTCACTAACGTTTCGCAAGACCTTGCAACTTGCATCATCAGAGTGAAAGTCGCACTGTACACTCAAACAACACGAGCCACCAAAGAGCATGGCCATCGCGCGGGTTTTTGCTCGACTTTACAAGGTGCAAGGCACATTAAGCCAGAGAATGATGGGTGTTCATCTACAAATACTATGCGGTCTAAGCCGAAATTCTATGCTAAGGAGAACAATTCGAGTCACCGCGAAAGCCTCAAACAGTACTGATCGTATGACGTCAGTTGTCTGGTTCGAAGATGCAGTTTTCCGCGACAGGTTTCGACTGGTCTCGTAGCTCTTGACCTACGTGTTGCTATGAACGTATGACTTCTTAGCAAAATCTGATGAAACCTTGTACAAGAAATGTAACGAAAGTTTGTAGAAAAGAGAAAGCGATAGAAGCGTGCAGTCCGTTAGGTTACCGGATTTTTGAAATCGCTCACGTTCAAGCTTTCTTGCAGTACAGTCGACAAACTAAAAGTTATTTTTGTGGCGACGCGGACCCTGGCGACTAATCGTGACTCGCTTGGGGGTAGCTATGTTAAAAATTCCGTAGTATTTGAACTTTTCAAACAGCATTCCTTTTAGTTTATGTCGTGATTTTCGCCAGGTGTCAAGTCATTGGGAGGGGCGCTAAAATTTATTTTACGGCCTAGAATCTATATCGAGAATTGCAATTTTCAACTCTAACAGGCAGATATAATAGGGGCTCCCATTGAACCAGTTTTTCTTGAGGAAGTACGTTTAACGAGGATTGCAAGTTGTATGTACCTCTTCTCTGGGGATATAGTAGCGTCACGCTTGGCAAAAGACGCCCTTGGTTCGCTTCCGCATCTAATAAACGTTCCGGCAGCAGCTGAGTGTGCGCCAGTGCCAGCCATCCGTTGGACGCAAGACCGCAACATCTAAACTCTTAAATATATTATGTTTTCTCTCATTTTAAGCGTTTATGGTAAACAGTGAAGTGGTCAGCTAATTAACAAGTGATACCTTTTAAGAAATCTATTTGACGCCACAAAATTGGTCATAATTTTTAGCTAAGTTAAATAATTAAGAAATCAAGTATTTGCTACCGTCAATAGTTAAGCTTAGCAGTTGGTAATCAATTTGTGATGGTTTTTAAGTAATAGTACTAACCCTTTCGTACAGTTCAGATTGTGCAAATTATATCTACATGCGTATATTCACAGTTAATATGCTTAATTTAAATTAACCGTGCTTTTTTATTTCATTTAAGATGTTGCATGCGATTTTCAATATATTTGTTTGCGTGTAAGCAAGTTTAGCGACTACAAGGCATTCAATTAAGGTAAGTTCGAGGTAGCTGCACGCTGATCGTCGCATACGAGCACTGTCGAAACTCAAGAGAATCGTTTCCATTTTCGACTTTAACGAATAAGCCCTGTATTACCAATCTCAAGGTCTGTGGCGTTCAGCTTACAACCCTTCGATCAATTTACAACATCTTCATTCAATTTAACAGGTCGCTACCCTAATTAACAATTATTGAAGTGAACTGCGCCCTTTCCGATGAGTTAGCCGGCTAACTTTGTGACAGGACAGGATTTGTCGTTTTACAGCCACACTGGATACTAACTTTCAAACGTTTAGAGGAAAAAGAACATAGATGGAAAGAAAAACAAAACTTAAAAAATTTTAAAAGACACTGAGATGATGAAGCTAAACAGAATCTGATAAAGAAACTGGCTTACACTTTGTAGAAATACTAGAAATTGAGAATTAAAAGATGCTGCACCGTAAACAAACACAAAATTCTAGAATTTATCAAGAATAATGTTCTTGAAATGTTATTCTGAAGGACCTGCAAATCGACACCGCGACCCCTGCCCCCTCCGAAGGCAATTCACTTGCCCTAGTTTTGTATGTCTAACACTTGCTCAATGAAAAGAATTTAAGTTGAAACCTCAACCTCTGTATTCAATTAGGTTAAAGTTTACAGTAAACAGTTTACTCACTCTGTAGATACTAGCAGAGGAAATGCCCGTTAATGTTTTACCACCGTCACAATTCCTAGTATGAATGTTTTCTCTGTGGTGGATCGAAAACGACGAGTCCCCAGGTAATCCCTGTACCGTTTTGGAATACCCTCAGGGATCAGTATTATTTAGTGCTGGTACGGGCCTAGCAACCTCGAGGTACCCGAGCAAATGGCCGAAAACTCCGGCTGGTGGAAAGCCACTAAAACGCCTTCAGAACTCTTTGCCTTCAAAACGCCGCACCATCCGCATGAAGATGCCCGAAGGAGCATACATTTGCCTGCCCTGAGTCGCAGCCCTCTAGATGGTAATACCCGTATCTGCACCGCCAAGACCTCTGGTGTCCGGGGAAATTGATACCGCAGCTTTCAAGTTTATCCTGCAGACACACCAGGTGTTGGTCCAGGTGTAGGTGAAACCACCGTAGAGAGGATGTCCATCCAGCAACGATTTCCTCCGAGGAAAAGGGCATATGTAGCTCTTGCTCCTATATTAAATTTTTATTATGCATAAAATTTATTACATTTAATACATCGCTTAATCAAGCGCTGCATCAATTCGACGAGTGAATTGGCGATAAGGAATCCTACCTGCTATGCGCAGCGTAGCGCTAAATGAACGACAGCGTCGTTCCTTTTTCAGTGAGAGCTAGGATAAGTACCCCAATAACGCGGCAGAAAAGGTATAAAAGTGGATTGCACTACCAGTTCCAGGCACGTAAATATATCCGCGCTTAAGTGCACAAGTCCTGGCCAGCAACACACCAGTCCCAGTCTTAAACTCTCCGCTTCCTTTACTGATTCCAAATCCGTTCCTACCTGGGTCCTCCAATCTGGTAAGCTGAACTGTCTAACGGAGCAGACCTTCAACTCTTACAAGCCCAGGCTTTATGGAAAATGGCAAAATGAACTTGCCGGATTGAATCCAAAACTTTCCATGTAGGCGAAACCGCTAGAATTCGATTTTACCTTAGTTGCTGAACTTTTTCGGGAAATCAAATTCTTGAGTCTAAAACCCTCGCTTGGCGGATAAACTGTCTTGCAGGGTTAACCGCTTAAAGCAAATCCCGAGCGAGTAAGCCCCAAGCGCAAATACCGGCGCCTAGAAACATTTCCCAGTGATGCTTTAACCCGCACCGTAGTATCTATTAACATACCTGTAATAATTCACGTAAGAACCCGCAGATACCTGGTGGATAATCCGCTCAGAGGCCCATGGCATCGCTACGGCAGCAGGAAAAGTCGCCCGCCACATATCAGCACTCGGACTAGTCGTAAAATTACACTTTTTTGTTATTCTGAGAGCCCCGAATTTACACCATATGGCATCGCCACCACTTACTCGTGTGAATTTACCAAATAGAATATACAGGTAATGCGTAACGTCTGTTTTTGCATTTGTTTTGTTAGAGCCAGAACCGTAAATAAAACTCCTTGGCCACTTCATATCGCCTTGAGCGACGTCGCAGGCCGGCGGAACAGGTGCAGCGCTAAAGTCACGTTCCAGCCCGATTCAGAAAGGTTGAAGTCCACGACACTCTACCCGTATGTGTTATTTGGGTTGCGGACGGACCAGAAGCAACGAAATACACCCCACGAGGAGATCATTTAATTTTATTAATGTACAAATCACTTATTGACGAATTTCATCGTATTTTGTAACTAAAGTTAAAAACAACATATGTATCGTAATTACAATGTGTTTTTCCTGACATTATAAGTAAATATTTGAGTTTGAGCGAACCCTGCCTCAGATTTGAGATTAACCCGAGGTAGAAACTTTTAAAACGTTGCAATGTTATCTTGACTAACTAGTTTTATTCACTGATAAACTACGCGTTATATGTGCAGGTACGTTGCTTTGCAGAATCGCTACCCTTCCAGGAGACATTTAGAAATTGACTTCGTGAAAGTTCTGGGTTCTGAGGATAGTGTAGCCAAGACTAGCTTAAATAAAAAGAGATAAAGACAGTGATCGAATACAGCAAAAAACAATACAACGAAGCAGGAGTAATGACGAATATTTCAGTTGGCACATTTGTAAAATTACAATCAAAGGTGTTACAATTTATTTACTGATAAGGAATTAAATTATACATTCAGTTTCAACCTATGTTCTATATATTAAAAGTAAGTTATTCTTAAGTGTCTTATTTATTTACGCATTTGCTTACAAATTATGGCAACATAAAGTTGCATGAAAGGATTGTGCAGTATTAAATATTGCCAGTAACACCATATGAACTTAAATTTTGATTCACTAGCTAATTGCTACTGTCTTTTCCTTCGTGAATTAAAGGTAGAGGGTAAGATACTTGTAATATATTGTAATGTTGTTATATAGTAGCTAAATGAAATTGTATAACGATTACTAAATAGGAAGCTCCGGACCCAATCATCTGAAAGAAAAGTAAATAATATAACTATTTGAAAGGAAGCATTATCTTTTGTTATTATTAGGTCTTACTGCAAATATTAACAGAAGGTTTAAATTAAACCAACCGCCTGCCGTAATAGTAACGTCATCGTGCAGCAGCTGCAAGGAAAAGGTATGAATCTAAAACAACAGAATTTGTAGATAACTATTTAAGGTGTTTCATTAATTACCTTTCTACCTAGTTCCGGTTCTTTATGGCAGGCTGTTGCTTTGAGAAGGGTTCTTTTTATAGAACAAGCCTAAAATAATAAAAGCATAAATGGGGCCCTTTACTCAAAATTGTTCCTTTACAATAATACGTTTGCTTCAATTCAATATGCAATAATTGTTAGGCCATGAGGTGATGAAAGAATCAACTGCTTATGTAACGGGCTTTTTATTTTACATATCGGAAGAAATAGATAAAAATGTAGAACAAACAGTGCACTTTCAACTATTAGATTTCCTCGGAATAAGGCTTCTCTCCG
Source organism: Agriotes lineatus (assembly GCA_940337035.1). Taxonomy (NCBI): domain Eukaryota; kingdom Metazoa; phylum Arthropoda; class Insecta; order Coleoptera; family Elateridae; genus Agriotes; species Agriotes lineatus. The sequence continues at coordinate 34,849 of CALNHX010001778.1, read as the reverse complement.
CTCAGTTTCTCTCTATCTGATATTGTGCATATTTTAGTTTATGACCTCAAGAATTTTAAAATATTTTACCTTTAACAAAGAATACAACTAAGGTCAGATTTTTTATTGGACAGAGCATCGATTTCATTTCCAAATCGCATTTTATTTATATACACGGGTGACACTAGGAAAGTTTTGCAGCCAGGGTCCGAGTGACAATGGGGTGCCGTTAACAGTGTCATGTTTCTGCTGTCTGTTACACTGCAGACAATTCTTGGTGATCGCCGAAATGTTTAAAATATTGCTATATATCGATTTCCATTCATTAGGTGAAGAGCACATAGGGCAAATTGAGTACTCGAACGTCATTAGTATCGTGGCAGGGGTTAAACATGGCTGTACTGCTACGATTTCTCCACGAGCTCACTCAACATGCCTTCAGCCATAATCAGAAGATCACGATCAGTAAAAAAGAAGATGATTTCCGTGTTTCTCACAGGAAGAGAAATTTTGGAGTGTGTGATATTCAAACACAAAGGCAGCTCTGATCCAATCAGAAGATGGCGGTAATTCTGCATCTGAATTGCAAACAATTCTTCATGACCACCTAAATGTTTGAAAGATTTGTTCTGTATCGTCGATCCACATTCATTAGATAACTAACAAATAAAGCACCGTGTTGCTTGCTATCGGAAAATTCTAGCGAAGCTTAAGAACTGACCTTTTAGTGACGCCAACAGCATCACGGTAGATGATCAAACGTGACCTTATTACTAAGATATCCACCCGAACTCACACATTTTCGCAGAAGAAACAATTCCGGTCACAATCAACAGATTACGGTCAGCGAAAGAGAGGACGATTTCAGTGCTCTTAGCAGAAAGGGCCATTTTGGAGTGCTTGATGTTAGAGACACAGAAGAAATTCCAGTCCAATCATAAGATCACAGCATCATTGCTTCTATAATGCAAATACATCTTCATGACCACTTGGATGTTTGAAAGGTTTATTCTCTATCGATTCCCATTCATTAGTTGAATAGCTAATAAAGCACCGTGTTGCTTGGTATCGGAAAATCATGTAAAAGCTTAAGAACTAAACTTTTCGAGACGTCAATAGACCACAATGCTATTGTGGGTGATCAAACGTGGTTTTATTACTACGATATCTCCACGAACTCACACAGCATGATGTAGTTGTTCGCAGACGAAACAGTTCCAGTCACAATCAACAGATTACGGTCAGACAAAGAGAGGATGATTTCCGTGCTCTTAGCGAAAAGGGCAATTTTGGAGTGCTTGATGCTAGAGACACAGACGAAGCTCTGGTGCAGTCAGAAAATCACTGCATCTCTGCATCTACATTGCAAACAAATCTTCATAATCACCTGACTCTTTAAAATGTTTGTTCTTTATCGATCCCTGTTCATTAGCTGAGCAGCAAATAAGCACCGTGTTGTTTGGTATCGGAAAATCTTTGTTAGGTTTCAGAACTGAACTTCTCGTGAAGTCAATAGCACCGTGGTAGATGTTAAAACGTGGCCTTATTACTGCGACACTCCCTTCTCGTTCATTTGTGTCGAAGTAGAAATTGACATAAATATTGAGATCAGTAAATATCCTGACATTACCATAACTTTTTTCTTATATTTTTTAAAGACAAGCTCAAGATTAAGTTAAGGTAACTTAAACTGCTATATTTGACAGACATATCCCAAACTGTTTGTTTTAAAATGCTGTCATTCTCGTTATACTTTTGGCAGTACTGAAGTGTATTGTTAGTGATGCTGTTCATGTCAAATTTGAGGTTAGGGTTTGCGTCAGCTTGTGTAAGACTGACGAAGAACCTAATCTAACCTCGAATTTGACATTGTCTGACAGTGCTAGCAACAATATATAGTATCAAAAAATATTTTCATCTAATATGGCTATGGAATACTTCCTAATTTATGAATGTAACTATAACTAACTTACAAAGCAAATGTCAAATTTTGACATTAGGTATAAACGTAGTTGCATTCATAAATGAGGAACTATTCCATGGTCACACTAGATGAAAATAATTTATCATACTTTATTATTGCGGCCATAGGGCATTGGGGATTAGTTGACTTCTCCCCACTACTTTCTGAACGACTGCGCATCTCCGGGAACGTTTCACTTTGTAATCCTTACACCATGGTTTTGAATAGTTACTATATAAGTTTAGCAAACGACTTAGCTATTACAGTGTATTTTTTAATATAAAAATATTCTTGAATAATAAAGATATTGTTAGTATAGAAGTTGAGAAAATGGAAAAATAACTGGAACTGTAATATGTTGTTTATATGATCTTTGATGACAATTATATTTTATTTATATTTATTTTGCAGGTAAGGTAGTATTAGTAAATCTCCTTAAGTGATAAGTATACTTTTTAATTTACTAGAACTTACTGCTTAATTTGGTTCTTCATCTTCGGTAGCAAGTAGATCAATTTTTTTGATATACGGGTTTTTCAAATCCCTCAACTGTTATCATTCTCTAGCTGTTATCATACAGTTTAGACCTGCCGGTTTCAGGTCATTATTCCATCTCATTGGCGGACGTCTTCTTGGTCTTGTGAAATCCTAAGATCTCCACTCTAACATCCTTTTATACCATGTTTCGTAGGTGTCTCCGTCTACATGTCACTCAAATCTTTCTCTCAATTCAACGCCCTTTGTTACTTTTGTTCGATCCCTTATCCATAAATATGTTTGTTTTTCGTTCTCTTAACGTTATGTCCATTTTAATGCACTTTATAGCTCTTCGTGCTTTTTATAGATTTTATCAATGTCCAATTTTAGCCACCGTAGTACATTACAGGTAGTACGTATACGTTACAAGTGTTTGTACAACGGTATGTTTTTGTTTTTTATTATAGTTCTAATTTCCCAAATGCGTTCCACTATTATCTTAATCGTACATTTATGTCTAGTAGTTTAGTGGTTAAAAATCACTTTTGCTTTTCGTTAGGTTAGTCGATAGATCCGATTTTCAATTTAAGTAATTTAACATTTATTGTAGTTTCAGCAAATTCCTTTCAATTGACGACTTAACCTTTTCTACTAATACATTAAAGCTCGACTTTGACATTCGGTAGCATGATTTTGTTGATGTTAAGAGAGCCGTCTTGCTGCGATAAAGTAAAAATATTGCACTCTCTATTAGTTTTGATATAAGGATGGACATGAATTTCCTTTTGGGTTTTCTGTTCTTATTTCGTATGTACGTATGTACGTTATCATCACCGTCACTCGAAAACATTTTCCACCAGATGGAAGAAACTGCTCTGATGTGTATAACTAACACAAGTTGCCGTCACGATCTCATCGGTGGTATGTATCAGTTGCATGCTATTTCTGATGAAGAAGAAGACGTACGAAATGTGCATAAAAATGAAGCAAACAATGGATGCTTATAAAGTAAAGATATGCTTAAATAATTTTGACACAAATGTAAAATTATGCACTATTATAGTTTCATTTTGAAATGAATAGTTCAAAGACCATATACCCCAGAGAGAGGAAGAAGATTAGGAACATTAAAGTGCTTTAAAAATCTACTGGGATAATACGATTGTGCTTATTTAATTTAATGTATTTACCTGTTTCGAAATCATATCGCAAACATAGAGTAACTCTGTTATTAGCATTATGCACCAAGTCACAACGGCCGTAAAAAATACACAGTTATTTGTATCAATGGGTTCGTAGGTATATAGCGTCGTGAATAAATAATAGAAATTTAGCAGTATCAGTGAATATCCTAGAAATACTTCTGCCCTCAACGGTAACCCATATATTTTATTGATTACTTTTGTGATGCTGCATAACTCTTGATGCACTTCAGCTACATAAATAACATGGGCAGATGACAGATCATTCACGTTTGAATCAATAATCGTTTGATGTATGTATCTATTTACAATGCTAAATCGCTGCGATAGAGAATAGAACCAGGCTCGTGTTCCAGCCTGCACCACGTGCATGTAGACGTAAGCTATGAAAGCGATAATATTGAGTACAACATCTGCAAATGTCTCTACATTATTGAAAATATTGACTCCAAGAAACATGAACTCGATAATCATCTTTACATAAATACATGCAGTAGTAATTTTATTAACCAAATTATTATCAACGCCAACCCCGAAAGAGGATATGGTTTCATCGATAGCTATCACTTGTCTCAACGTTTGTATTTCTTGCTGTTGAAACAGTTTTTGGCTGAAAGCGGTCAGAATAAAAGAAACGCCGATAACGTGGCTTTCAAATGCCAAAATAAACCATCGCAGAAAAGCGATAGGTCCGTCGTTGGCTCCCATTCTATAAACATCAGCTACGACAGCGATTAGAATAAAAATGTACGTAATCCCATTATATAACTTTTGGTAGCTTGAGGGTTGAAATTTCCTGTTGCCCAGCTCTCCTCGTAATATAAATTGAGTAGCACCCATCCATTTTTTCAAATGGTAAGACGTAGAAAATGCTGTACATAAGTCTCCTCGGTGAACAGTTGTTGGTATTAACTTAGGATTCCTCATTATACAATCGACACGCCAGTTCTATGCTTCGCAATTGATCTAATTCATTGTGGACATTGTTAAGTACTATATTCTATCACAAAATTTGAACTCATTATCTTAATTACAGTTCTGATTATATAAAATAAGTGTATTGGAAAAAAACTCCACTTAATATTAAGTGGGGGAAACATGGAATAGTATAATAGTCAAATGCGCCCTGGATAGAAGCATTTGTTTCTTTTCCTATATTAGGCAGATGGGCAAGTATCCCCAACTTTGTAAGTGATAATTACTCACTTAGTAACGCAATATAATGTTAAGTGTAACTCGAGAGCTCACTCGTTGGTAAATACGTAAGTGTTGCTAACCACGAAAGTTTTCAACAATGAGATATATCGATTGAATATTTATTATCCTTCGTAATCACTTCAGAATTACAACTTGACGTTAACAAAATAATCCAAACAAGTTAGTAGTACTACGTCTCCTGTCCTACACAGCTCTGTATAGGTTCACCTGGGACCTGGGACACTTGTGAAATATTGGAAAATACAGAGGAAGCCTTATCTTTAGACTCTGCAATAAGAAAGCAGAAACCACAGTGCACATTTTGTGTGTCTGTGATGCGTTGAAAAGTAAAAACCGGAGCATATTCGGCTAGCCTACTATGGAACCGAAGGCTTTGCTACAGACCCGGTGAAGGACCTATATCATTAGATACAGAGAACAAAGATCAGAGAATGGGTGTAGCTCACTAATTAGGGTATGCACAATAAGCCCTTTAAGCTGCAATATCCCCGGAATCAGCAGAGAGACGGGATCCCTGTGAAGTTAGCACCACAACTTCAAAAAAATGTTGATTTTTTCAAGAGTTCCTGTTGCACCCGAAAGAGTTCTAGAGTTCCTTGCTATTTTTAGGAATAGGTCTATGTATTTAAGAGAAAAAAATGTGAATTGAAAATTTGGAGTGCCAATTTCACATTTTCCTCGGACAATTACCACTATAACTCTTTTTCAGTCATACTTATTGAAACATGTTGTCACACTTTTCGATAGAACTCGCCGGGATGCTACTAGAACTCTAACAAAAAAAAAGATACAAAAAATTTTTTTTTATAAACCGGGCAAAAATATCTTTTTAATTTTTTAAAGTTCTAGTAGTTCCAATAGGAGTTCTAGTAGCACCCCGGCGAGTTCTATCGATAACTCTCATAACATTTTTTGATGAGACTCAAAGTAAAAAAGTTACGCCTATTTTTATGTTAGCACTTTTACAAAACGACCCAAGACCTTTAAGTAATTTTTTAAAGTTCCGGTAGTTCTAATAAGAGTTCTAGTAGCACCCGGACGAGTTCTATCGATAACTCTAGTAACATTTTTTGATAAGACTTAAAGTAAAAAAGTTACGCCTATTTTTATGTTAGCACTTTTACAAAACGACCCAAGACCTTTAAGTATTTTTTTACAGTTCCGGTAGTTCTAATAGGAGTTCTAGTACCACCCCGGCGAGTTCTATCGATAAATCTAACAACATTTTTTGATAAGACTCGAAGTAAAAGGGTATCATATGTGTAAAATCAAATTCTGTACTTAAAATCGCGGATTTAATTAGGACTTTTAATTAGAGCATTTAGTTCGCGGTTTAATTCGCGATTTAATTCGCTGTTTAATTTTAGCATTTTATTATGTCAATTAAAATTTTATTGACAGCTAGGTCAATCAAGGTGTCGGAATACTACTCACGTGTATAATAATAAAATGTGAGCAAACGAAAATGAAATCAACCTTGGCTTTGAAATGTTTGTTTTATGAATAATATGTTGGTGACACTGTAAGTCTATGTTAAATTCGAGGTTAGCAGGTTAGGTTTTGCGTCAGTTTTAGCACAGACTAACGCAAAACCTAACCTACTAAACTCGAATTTGACATAGACTTACAGTCGCACCAACATATTATTCATGAAACAAATATTTCAAAGCCAAGCTTGATTTCATTTTCGTTTGCTCACATGTTACATTTAACAATTATGACGATCTACGAAAGAAATGTGTCAGAACGCTGTGGTTGTTCCACATGTCATTATCTATGTAGTAAAATAACGATATTTGGAGATTTTTATAGTTCAATACGTTTAATATGTTTTGTTTTTCAATATTTGTAAATTAGAATTTATAAAAATGCAAAAAAAATAAAAAAAGTTTAAAAGAACGCCACGATGTATCTCCACCTTGACACAGTGGGGTGGCTTCCTTGCATAACCATTGAAGTAATAATAAGCAAATGTTTGATGTAAAACTAAGAAAGATACTAATTCTTTACTAAACTATCAAAACTTAAAGAAATTGATTTGATGACATTGATTTAGCAAACACAAAAAAGCTCGTAACTTTTTATTACTTCAAGTCTTATCAAAAAATTTTATTAGAGTTATCGATAGAACTCGTCCGGGTGCTACTAAAACTCCTATTAGAACTACCAGAACTGTAAAAAATTACTTCCAGGTCTTGGTCGTTTTGTAGAAGCGCTAAGACAAAAATACGCGTAAATTTTTTACTTTGAGTCTTATCAAAAAATGTTATTAGAGTTATCGATAGAACTCGTCCGGGTGCTACTAGAAATTCTATTAGAACTACCGAAACTGTAAAAAATTACTTCCAGGTCTTGGTCGTTTTGTAAAAGCGCTAACACAAAAATACGCGTAACTTTTTTACTTCGAGTCTTTTCAAAAAATGTTATTAGAGTTATCGATAGAACTCCTCCGGGTGCTACTACAACTTTTATTAGAACTACCGGAACTGTAAAAAATTACTTCCAGGTCTTAATCGTTTTGTAAAAGTGCTAACATAGAAATTAGCGTAACTTTTTTACTTCGAGTCTTATCAAAAAATTGTATTAGAGTTATCGATAGAACTCGCCTGGATGCTACTAGAGCTCCCATTAGAACTACCGAAACTTTTAAAAAATTGCTTTCAGTACTTCGTCGTTTTGTAAAAACACAGAAATGGGCGTAACTTCTTTACTTTGGGTCCTATCAAAAAATGTTATGAGAGTTATCGATAGAACTCGTCCGGGTGCTACTAGAATTCCTATTAGAACTACCGGAACTGTAAAAAATTACTTCCAAGTCTTGGTCGTTTTGTAAAAGCGCTAACACAAAAATACGCGTAACTTTTTTACTTCGAGTCTTATGAAAATATGTTATTAGAGTTATCGATAGAAATCGCCGGGGTGCTACTAGAGCTCCCATATCCTATGTTATACACGGTTGTGCTGGTGATTTGAACTTTGACACTTCACTTGACTTTAAGAGGACACTAGTACCGCCAGCTTCTCCGGCACTACACTTAATTTTAGTCAGAGTCACTGTTGTTGGTGAATGTTAAAGTATCTTGAGGAAGTTGTCTTTTTAGGGACGCGTGTAGACAAAGCTGGGTAGTAATTAATTACTTTGTAATTATATTACTAGTTAAGTTCCTTTTTGTTTATTTGCCTAGGAATTGAGTTACTTTTCAAAATGCGGTAATTGTAATTGGGAATTGCCATTTTTGTAGTACTTGACAATTACTTTTTGAAAGTAATTAATACATTCAATTACTCAATTACTTTTGTGTAACGAAATTACTCTAAAGTATTTAAATTACTTGACAAGTACTTGAATTACCTGTGGTAATTGAAATTACTCGCGGTATTTCAATGACTTTATGGTAATTCAATTATTGAATTACTGACCTCGATTGGGTGCTAAACCTCCAGAACTCAAAAATACGATAAGGTCTTATTTAGTTACATATTAAGCAAATCGGAATAGGGTCTTCCCGCAACTTTGTGCATTTGCATTGGTTTGTGTATGTAGATGTGCTATGTAGGTTGTAATAGTGAAGTTAATATTGTGTAAGACGCTAAAACTATATTTGCGGCAAGTACATTACAGATTACAATACCTACGGTAAAAGTATAATTTAAAATAGCTTCATTAGACGATATTGGTTCACAATAATTATGTACTTATTTGTTTGCTTTAAACGATGTACTAGCATAGGATTATACTGCCGTGAAAGTGTAACAACGTTAAGTCCAGAAAATTAAGTTTTTGAGTGAGGAATTGAATTAAACGGCCAAAATCCGATAACAACATTTAAACAGCGTAAAACACATAAATAAAATGTACCTAATTGCAAAATTACATGCCTGGTTGACTCAGAAAGGCAGTATGAGGTATGGTACTAGTACAATTTAAAAACGCCGCATAAGTTTACCACATTCTGGCATTGAATGTTTTGTAAGTTATCCATTTTCTGTCGCATTCTTGCCTTGTAATGCTCATATGCTGATTTAAGTTATACCGGGTGCTGCGTTGACGGACGAAACACACAAAACCCCTATGCTAATTACAAGGCATTCAAATATTGACTTCTTAATGATTTTACATTCCATTATTTTTTTAAAGAACAGTGCATATTGACCCAATTTATGTAATTTTAGTTATTTTATTACCCTAAACTTAAAATCAATAGGTATAATTAAATATTTTGATAAAATTAATAGATATTCTTAAATATGTTGATAAAATTTTGAAATTTGAAGTAAAATTATGAAAGCAACCTGATAAATTTATTTGTCGAACGTTGGCAGTTATTTTATGAAATATGTGTTCTTTCCGGTGTGTTTAAAAAGTAATTACATAAGGGTTGACGATGGAATATAAAAGTAAGGTCAACAGCAAGCTTTAAAATTCATTAACTGTCATCACTGTTGTTGTTATTGTAAGTTTATTTTATACGTTGATATCGTGATTGAAAATGCTAGAAATTGCTGTCTCTAAATCTTGCTGTTCTCCTTATGTAATTTCTTTTTAAATATATGGTATAAAGATGTCTTGAATGTAAAAATGACTTAATTGTTTCGTGCTTGGGCAAATGTCTTTTATTCTTGTATCTGATGTACGAATTTTGATTTCAATCAGTCATTTTCAACTAGGTTTATCAGTCACCTGTCAACTTTCAACAGTCCCTGATCCATACTAATTTGATATTTTGTTTTAAAATTTCAGAAGCTACCTAACACATTTATTGTATTTCCGGGACCAAAGGTAATACTTTAGTCGCCGTAAACAGGGACTAAGGTAGCTCATTTAATCCCTAGTGACTAAAGTAAAAATGATACCGTAACTATAGTAAATTTATGTACACACGAGGTTAGTTGGTTAGGTTTTGTTTGTCATTTGACACACACTGACGCAAAACTTAACCTGCAAATCTCGAATTTGACATATACTGACAATACACTTCAGTACTGCCAACTGATTTAGGCTCGCCAGGACCTGCTGCAATTTAGTTTTAATTGTCAGTTTCCAAATTGACAGATTCCAAATTTTGGAAATGTTTGATGATAATGGTCCCAAAAGTACAAAAAATAGCGTATATACCTCGGGACTAAAGTGCCTAAATCCTTTGAGTGGCTGTTGCCCTCGGGCTTCGCCCTCGAGGCAACAAACTCGACTCGCGGGATTAAATGGTGCACTTTAGTCCCTCATGATTTAATATACTATTTTATAGCTATTTGTATTACTAGGGAGAAAAATGTATCATTCCCTCCCGCGGATGTAGTTTAATTCTCCAGCGTTAGCGAGAACAGTACCTAATCAATTGTAATCATGCAAGGGAGTAAATGACATTTTAGCCCAGAGTTATACACATAGTTTGCTTTTTATTCTTACTTCTGACAATTTTCCATTCTATTTTTTTCATTTATTCATCGATGGTTTTATAACCAGATTAATCGAATTATTGCTGTCCTTAGAAGCTACAAGGCTTATCGATCAATCTGCGTGGGACTCCGGGAAAATTGCCCATATGGAGTAATCCAATAACTAACGGATGTGCCCTTTACGGATTACAGGCTCCTCCTAAAGCCTTGCTATGCGTCACTGCAAATCCCTTTCCCTGAATATTCAGCAAGTCAGCTCAGTTTCCACAGTAGTCGATAGTAAGGTCGTCCAGTCTTAAAATATGGGGACTTTAAACTTGTTTCCATATAATTTCAATAGGTTCCTGCGGTTTTAGTTGTCAGTATTGTGAGTAAAATGTTAAATTCAAGCTTTAGTGCAATGTAATATTATCTTATCTAAACAATCAACTTAGTGCTCTTTCAAACCTAACCGATCTCTGAACTGTTTTTCTACTGCTTGTATAGATTAACAGTCTTGTTTACAATACGACTGTATATTTATTTAGTTAATAATGGAGTTAATTGGGTCAATTGCATTAATTTATTTTAATAGGTTATTATATGTTCACTTATATAAATTATATTTATGTGGCTGTTTTAACTGCAACCAATTATTTGGTTTAATATGCTAAGCTAACTTCAAGTAAGGAGAATGTGCAAAATACCATTCTAGCATCGATCGATCATCAGTTACAGAAGTGGATAGGGGAAGCCCCACTCTTTGTTCATGGACAACCAGGAAACAGACTGTTTTCAAAGTTAATTAGCTATAAAATATTGCAATGGTATTAAGCGCTGGGCTCAGCTCTGCTTGCAGTTTAATTCAAAAGCGATTCACCTAAGCACAGAGTTGGGGTAATTTGTTTAGCTGCGAGACTAAAATGTAAATATCATTCAATAAATGCATCGAGCCAGATGCTTGAATTCAAAGCAAGTATTTGAATATTCACAGGTTGAGTGCGATATCTTAAAAATTAATTAAATAAGTTTGGGCATAATTAAAGCCAATTCAAATTAGATTCGATTTATTACAGAAAGGTTGCTAAGTGTAAGAGATTGTAGCGTAGTATTCAATTAAATAAACAGGAGTCGTTTTATGAACAATCTCATATAAGGTATAAGAAGCCAGAATCATATGAAAGAATAATGCAAAGAACAAAGAGCAAAATCTTAGAAGAAAAGGATTGGGCAGTTTGTTAGATTGAATTGGAATGCAAGAATTAGCAAGAAAATGGAGACAGTTAAAATTTTAGAGGAAGATCACACAGGCAGGATGTGGAACAAGTGAGTGCTATGAACTCTTAAAAAAGCTAATAAATGCAAGTGCGCCAGTGAGGACAATTTAATTAAAAACAAACGTGAGAGTGGCGCCAATAGACATTAAAACGCATTATGAACAAACAATAATTTTAAATGTAGGACATTTGTAAAATGTTTTAGTTATAAGAAATTTATGTTAAAAAGTAGTGCCATTGAACACAGTTAATATCCGTTTTTAAACATTTAGATAGGCAATTGTCATTAATGGTTTTGAAGAAGAAACAAATGAATAAATTAATGTAATAAAGCTGTGAATTTGTGCTCCTGAATAAAATTAGATTTCATGTAGTAAATCTGCATATTTGTTACAATCAGTGTTTTACCTAGTTCCCGTGGTAGTGTTTGTAGCAAAATCCGACACAAAAAGTTATTTAACCTAAAAAGGGGCCTTCCGATCATCATCGGCAGGAGTGTGAGATCTGCGACCAGCCAAAGTAAGCATCGGAGCAACTGGATAAGCATCCCAGGACGGAGAGCAGCAGTGTGCAACCATTTACGAGGGGTTCTAGCACCAGGGGACCGATAGCAGCCCCGAGACATCGAAAACCAGGTTCCGCAAGCCGCAGGCGATCGACAAAACCAGGTACTGAGTTTATCCTATAATTAACGCTGTTAGACCCGGGAAAAAGTTACGAGCGTCAGGCAGGCGATATTACCGAGCAGAATTCCAAAATTCTGGCAACAGGAAAGGCGCTGTCCGCATATGAAGAGGACTCCAAGTTGAGGTTATGTAATTCCGAACCGACGCTCCAAACACAAATGCCTAATTTGACCCGCGGATTTTGCTGAAACAAAAGATTGCCAGTGAATCGAAAAGAGGGATTATTTAAATTATTACCTTATCGAATGTTGATAAAATCCATTTTAGTAACTCAATTCAAAACGCATCTTGTACAATAAAACCGATCTGTGAGAAATTTTAACACTATTCTAACTTACCTACCGCGCAGTCAGATTAATACAGTGCCAGCGGCGCACTATACTGAATTTAAAAGGGGATCGCAGCCTGAGATTAAAAGAGCTTCTTGATTTACTAGCTAGCTTTCAAGTATAATTGATTGGTAGACAAATAAATTATAAAAAAGGGCGTACTACCATTTTCTATTGTGATTAAATACAAAAGAGAACTGCATTTTATGCTCAGTCAAATTTTACAATTAAATTTTGCAAAAGGTGGCTTCACATTATAATTTTTATAATTAAATATTTTCAAACAACCACATAAGACACCTGATCCATTGCAAAAGGGAATCAATAGTCCATTAAACTGTCCCAGTACAAACATTAAGGAGATTTATTACAAGATATAATGGAGTTGTATATATTGTTATGATATCATAAGAGTGGATATAGTTTGATAATTAATACGATAAAAGAATTTGGTAAAGCATTGTAGTTAGTCTTTGCAAAAGTTTAGAATATAAAAGGTTATTTGAATTAAATTTTAAATAGAGATTATATTTTAAGAAATGAGAATGGAAAGAATAAATTTCATATAGTTTAATTTATAAAGTAAGATGTTAAAAGATAGAAGTTATTTACTACTGATATCAGATACGACAGACCAAATTAAAATATTAAAAGATAACAAAGTATATAGGTATCAAATGTATATTTTAATATAGTAAGCATCAATAACGAAAATACGGTAGTTAGGAGAGTTGTTTTGGGAGTAAGAATAACAAACTCATAAAATGTATACAGAATTTTGAAAACTCCTTTTTGATATAATAAAAAAATTTGAAATTATGCCTTATTTGTATAAAAATGTTGGTGGTATACAAATAACAGGGCTTTTAACAAATCTACGTGGTACAAAAATATGAGAAAGTAATTTTGAAGTGATACAAGTACATAATCGGTGAAGAGATTGTGCAATACAGTTAATTAGATAGAAATAACCAGAAAACTACAGTATTTGAATAGATTTGGATTGAGCTGCTTTATTGGAACTGATACAGTTTATGGGAAGGAGTGAAAAGGATTTGACTGGTGTGGATTACTGCAAGTGTAGGAGCCGTGATGAAGGACTGATGTATCTTCCTGGGAATCATTCTGAGTGATTGGTGGTATTTGGATATTTCATTTTCATGCAGAGGACAGATCATCGTGACAATTAAACCTGAAAAGAAGTAATATTAGTTGGAGTACATCAAGGATAGTTTACTGGCAGAAGAGGGTTGTGAAGGAGTAATATAAAAGTCGATAGGTGCAGTCTTGGTAAAAGGAGGTTGGATTCTTCAAATACTTGGATATTTTCTGGAGGATTTAATGGCTGTAAATTGGTTTGACAGTTAATTGCAGTTGGACGTGTTCGTGTGGTGACTAGTTGTACAAGGGGATCTGTGGTGCTGGATGTGCAATTAGTAGAGTCAATAAGGTTGGTTAGTAGTTTAGTCTAGAATAAAAATGAAGTAGATGAACAATATTTATTACTTGCAATAATTAAGAGAGTTATTACTTACTATAAAAGATAGAGAAAGTCATACATCATAATAATATTGAAAACAGTGTACGTTGGTCGTATCTGATTACAAGTAGAAGAATTATTTTGAATTCATTCAAGATAAGTGACATTTAAGGTCATTTGACAATTGAAATTTATTCTAAATATGACAAGTCAAATATAAGACAACTAGATAAAAGAACCTAACCCTGATGATTGAGTTTTCATGGCAATAATTATTTTTAAAAGAGAAATCATTTGAAATTAATTTTTAAATAAGAAATAAATACTCACAGCTAGCAGAGCAGGGCAATTGAATTAAATACTTATGGTACAGAAAAGTGAAGTCATTGCAATATACTTAGTTGTCCTGTCATAATGCTTTATCTAAGGGCGGTACAGCTATTACTTTCACTGTGGGCAGTTTTCTTTAATACTTTATTTATATTCTCAGCTGCATTTCAAACGCAATGTAGTTTCAATTCTTTTTCCTAAGTGTGTTTGCCCACAAGTTTTTTTGGAAAAACACATGCGAGCTTGGAAAGATAGATCAATACCGATAAAAATATGTATAAATTCAACAAAGAAATTAATAATTTATGTATTAAACGATGCCCCCCTTGTGTGGTTCATTGTAGATGTGTCAGCTTTGCTACTGGTAAGCGGATATGACACTGTCTCCGCTGGGGCACATTCTATTAAAAATATTGTATTTCACGTAATAACTTTTATGTCGAATCTATATAGCATTGCACTCTTATCTGGCGCACGAATTTAGATTTCTGCTTTGTGTAGCACCTGAAGATTGTTACAATGCCATCGATGCCTTAGACACCTGGTGTTTTTAGCGCAGCTCGTTCTCTTGTCTTGCGACCACGTCCTCCGAGGTGAACTGGCAAGGTCATAGGCGCTGGCTCGAAGACGATGAAATGGCAAACAGTAAGCCCAACAAAGGAAAATTCCACAGCGACTGCGTGTGAACACAAGGTAGAGCAGATAGCATAAGTTAGCTGATTAATGAAAATCTCTTATTAAATTTCACAACTTAAAATACATCCATCACATGTATATAGGATCTCTAACGCAGCTGAATGAGAGCGCCGCCTTACGGTAGGAAGATGAAATACGAAAGCATACAGGTAAAGAGCTAAGCTAGTATGCAAGCTAAACTGCCTAACTACAAGACGTTGAAATTTGCCTAATTCGGGCATGTAACAAATCCATAATAAAATTACCGCAATTTGAATATTTACGATATCTTAACCCTAGCTAGAGCTATTCTACATAACTTACAATAAGTACATATTTTATTTAGAATTTTCATACCGACAACCACGATCGTACGGTAATCAAGGAACCTTTAACTGGGTTTGACTATCTACTCGTATACGATAAAGGATAGAACAATATCTCAAACAGACAGTAACACAAGCTAATCAATGGAAGGCTGGGAATAGTAGTTCATTAGTTTTGTTGTTCTTTGTTAATTTTTGTTAGTATTGCTTTTCTTCGTTAATTCTATTATTGTTTACCTATTCGTGATGTAATTTTGGGCGCCTTGGTTATATAACATCAAATCGTAAGTATTAAATGGTTTCTAAAATTCTACCTTAAATTGCAGTTATATATTGCGATGGTATTTAGCCCTCAAATCGGCTCTGATTGCAGTACAAGCAAATAGCAAATTAAATCATTAAAGCACAGAGTTGTAATAATGCAAGCATCTGAGAAAATTCACATAAATTGCCAAATCATAATAACACTGGTATAATTCGCCAATGACATTGATTATATTTGAATAGGCACAGAAATATGGAAGCTCAAATTCCGTGTATTGGGTTTAGCAATATAATTTTAATCGTAATATAATAGATTTGCACAAACTAAAAGCCGAATCTAAATTAATTAAGAACTGGCACAAAAAGTTCAAGTTAGACACAGCTTAAAAATGGAAGCGTAGAAAGTAAAGTCATTAGAGAATGGGTAGCAAATGAACATTTTTAATAAAGGTGAGAACAAGAATGACTAGAAGAATAAGGCAAAGAACATAGAAAAGCCAGGCAAGTCATTTATCACATGAAAATACAAGACTTGGGGATTTGAAGAGATTGAAATAGCAAGAAATTAGATGGAATCCAAATAAGCAAGAAATTAGACGATGTTGGTGGATTAAAAAACTAGTCAGTGTAGTGATAAACAATGGGCATTTAAGTGTGGTAAAAAAATCAAGTGAGTGGGGCATAAAAAAACGTTGAGAAATAAATAATTCCAAAAGACAATAATTCTAGTACGTAAGAGATTGTAATTAACTGATAAAATTTTGTTAAATTAGATTATAAGTTATGTTTTTGTACCTGGTTGATTTCCTACAATTCAAATCTGTAGACAGCGTTTTGTCAATTACGACAAGAGAGAGCAATTGTTCGAAATAAATTGGTGAAAGTGCTTGGTTTTTGCTCTATCTTTAATTACCAAAATTTCATAGAAAGCATAAATGTATAAAAAAATAAATAGCACCATCGTAATCAGCGAATTCGAGTGTATCAGCACAATTAGAGGCAAGAGATTCCAGGTATTTGAGTTTTTGGCGTTCCGAGGCGACGACGGCAGCCACGGCTTGGAGGCGATTTCCCGCAGCATCAATCTGCAGCATCGTGGGAAGGCATAGGGTGTCAGGATTCTTCCGGCAGCTCCACACATCAGGCCAGAACATAATCCAGCATCACGAGCAGCCCGGGGAGCAAGATTACAGCCAGATTCACCATCAAAAGGGGGTCCCGAATCTACGAAAGTGAGGTTAGTGAATTGTCCAATTTTGATCTGCCCGATCGGTGTGAAAATTTGAGCATACGTTAATTACGACCTGGAGAACACGAAAATCGTAACAGTTCCCGTGGATGGCGAGGTATTTTCCCAGGATTTTCAATTAAAATCGTCAATTGGAGGCACCAAGAAACAAATGCGAATACGGCGTCCTTTTTAAGAATGCACCAATAGCTAACGATCTGGAAAAACAAAAGATTGCCTAGAAGCCGCTTGAAGGCAATTATTCAAAATCTTACCATCAAAATTTGTTCATTTAATTGTTGATAAATCAATTTCACAAGCGAGCTGAAAATAATTAGAACTTGTTGTGATAGATTTGACGTACAAACGGCACATTACGCCTACATTTCAGGTCAATCTGCCTACTTTTCAGAGGCGTACCGTAGAATGTTAACTTGGAAAGTCAGGAACCCAACACCCGAGATTTTGAGTTTTAATTTCATGTCTCTATTTAAAATTGAGCTAGCGAAGTTAGGAAATCAGATGAATGGATTAGAAAAAGGACAAACTACCATAAGAGTAATTCTCAATTTTGGCGTACCCAACGAAATTAATTAATCAGTTAGTTTGATTTAGCAAGTGGTAGAATTAAATTAAATATTGTGTGGTGACTCTTTTTATTTCTCACATTAATTATAAACATACAAATATTATACGTACAGGGTCATTGCAATATATATATATATATATATATATATATATATATATATTACGAAGGTTTTCGCGGCTGATATGTATTAAAGGTAAACATTTCAGGGTGTCATACCGCTTAATAAATTTGAAGATTTCTTCAACTGGTTGAAGAACATCTTGAATGGCGTTTGGGGTTGGACGACGTCTCGACGAAATCACATTCGTCATTTTCAAGTCCTTGTAGTCCGGGTTTGGCTTCTAGTTATGCGGCAACACGACGGACTGTCAACTTGATGCACAGCTGACTAAAACCTATTCAGGACTACAAGGACTTGAAAATGACGAATGTGATTTCGTCGAGACGTCGTCCAACCCCAAACGCCATTCAAGATGTTCTTCAACCAGTTGAAGAAATCTTCAAATTTATTAAGCGGTATGACACCCTGAAATGTTTACCTTTAATATATATATATATATATATATATGTATTACTAAATTCCTTTACATAGGATTACAATGAGCTAAAAAGCAAGACAGCTTGTGTATTCAGAAATAAAAAGTATTATTGCAAATGTCAACTTTTTTTATGAACAGAAGACTTCTGGAACTTTGATATTTCTCGTAGAGCAATCTACAGAAATAACAGCCGCAGCAACTGGAAAATCATTCTCTCTGCTAAAGAACGTTTCTAAGAAGTATGTTACAACGACCATTTGGAGACCTCGAGCAGGCAAACGTAGAGGAAGAAGGAAGAAGGAAGAAGAAGAAGGAAAAAGGACGATGTCGCAATAGAAACAGGACTACAATGGACACTAACAGCACAAGACCGAACAAAGTGGAAGAATCTTGAAGAGGCATATGTCCAAATTTGGAGTGGACAACATAATGCTGTTCTATGATGGTGATGATGATGATGATGATGTTATAGCAGGTAATACTTAAAAACTACAATATTATTTCTCAGCATTGTCATTAAAAACCATAGTGCAGATAATACTTTAGTCCTTACTTCTTCCAGGAACTACTACCTTAACATCTCCGAAGAAGAATAAACTCAAGAAAGGCTCTAAGAAAATCGTTCTCTACGATTTTGATTTGGGAATCTTGCGAACAACAGTTCATGAAATGTTCACTGTGGAGCATAAAGTAGCGAGTCTAAATGTATTAGTAAACAGAATGAATGAGACAGTTAACTATACTGGTAGTCGAGAAACTTTGAGAAAGCATCTAAACGACATAGGCTTTCATAATAAGAAATGTGACAAAGGAAAATTGCTCATGAAAAGGAGTGACACTGTAGCTTGGCGTCGTCCTAGACTAAAACCGGTAGAAGAAGAAGAACAAATCCACAATTTTCTTGAGTCTCCTATTTAAATGGAGTTTCCGGTCAAGAAGATAAAAACAAGGAAAGTGAAACAATTAATTGTCCCCGGGATGGAACTTAATCACAGGAAAAATACTTAAAGAACTCCTAGATAATACTGTACGTAATTTAACCTCACTTTTCAATGCGCCCATAAGATTAGAATATTTTCCAGCATTCTGGAAAATAGCTCAAATTATCCTCATAGCCAAGCCTGGTAAAGACTCTGAAAATGTAGCCTCTTATAGACCTATAAGCCTGTTGCCAGTCTTGTCAAAAGCGCTTAAAAAGTTATTACTTAAAATAATCAAACTAATATTAGAGGAACGACACTTAATCTCTGAACATCAATTCGGATTTAGGAATCAGCATGGAACCATAGAGCAAGTGCACCGTGTAGTTAGACAAATAAATTCTGATATAGAAGAAGGTAGACTTTGCTCAGCTATTTTCATCGAAGTGTCGCAAGCCTTTGACAAGGTTTGGCATCCAGGAATTATATACAAAATTTAACATCAATTACCGCACAACATATTTCACCTCCTGAAATCTTATTTAGAAGACAGATGCTTCTGTACCAAATATGAAAACGAACAAACTAGCCTAAAACCTATAAAATCAGGTGTACCACAAGGGAGCATCCTAGGACCAATCATGCACTTACTTTATACAGCTGATCTACCATTGCACCAAAATACAGTCGTGGCAACAATACTGTCGTAATGGCATCGCATAAAGACCCAACAGTAGCGTCTATTATTTTACAGGAAAACATAAATGACATCCAAACCTGGCTCAATACCTGGAGAATAAGAGTAAACAAACAGAAATCAATGCACGTAATCTTTACAACGAAAAAACCTACCGGTCCGCCAATAGTCCTAAACGGTCAAACTGTACCTCAAGTTATTTAAGTTAAATACTTAGGTATAACGTTGGATCGAAGGCTAACGTGGAGGCCACACATTGATAACAAGAAGAAGCAACTAAACATAAAACTCAAACAACTGTATTGGCTAATAGGCAGAAAATCTCAGTTAACCCTAGAAAATAAAGTACTAATATACAAAACAATATTGAAACCCATATGGACATAATGGTATACAGCTGTGGGGTACAGCAGCAAATTTCAATATTGCGATATTAGAAAGATTTCAATCTAAGGTTTTACGAGTCATTACAAATGCACCTTGATTCGTCACCAATGTTATACTCACAAGAGATCTATCCATATCTACTGTGAAAGAAGAAGCTAGAAAGTTTAGTGAGGTTTATAGTGATAAACTGGCAGTGCACCCAAATGTGTTAGCGCCTAGACTTCTTAGTGAAGGTAGTGACACACGCAGGCTCAAGCGATTTAAGCCTACAGACATTCCAAACAGGTTTAGGGACAATGATTAGAATAAGTCTTTAGTTAAGATGTCAACTTTTAGAGGCATGACTCAATAGATAACTGCCTGCATATTACTGTTTTAGTTTTGTTCTGCTATTACATTTACTAGATGTCTCACAGACAGTTGTAAATTATTTATGGAGTAAAAAAAAGGTATTTAAGGAAAATGAAAGAAATCGAAGAATTAGGTGCGAGAAAAACCTGTTCCGTTCCTAGACGAAACATATATTCATCCTAATTACGGAGTAGGAAAATGGTGAACCAGGTGTTTGCAAAAGTTACATTTAAATTACTCTTAGTTGGCACATTGGTAATCAGTCCATTGCTAACGAGAATCGATCACAAGCCAGTCCATTAAAAGAAGAATATATGTACATACTATATTTGGATCAGCACTATTTCTCTCTTCAGCTTTTCTTTGCTCTGGCGATTTTAATGTCTATTTCCTTTGTTCAAAAACTTTGTATTTTTGCATTAGCCTTTAGAATAATGATACTTAGGCAATCTAATAAATGTATTTTATAGTATAATCTCTCAGTAATTTATTATCATAAAAATATGTATGGCATTCTTGATTGTTATATTTACTATTACTTTTGTTACAACAAATGAATTTAATAAGTAGTAGTTTAGTAACTTAAATACTGTCATATGTAAAAGAACTCCGATGATTTTTAAAATAAGAATTTTAAATTTCCCGCGTTTACGAATGTTTATAGTTTTTCTGCGGAATGTAATTGTCAAACGGAGCTAGCGCCAGCCTCCCCTACCCGGGGCTTTTGTGTGCTTGGTGGCACTTTAGTAGAGGTTAGTTTAGATCGCGCATGCGTGATCCATAAGCTTGCTTGCGAAAACACTGCAGTTGTAAATGCCGAGAATGTAGTTTTCCGATTTGCAATGAACACGCCGAAACTGTCTCTAAATTTTATACCTGCAAATTGTAACATTTTATTTCAATAAATCATTAAATTTTTTATTTTTTGTTAACTTTTGTGTGTATAGTGGTAAAACTTCGCAAATCCAATCCTCAAAACATATAAGTAACAAGCTACACCCGTAACTATCCGTGAGATAACGCAGTTTAAATGTTAGTGGGTTGAAATGTAGCTAACCCTAATACATAAATACATCTTTTTCTGGTAATTACTTTTATGTTTACTCAGTCTAAGATGTTATTGGAGCTCAGTCATTTAAATTTAATAAAAGCCGCTAAAACATTTGGCTTAAAACGAAAATAGTGCAGATGGACCTATTAGTGTACACAAGGGTTTAAAACGCGGCATAAGTTTATATTTTACCGCGTTTTTAGATTTTATGTGACTTTTACTGCATTCTTGCATTGAACATTTTGTAAATTATCGATTCTTTGTCACTTTCGTACCTTGTAATGCTCATATGTTGCTTTTGATACTGACAATTAGTGCATAATTTTGTGACTATAAAAAATTGTTTACGGTCTGCTGCAGCATGTTAGCTTCGATTATTATAAAAAATCTGGAATAATATAAAAATCCTGACTTCTTTATAATTCCGCTGGCCTCATCCAACATTACTTCTTTGCGTTATACAGCGTGCTGTGTTGACTGACGAAACATACAAAACCCCCATGCTAATTACGATGCATGCAAATATTGGCTTCTCTAATGATTTTATACAAAATTCCATTTAGGTTTTTTAAATAACAGTGCATAGTGCCCTAAACTTAAAACTAATAGGTAATATTAATTATTTTGAAAAAATTATTAGGCATTATTAAGGATGTTGATACGATTTTTAAATTTGAAGTAAAAACATGAAAGTAACTTGAGCAATTTATTGTTAAACGTTAACATTCATTTTATGAAACAGGTATTTTTCCGTTTATTATCTAAAGGTCTCTTGGATGTAAAAATGACTTAATTGTTACGTGCTTGAGCAAATATACTTTATTTTTGTATCTGATGTACGAATTATTATTTCAATCAGCCGTTTTCAACTAAGTTCATCAGCCACCTGTCAAATTTCAACAGTCCCTGATCAACCCTAGATTTATATTTTGCTTTAAAATTTCAAACGTTAGCTAACACATTTTTTATAGCTACTCGTATTTGTATTACTAGGGAGGAAAATGTATCATTCCCTCCCGCAGGTGTAGTTTAATTCCCCAGCGTTGGCGAAAACAGTAATCAATTGTAATCATGCAAGGGAGGGATTGACATTGTAGTCAACAGTTATATATATAAAACTTTTACATTTTATGATGAGACTATGCCATTGTCAATGTATTATATTACCTCGCGCTGCCATTAAAAACCGACCAGGAAACCAAACGTATATTTTCGGGAATACCCTAACAGGCGACAGAAAGTTTTACTTTTGGATAAAGCGGCAAAAAAAGTATTTTCGAACTGAGCCAACAAAAAATGCTCAAGTTGTGCCAATTGACTCATCATGTAGTGTTCTTTACAAAATGTAAATAAAATTTTGCTGTCAAACAATTAAGAAAGCCAATGCACCCTATAGACTTGGGTAGGTTAAATATTTTCGTCATTCAGCCTAATGTTAGGCTTACCTATTTAATAGAAAATTAATCTACAAGTTAAGAAAAGTGAGAGTTGTTCAACATTTAATCTACAAGCGCATGCAGCAAAGCGAGCGGATTAATTTTACACGAATATGGAAGAATTTAATTTAATATTACAAAATGTAGCTAAAACGAAATTCGACATTTCTTCATCTTAAAAAAAATCTACGACCGGGAGTAGACATCAGTTTCTAGGTTGCAAAAATTGTGACAGAAATAACACATTATCTGCATAGGGAGATAATATGAATGCAGAACCTGCTACATAGGAGTGTATGGTGTGTTAAAGGCCGACCATCTTTTAAAAATTTACTATTCTGACGGTGTTTAGTTTAAACAACCAATTAGTAAAACAAAGAAAATGGTATTTTATGTAAATATATTCCATTACGACCAATATCAAGCTGAATGTAGATAAAATAGAAATGCGCTTGAATGCACTGTTTTAACTTTATTAATGATTTATAAAAAGTAAGACACAACAACTTTTTATTTTATAATAATGAAAATAATAATAGCACAAGTCTTATATTCAATACATTTTAAAAAATAATTGATTTAAGGAGAGGTTCAGTAAAGCTGTTCTTATATATAACCTTCTCTTTATAACTGTAGACGACAACGTTATAATAAATAACTAATTCATGTTAAACATGAGTGAAATGCCGTAGACAGCAATATAACAAACTAAAAAATAATAACAGCAATTTTATTATTCGTAGATGTTACAGATCTCAGGTCTGGTTTTAATTTATTAATTACAATGGCTCTTTCATGTCAATTATAATAATGCCTGCAGGAATACGAATCCTTAATTGCACCACACACTTTTTAAACAACATTAACAATAAGAACTTGCTGCTTGTTCATATTACAGATATATTTTGCACAAATGATTTAAGAAATAAACTGATAGGTACCGTCATTTGAGTATATATAAAATGGTGCTGGTTATATGGAACGACGGCACATATTTTTAAACTTACCGCCATAAAACTGAAATCTATTCCACATCTGTTTTAATTTTCCGGGTATCTAGATACTTCCGCCTAAACATCAACAAGTTTCTGAAGTGCCGACAACAGTTCACTAAATTTAAAAAATATATTAAAAGAGTAAGAACGTACTTATTTTGGATTAGCCACATAGTCTCCTCTGTCCTGACTGACTACCCTGTTAGAGATAGCGATGTGCTCCAATGAGAATAATATTAGATCATAACCTCTCCTGCAAAACTACAAAACTGATTTTGCCGTTTTTTTGTGTGGATCTCTAAAAAGTAAATTTATTTAAAAAAGTGTTTTTTGCAGGATATAGGATATATGAGAGCCCATTATATGATGAGCCCGGAAGTGAAAAAGTTTTTATTAAGAGATGGAACAAGCATTGATGATATAAATGTATTTTTTTAGATTTTATTTAAAAAAGTAGGCTTTTTTAAATTAATTTCGGTGTGTGACACTTTGCTTTTAATTTGGGAATGAACGATTTTAAATAGACGTTTCTTTAGTTACCAGAACTGACCAACTTACTTGACTAAAATGGAGGTAAATTAGAATTCTATACAAAATAGGGTTGGATTTGAATATTTAATGAAATTTTAAAAAATCTTATAGCAACTCGTGTTAGCGTGCTTATTTTTAACGCGCGTGGATTATTAAACTCGGCTGCCCCTCGTTTAGTAACCCTCCACACTTGTGAAAAAAAGTTGCACTTCAAACAGTTGTGGTTTAAATAACTATTTTAATCCCTGTATTGTTAATTATTATGCCAAGATTCGATGCATATTGGTCGACAGAGATGGTGTTCTTCCAAATTTCGATCACAACCTTCTCGAAGATTTTGTGTCTAAAAGCACTTACGAGAAAGAGTATGACATTATATTGGAGGCTAAACACTTTCGTAAACAAATGAGACTTACCAGGTGTTCTCCAACTGTTTGCAATTGTAATGTGTATATAAAAAATGATAATAATTATGGCAACTATGTAAAAAATTGCGTTATACAGTTGGTTTTTACTAGCTTCCATAAACTTCCGGTGTCCAGGAGATCCTTGCTGTAAAAATGGAGCAGTGCCAATCCATTTTTGAAAAATTTACGGTGACAATACACAGTGGGTCGCTTTTAGAAATTTCTGTCCAAAAGTAGGAATCATTGAGTTTTAACGACTTGCAGGAAATATCTAAATTACTGCGTAGTTAGTAAGAATAAAGGTTATTATTGAAGAGAGAAATCATCATAAACCCTATACCTGGCCAATTTTCACTGTGCAACCCTTAGAACGAAGACGTGTGTAAGTCTGTAGTTGTACAGTAAAATTTTAGTGTTCTTGTGATTGTGATTTTTTAAACTTTAAGTTAAAAATCAGCAATGTCTGACAGAGAACAAGGTAAGGGTTATATTTTAGATAAATATTTTACTCTATATAGTAATATATGGCTTGTGACTTAAAACATATCATAAAAAAGGGGTATTGGGCACTGCACCGGTAGAAACAGCTAAATTTAACTTTATTTTTTATTTAAATTTTAGTTTGGCAAAGTTCGACTTTGTTAAAAAAATATTTGTGTATATTAAAGTGTGTTCCACAACTTTTAGCTGCGCTTTTTTAAACCATGACCTTCACTTATAATAATGCAGAAGACTAAAAGCCGTGTTTACACAACTAAAAGTACTATGGTTGCGTTCCACCATTTCTATTTTCGGATTTTTGTAAACAAACTTCCCTTAACTTTTAATAGCGATATTATCACAGAAAACAATTATTTATTATGCATATTTCTTGTGTTTTTTAAAACTATTGACTCAGCTTCGAAGACAAGTCCACTTTGGTTAATTTTCATATCTGCTTATTGAACGCTCCCACAACCTAAGCCGTACTCAAACGCTATAAAGGCGTGTCCGTTACATCTTACTTAACAACATAACCTATATTTCTGCAAATTTGTATGCGTCGCCTTTCGTTTCTTCTAGCAGTTGCTACAAGTATTAATTCTGTTAAATGGTCTACTGTGCATCAGATAATTGTAGTACAAAGCAAGGTAAGGCATTAGCGTTGTTCAGATTTCCCAAAAATTT
This sequence comes from Agriotes lineatus, assembly GCA_940337035.1. Classification (NCBI taxonomy): domain Eukaryota; kingdom Metazoa; phylum Arthropoda; class Insecta; order Coleoptera; family Elateridae; genus Agriotes; species Agriotes lineatus. The sequence continues at coordinate 8,969 of CALNHX010001778.1, read as the reverse complement.
GCAACAATGGTCTAAATTGGACTCCCACTGATTCTTCACGGTTATGTGAGGTAAGTAGTTTTGAATAAACTTGTACGTACAATCTTATTGCTTCTCTCTTCTGCAGGGCTGCGTGTTTCGAATCGCTACCATCAACATCCAACTGTACGAGTGCATCTTCGACTGTAGTTATTAACAACGCAGCCATGACCGAGGTTTGTACACATTTGTATGTAACGACGCTAAATTGTATGCAAAATTTACTTGTAAATTTATGAAAATATTAAGCATTGTTGCATACAGAAAATTGGCTGCTAAATTTGTTGATGGGACGTTGCGCTAAGTAGACGTGGTGTGCCAGCTGCTGCTAAATTTTATAAATATTGTGATTCTCCTAATATAAGTGCGTTACAACATGCCTGTTACTAGTAGCGGTGAAGCTATTGATGTCGAAGCGATTGCAGAGAGGGTAGTTGAAAAACTGTTAGATTTCGATGCATTAACAAAGAAGCTTACTTCGATCATCAACGCTTCCCTGGAAACCGAGGTTGCTAAAATAGTGGAAAAGTACGAGCACAAAATCACATCTTTGGAAATGCAACTCGAAAAACTGAAAGCCGAAACGGAAGATACAATGAACGCACATGAACAATACAGCCGTGTAAATAGTTTAAGAATATTTGGCGTTCCGCAAAAACCGAATGAAAATACCAGTGAAGTAGTGCGCAATTTATGCCACGAAAAGTTAGGTATTAACCTTGCCGAAAATGATATCGACATCTGCCATGGCCTTGGATCGAAAGAGAACGCACATGAACAATACAGCCGTGTAAATAGTTTAAGAATATTCGGCGTTCCGCAAAAACCGAATGAAAATACCAGTGAAGTAGTGCGCAATTTATGCCACGAAAAGTTAGGTATTAACCTTGCCGAAAATGATATCGACATCTGCCATCGCCTTGGATCGAAAGAGGGAACTCACCGTCCAATTATTATAAAATTTGTGCGCCGCAGCATTAAAAAACTTATACCATAAACTATTTACTTGAACAAAAGGGATATGATATTTTAGCATTATCAGAAACGTGGTTAAAATCTGATATTACTCTTTCTCATTCTAAATATAACATTTTCCGGAAAGATCGAGACGCTCGAGGGGGTGGAGTTGCAATTTATGTAAAGAATCACTTGAATGTAAAAATTATTTAAACAAATGATAATATTGAGCAATTGTAGCTGTCATTAAAAATCAATAAAGAAAGTTATGTTTTCGGGGTTGTGTATAAACCACCTCAATTTAATTATAAAGTTTTTGTAGATGAGGTTGAAGAATCCATTTGTTTGTATACTGAGGCTTCAGGAGAAAATATAACATTTTCCGGAAAGATCGAGACGCTCGAGGGGGTGGAGTTGCAATTTATGTAAAGAATCACTTGAATGTAAAAATTATTCAAACAAATGATAATATTGAGCAATTGTGGCTGTCATTAAAAATCAATAATGAAAGTTATGTTTTCGAGGTTGTGTATAAACCACCTCAATTTAATTATATAGTTTTTGTAGATGAGGTTGAAGAATCCATTTGTTTGTATACTGAGGCTTCAGATAGGGTTATTTGTTTGGGTGATTTTAATATAAACGTGTTGGATTTTTCTGGTTCGGTTACGCAATACTTAAATTATATGTTAAATACATTATGTTTAAAACAATTTATTACAGAGCCTACTCGAATATCTGGAAATAGCAGTACTTTGATAGATCTCATAATTACATCGGATACCAGCTGCATTAGTGAAACAGGGGTGTGTGAAAATGAGTTATCCGATCATGAGACAGTTTTTTGCAAAATATCAACTGGTGAGTTCGTCAAACTAAGTCCTATTATACGCACATTTCGGAATTTTAAATATTTTAATTTTAATGACTTAATGTGACCTACAGAAGTTACCTCTACATCAATTGTTTTATGAGCGGGATATTGATGCTAAATTAAACATTTTAAATTATTATATTACATCCATTTTTGACTTGCATGCCCCGTGGATAACCGTTAAAATGAAGAACAAACCAGCACCTTGGTTTACTGATAATGTTAAGTTACTGATAAATCTTAAAAATAAGACAAGATCAAAATATAAACAATCTAAGAACCCTGGGCACTGGGAATATTATAAAAGTTTGCGGAATTTTACCAATCTTGCAATTCAAAATGAAAAGAAAGCTTACTTCGAGCATAAAGTTGGGATTGGAGGCACAAATGCTATTTGGAAAGAGCTAAATTTAATAAATATAAACATTAAAAAACAAAATTCTATTCCGGAAACACTCAGTAATGTACAAGAAGTAAATGATTTTTCTGTAGACTCTATACCTCACAGCACTCCTGATCAAATGCTTCTAGATTTTTATCGTAATAACGAACTTACATCAGAAAAACTTTCTTTCACGACTGTTGACGTTGAGGAAGTACAAAATTTAATTAGAAGTGTAAAAAGTAATGCAGGGGGTATAGACGGTATAACCATCAATATGATTAAACTGTGTTGTCCATACATATTACCGTTTATTACTCATATACTGAACTGCTGTTTATCAGAAAATGTTTTTCCAAAATGTTGGAAAATGCAATTGTGATTCCTTTCCCCAAAGTAAATAATGCTGCAGCCTATACAGATTTACAACCTATCAGTATATAGAAATAGAGTGTTAATTAACAACTGGTTATTTATTTAAATAAGACATTTTTTCTTATTGTATAGTTGTACATTACTATAAATGTTAGTTTAAATTTACTCAAATATTTGTTTTGTTAATTACAAAACTTAACAAGTTAATAAATAAAAGTATTTACAAAAATATTGCTCTAACTGCTATCTAATAAAACATTTCTTATTAATAGTACAGCAATATCACGGAAACAAACGACGAACGTCATTAAATATTTAGTTATTCATTTAAAGTTACCGTTTGATTCCGTGATTTACCTATAGTTACAATAAATATGATTAACGATAGGTAAATCACGGAACCAAACGGTGCGCGTCATCAAACAGTAACTATAAATTAATAACTAAATATTTGATGACATGCACAGTTTGGTTCCATGATTTTACTATATGTGTATTGCTTTCCAAGCTGGGATGAGCTCCATACTGAGCGCTGGGTTAGTCAACCGAGGTGCGAAGCACTGAGGTCAGCTAAAAGTACGAAGCTGGAATAAGCCTTCCCACGAGGTATGTATGCCATTTTACTCACAACATAGTTACACATTTATTTAATTTCGACATTCACTAGAGATGGAAGGAATTTTGTATGATAAAAATTCTTCAAAATTTGTCTATTTTCTGCCCATTCTTCTTTTTTTGTAACTGGAATTATTGCGACGACTTGAGGAGTCCAGATAACTAGATAGCATTTCTTTTTATGTAACAAGTGCAATGCACCCTGTATTTAGTGAAAATATTCATGGTTTTCATTTACCACAAACTGTTTCAGTACCTTATCGTAAGAACAAATATAGCCTTTGTCATGTGCAAGTGATTCCATCAAGTTGGAATTGAGATACTTAAATGGACATTTAACTTCCACAAGCTCTTCCTCGCCTGCAAGGCCATCTGGAGTTGCCCCAAGGTATCCACACTGATGGAGCCATAGTCCAGCAGATGTCACAGAAAGTCCAGTTGCTGCCCCAAATGCTTCAATTGCATTATTTTCATGTTCTCGCCCCCCACCGAATGGCCTTTACTCCATCTAAGTTATATGTTCCTGCATAATAACAGAACTTTATGAAAAAATGTGAAAAATATTTTGCAAAGCAAACCTGTTAGTTTTTTGAAAAGCGATGCAGGGTAACGATTTCTTTTGCAAGCTGCTAGCACTGTACCGAACGAACTGGCTGTTAAAGGAAACCTGCGAATAATTAACCACAAGGGATTTTTTTACTGCCCTATGGTTTTCTCAAATATAGTTATTACTTGTTCAGGAGAAACATTCACTTTTTGTTCAAAATAACTAATTTTTCTGATATATTTTGATATTCTGTAGAGAAAATTATATCACTAATCTGTAGAACAATATTATCTTCCTGTGCAGTAAGTCTGGGTGCTAGAAGCCAACTGAATCCTACCACCCCTCCAAACGAAGCCAATTTTTCTCTAAGCGTTTCGATCTCTTCCTTGGTAACACTTCTCTTTGAAGCTCGATATTCCTTAGACGGCGAAAACCATTCATCGATTGTTCTCACGTTTTCATCAAGTGCTTTAGATTGTTTAGGCACTGACCAGCTACATGCCTGGTCTGTAACTGATATATTATAATGGGCAAATAGTGCCAGTGCAGCAACATGATGACATGAAACTTGTCCACGAGGACATGTGCAAGAAGTTGAGGTTATGTTTTTGTCTTCATCGAAGAAGATCTACAAAGTAAAAATATATACTTAGTATATATTCGTTACTACTTAGAATCCATCTGAAGCAGCAATCAGTATTTTAAATAATTATACTTTTTAAGCTAAAATTTATCTTACCTCAACATTGTATCACTTATCTTTCATGCTTGCCTGTACTGTACCATGTACCCAGGGGTGCCAGATCGTGTCAAGCTGAATTCGTTAGCTTCGTCGGAAAAAATCGTGAGATTTCGGAAATGGATGAGATTTGAAACTATGGATGCAAATTTAAAAAAAAGCTATTTTAAAATTAATAAAATATGGAATATATGCTGCAGATTTATTAAACATTGAGTACATAGGTTGTACATACATAAATGACTGCAAGAGAATTATAAACATTTTAAATAATTGCCATAAATAAAAAAATTAAATTAATATAAAGTAAATGTTAAATGAACTAAATATTTTATTATAGAAATAACACATGAATTCTAAAAATAAAAATATGGCTACATAGAATATAGTACATATACATAGACCTAAGTATGTATACAGAAAAAAAATTGTTCGACTACTCACAATCTGAAGAATCTGTGTCCGGGATGACTGGTTTGGAGGGATAAAGTACTTGACTATTAATTTTTTAAAATTAAATCTGTGCTTATCTTGAAATTATGTAAATACCTATTTCTTGAAAGAACATTTAAATCCGCTTTCAACCGCAACTTGCGACTTCTTTATGTGAACCATAGATAGCAGCAGTATTTGATGATAATGCGGGAAATGATAAAATCAGTGACAGCATACATTAAATCATGTATTAAGACTAACACACATTTTTTTCTATTTAATCATTTAGTGTTACAATTTTTTATACAATTATTTTAATTAGAATTGATACAAAAATCGTGAGATAAATAGTCCTTATCGTGAGATTTGCAATGAAATCGTGAGAACTCACGATAAATCGTGAGATCTGGCACCCCTGCATGTACCATTTAATACTGAACAGAAAAAAGAAGACACTATTCAATTCAACAGTATTGGCGGTATCCAATATGAAAGAAAGTTGCCCGGAGGCTATCCAAAAATGTCCATAAAACGCTTTCCAGAGGCGAGCGTTTCCTTTCCAGAGACTTTCCATTTAAAAATATATATTTTTTAACTTTTCCTTACTGCCAATCTCTAGCGTGTTTTTAAAACTTTATTTAGTGAAACAAAAGTTATTAAATCCGTCCTACATTTTAAGTGCGGCATATGCCGCGGGTTTCAGCTAGTATTTAATAATGTTAACTAGTTTAACTAAGATATTTGACGTTTAATAACTCAAAAACCGTATAAGGTAAGGGTAACATATGGTATATTTTTGAAATCAGGAAAGAAAGATCATTCCAAAAATTTAATAAGATACAGGGTGTTCCATTTAAAAAAATATATTACCCTTTTGTATCCTCTTAATTATGCACGCCACTGTACTTTTGATAGCATTTTAACAAAATTCAGTTATAACCACATAACTTTTATTTAAAACTTTTTTTTCTATAGGCAATAATAACGATGATAAGGGGTGGGTAATTTATAATGAATAACCCTGTACAGAGAAAATTTACAAAATTCACTAACCCAAATAGAGAAAACAGAAGAAACAGAAGATAGAATGAACAAAGCGACAAAACAAAGAAGCAATCTCATAAAAGGAGCAGCTCTGAAAGTAGCAAATAAAAAACTGAAACAAAGAAGCAAAATAACACCAGACACAAAAATAATGCTTGAGAAAAGATCACTATATAGGGAAGGAAAATATGCTACAAATGAATACACATAAATAAGAAAACAAACTACGAAAATGATGTAGAAACATCTAGATAAATCTTTTAAAGATATGGCACAAAACGTGATCGAAAAAAATTATAATCTGAAATCTAGGCAGACATGAAATAACAACATTGAAAGACAAAAATCCAAACGAGGGAAAAGACAAAGACAGAATACTGAACATTGCTGAAGATTACTATAAAACCGTATACGCATCACAAACTGAAAAACCCGAAGAACAACTGAATATCAAAGTAATGAACATAGGCTCGGAAGACATTCATGAAATCATGGAAGAGGAGATAGATAGCAGTCAATGGAAAACAACAAAACTCCGGGAGAAGATGGAATACTGATAGAAATGCTAAAAGAAAGCCAAGAAAAAATTAGATAGAACACTGATTCAGAACTATAGACCGATAAGCCTACTGTCTCAAATGTACAAGCTACTAATCAAAATAAAAACAAATCGAATTACGAACAAGGTAGATGACTATCAAGCTGTAGAGCAGGCTGCATTCAGAAAAGTATTTCGTACTTGTGATAACCTCTTGACAATGAAGATACTAATATAAAAAATCATTGAATATAACCTCTCTTTGTGTATCGGTTTCATTGACTACGGAAAGGCCTTCGACTCTATCATGCATTGGGCCATTATAGTCCGGCAGCGAAACCGTGTTTTTTCCCTGAAGTGAAAATTTTCATATTAAGTTTTTTTTTAACGGATTCTCGTAGATTTATATGTCTATTTACCATTTCCGACTGATGACAAGCTGGCATCTTTGAGCAATTTGAGATATACAGAGTATTTCAAAACAATAATATGATTGTATGTTTTTGGCTTTAAACTTGAATACTACTTAGTTTTCTCTCATTATTGTATGGTTAACTGTGCGTTAACTTATTGAATTTATTGATTCTACAAGTTTCAGCCATTTACAGCGTGTTTAAAAAATCTGTGTTATAAAGTTTTAATAATATTATTGAATTTCTGATATGAGAATATTTTGTTCCAGTTCAAAATTCAGCTAAAAATAACAACGTACGTGTTTAAAAACAAAGCTACATGACAGGTACAGGGTGTCCCAAAAATTTTTGGCTGAAACAAGAAACAGACACGCGGAGAAGGTTTCTTAGCTGGAAACCAAGTATAAATATTCCTGTATCATGGTAATACGATCTCTAATAGCGATTTCTTTTTGCGAATCGAGTACTGTAACGTCTAGTTAAATATGAGTGAAAAGAAGTGTTTTTTTAACTTTAAATTTGCTTGTGAAAAAAAAGTGAAAAACTTTCCGTTGCTGGTACCCAGCGAATAAAAACTATTATAAAGTGTATGTAGATCAAAAGTTTAAAGAACAATTACCTCTTTTACGATCTCTTCCGCAAACAAATGCAGCATTTATTGAAAACATGAAACGTGCCCACTTACAGACCTGCATTTGGAAAAATGCGTTGCAATCAGACCTTCCAAGTCTACAGCCAACCAATTACGGTTTTTATAAAGATGCGAATGCCAAGTGTTTGTTTCCGATCACTTTACCAGAGAAAGTAGAAGTGGCACCTTCTGATGTTTTAAAATGAATTAGGTGCTCCTGTAGCAGTAACAAACCATGCAGTACAAACAGATGTAGCTGTAAAAGCTCTAGGTTACCCTGTACAATGTTCTGCGTTTGCAGAGCACATGAACACTGTTGCAATGAACTAACCCCTACTGCCACTGTGAACGACAATGAAGACGAAGAAGACGAATGTTCACTTTCCAATGATGAAATCCATTCAGAAAATGATGAAGTCTAATATATAGATATAAATACTAGCTGACCCGGCAAACGTTGTTTTGGATTATGACATGATGGGGAAAACCCTTCAAACCATTAAGCACAGAATCATAAAAGTATGACTGCAAATAGAAAGTCGTACAGTGTATAGAAAAACACACTTTCAATATTTTCCAATTTTTCGGCTTTCCCTGTGGATTTTTCCGAATTTTCTATTTTGCCAAACCACCTGGGGAGTAAGACGAACAAAACAAACACAAAATCATCCAAATCAGTCCAGTCGTTCTCGAGTTTTTCTGTTACTAACACACGGCGATTGAAATTTAAATATATATATAATATGCTTTGGGAACACCCTGTAATTAAAATTTTTTGTTTTTATTTTATATAAACCTTATTATGAGAAGCAAGCCATTTGTAAAAAACTTGTTTATTTACGTAAAATTTACAAATAATTTAAAAAGAGTGATATTTCACCTACTTACTTGTTGGACATCCCGTATCTGGAGTTGCTCAAGGATGACGCTTTGTCATCACTTGGATATCAAAACTAAGAGACCCTTAGACTCTAATTCCGTTTTGAAAAAAACTTAATACGAAATTGTTGGGTTTTACCCCGTGGCTGCCGGACTATTATGAAAGAGCTAGACTGTGCCCGTATTGATCATATGTACAAAGAGTTACCCTATAACATTTACAATCAAGCCAAATCAAAAATAAAATGACATGAGTATGCCAATCCCATCCTTATCAATAGAAGAATCCGACAGGGGGATACCATATCACCCAAACTTTTTACAATGGCACTGGAGAGAGTATTCAAGAAAATTGAATGGTCCAACAAGGGAATTGATATCAATGGAGAAAGGCTCAACGCTCAACCACTTCATATTTGCGGACGACATAGTCTCAATCGCAGACAATACAGAAGACCTACAAGAGATGATAACACAGTTAGAACACCCTTCGAAAAATATAGGACTAAAAATGAATTTGGA
>CALNHX010001777.1:0-206058 GCA_940337035.1 Agriotes lineatus | reverse complement strand
ATTAGCTATTATTATACTTCTAGACATAACAACTACCCATTAGCCATTTTTAAAAATTGGTATAATCAAAACTGCACTATTTCTCAAAAATATCGTGGTCTACAAATCAGGCTCCAACGAGGTCGTTTTGGAAACACAGCAATTAGAACTGTAAGTAAATCGTTGTAAAAGCACATATTTTACAGCGCCTTAAAATTCTTGAATTTTAAAATTGCTTCTGACTAATGGCCATATCCGTGGATTGTATGCCCGCGTATTCCAGCTAGTGATACTATAACACTTAGGTTTAATTTAGTTTTAAGTTTTTGTTTGAGTAAGCGCGTTAGGTTTAGAATAAAATAAAAATGGGGCACACAGTTATACGGATTCTGAATGTTTATTATATTTAATTGTTATTGTAGCAATGTACGACCAAATACTTACTCAGTTATACATATAGTAGCTCTAAATATGTTATCAATAAACAACACGAACTACTGCTATAAGATAAAACTAAGTAGAAAACAAAATTTTATTTTTCCAATGAACTTACAATGATTTACACAAAATCTATTGGTGAGTTTTCAAATGACGTTGAAGGTGATGTTTATAATAAAAAGAGAGACCACACTGAGCACAGAAGAAGGATCTCGGTTTTCCGCACGCGTATTTTATGTGGTTGATTAAGGACGTCCTACGTTTATACACGTTTCCACAATTCCCACACATGTAGTTGTTGCAGTCTCGTTCGCCCTTCGAACCTTAAACAATGAGAATATAAGTCGCATTCTTTTATAAAATATACCATAATAGTAGATTACTAGCAGTCCAGTGAGACAAATGTCTCATTTAATAAAACAAAAAACGACCGTTTTGCAAATAGAACGCGTATTCACCACATGTACGTATATGACGTCATTGTTGGTAGCGAACTACCAGTCGCATTCGCCTTGATAAAATTTGCCTAGAATCTAACCTAAAAAGTTCGGATTAGGATAATTAAGATAATAATTAGTGTTAGAGACTGAAATTCGGTTCCTGACCTGACATGACCATTCCAAACATATAACTTTAATAACTTTTTTCTCTATCTCTTACGGTTTGGCTGCTGAAACAGCGTCCCGGACAGATAAAACTGCGTCCCAGACAGACAAAACAGCGTCCCGGACCAAGATTCGTATAGTGTAGGTTGCCTGGTAAGTTTCGACCAATTAGCGCGCTGCATGCGACGCGTCACTCGGAAGAATGAGCGGAGCGGGAGTTTAAATATTCCTACGACATTTACGCACAATAAACTCCTCAAAATCAGTTTTCCTTTCAATCGTTAAATGACTTGGATGATTCTGGTTTTTAAAATGTGTTGACGCGGGCCAGATAGTAAGTTACAAGAGCTTGTTTGATTTAAATTATACTCCATTCACGTGCGTAGGATCTTTTAAATTAAATTACGAAATTTAGGTAATAAGGCTTAACATTTTAAATTTAATATAGTAGTAATGCAACGTCTTGCTTACATAATATAATCTATTAATAAAGAACACAAAATAAAAATAGTAGGCTTAGTTATTTGTATATGTATTAGTATACCTACTAAATTATTCTATAATTTTTTTAAATTTCTTGAGTCTTTCTTCTCATGTCGTCGCAGTCTTCAGTAGCTTTTCTTTTAGGCCGATCTTTATTTTTCTGCAACATCAAAAATTTCATTCGCATGAAGACTCTTTGTCGAGTAAAGGAGTGAATTAAAGTTTTATCTATCCCCGGAACTGATTTTGCTAAAATTGTCGCAGTTCTTCTAATTATGTTATTCTTAAATTTAAAAGAATTCTTATGGAGCCTTATAAAACGTTTCTCTAGCATTTTAACCGATTCTAACCAAGAATTTGAAGGCTGAGTGAGACCACCAAATGACAAACTCTGCACCCATGACGGCATACTGTATGAATGCATATTTATGGGATCGTTTTTATAGGTGTAACATCCCAAGTGCGGAAACTCCATTTGGTGTTTTCTTGCAAGATACCCAGCAATATAAGTTAGACCGTCCTCTTCTGATTTCTTTGAAGTAGTTGCTATTGAGGCATTTGTTGAAGTTTCAGTACTTGAGGAAACGCTTTCGGTATCAGAAAATTCATTATTTTCTGTTGATGTCAGAGGTGCTTCGGGCAGCTGCAGTTTAGTAATTTTAGCTTGCTGAAAAGCACTAGCGACAACATATTGCTCGGAGTCTAAGCTCTCATGATGTTGGAAATTGGTGTTCGACTGAACAATGCCTGGATTTTTTCCCAAGAGTATCATTCTAACTCTGTAAATAGCATCAAGTGGGGATGGATGATCGTGTAAACCACCTCTAGTTCTTATCTACAAGAGGAAAATAATTTTGAATGAACCGTTAGAATTATACACAATAGTACAAAAATGCCTACCTGCGAAAAAAAGTTTTCCAGAGAATCTTGATTTAACCTATGCGTCAAAATGTAAGAAATTTTGTACTTTTCAATTAATTTGGTATGCAGAGCTTGCATAGATAAGCAGGAAATAATCATTCCTTTTTGGAACACCTGCAAGGAATTTTTTCCTATACAACGTAGTCCACTGAATGTTTCTTTGACTTGATTTAGTGTTTCGATTTGCTCTTCCAATCTTTTTCCATAAGGTTGTTTATTCGGAATTTTAGCCATTGGTGTATACGCATTCATAATATCAAACCATGTACTGATCATATTTATAAAATCACCAAGATCTTCTGCTTGCCGTTTATTGCACAAAACATATCTTTTAAGTGCAGTTGCCGTTGTATTTGATAACAATTGCGCAGCCAACCGAACATTTTGCCTTGAGTTCTTCTACAGGTAAGGTGATTATCTTGCAATTTATGGCAAGAACTGATTTCGGTATCTGTGGCGGTTATAAGTTCTTCAAGCGGTTTTTTACAAATGATTCTTCCATCACTCAAAGTAAATCCAGTGTCGATTAACCAATTTCTGGTTAGCTTCAGAAGATGAGGAGCATCAGGGAAAAAGTAGATATCTTCTTGCGTAACGGGATGGCTGTAGGAAGTATGGTCGATAGAGACCCCCAGTTCGGTCCATAAGCCTTGATTTCCTCCTCCACAGTCTGATACACACGCCACCACGTTATACTTAATAGTATGCAATGCAGTAAGAACTTCATCAAGAAGCTTCTTTGTCATTTTCATGTCAAATCCGATATACACAGGTTGCTTCCAATTATCGAAAAGACCTCTGGCCATTACAACCTGCATATATGTGTGAGGGCCAATAATATCGTCAGCTTTCTGGTCGTATTCATATGTTGACGCAACTTTAATTTCATCAAACAAAACCACCGTCAGTCTTTGCAAGTCTGTCTTCAGTTTACCCGAGGTATCCATAATCTTGAATACATCTTTTAGCAGGCCGTTTCTTAAATGTAAATTAGATGCCCAGCTTTGCAGAGTTGACAGGCCAGGTAATGGGTACTTCAAAGTTTCACGCAAATATCTGTAGCAGCGTTGACTGAAATATCGTATTGTGAACGCTCTTGCTATTTCTTCTGAGTTCCATCTTGCCTTGGTTTGTTTCTTCAATACAACCCTTACTTGATTCGGAGTTAAAAAATTGGAGAAAACTTCAGTCAATTTTGTGGTGAGAGTAATATCCTTATTATGCGTTTGATCTTTAATTTTGGTTTCCAGTTCAAATACTCTATTTTTTAATTCTGATATTTTATTTTGTGCTTCTTCCAAACTTTTCCTCAAAGAATTGTTTTCTTTAGTGATAGTATCACAGTGCCTGTTTAAAATATCCAAGTCACTTTCTTGACTTGTCGATGGCAAAATTCCCAAAAGTTTCTCTTCATTTGAGCTTCGTTAACCAGAAGAGTCGTTACTATTTCCTTCCGTTTTTTAACAAGTGCACGCGTGTTTCGAGATGTGTTAGAATGCACTGGGGTGTTTGATAAGGTATCTGATGCTGGCAATAAATTTAAAGATGGGACCGCTGAAAACGACAATTAGCAATATTAATCTTGTTTAGAATTCTAGTAGATAAGTATACTTAAGAAGAAACAAATACAATGTTTCCATAATTCTTTAGTACTTTTGTAATGATTATAAACAGTTTAGAAAGATGTCTTGGAACTTCCGTCCATTTGTTTCAAAGCAGTGGTCCTAGAAATTGCAGACTAACAGCGGTTTGCAGACCGAAGTACCCTGACACAGCGGCACGGAAAATCCGTGGTAGTAACACCGATAAAATATTTGTATTTTTACGAAAGTTTAATTACACTTTACCTACCTGAGCTTTTTAGTCTTCTCGGGTCGATGTTCAACAAACGTGCCTTCAAATCATCTTCATAATCTTCTCTCGTAAAATGTTGGCTACAAATTCGACTGTTTTCTGCATTGAATTTGTCTTTTCGGTGGCACTTTTGTATCCACTGTTTTCGAATTATTGACTCTTTCGGAAAGCGAAAAAATAAAATACTTTCTTGGCTGCTTTAGCTTTACCTGGCGAGTTTTTACAAATAGCCACGGCGCAGTTATTGCCTACCATATTTAAGCCAAACTAAAACAAAATGTTTTCTACAAACAGGTAGGTAGGTATATAAATCTCTCGACTTACTACTTAATATTATTGTCCAGGGAAGCACACTGCACTGTAATCACAAAGCAATACTTGTACGTAGTGCGTCGGTATTCGGTATAGTTCAACAATTAACTCAAATCACAAGAAAATCGAAAAATTACACTAAAGAACCTGTACAAAACTGTAGAGCCGTATACTAGACACTAGGCACGCGTTACAAATCGCCTTCCGCGTGACGTAACGTAGTGGGGGTATTCAGAACTACCACACAGTTACCAGGCAACCTACACTATACGAATCTTGGTCCCGGACAGGCACGTCTATTAGATAAAGGATGTTAGGAATAAAAATGATACTTTGCGTGGCGAAACCGGACACGTTTCACTGACGAGCTTAAGCAAGTCAGACAAGTTCGAACGAGGCACACAAAGTCACTTTTACCCCGATGCTACTTATTTTCAAACGCCTGAACTAATATAAGTAAATATACCTACATGATTATCGAGAATTGGCGTCAGTTCTTAACAATCAACATGGCCGATGTTAAAAATATTATGCCTAGGCTTAGGCATAAAAAAAACGCATTTACCTTGTCTGTCAAGTCACACAAGTTGTAACTTTTATAACGTTTGAAAATAAAACCAATTATTTGTCTCAAAGGGTAGGAATTTGAATATTCTAGAATGATGAGAAGTTTTATAAAAAATATTCAAATTATTTTCATTGAAAAAAAAACAAAAGCACTTGTACCATTCACAACACAATACTTTTCTGTACATAAACGATTTTTAAAATGTATTGATCTTAAAACATTTTTATAATCAAGACAAATGTAACTATAAGTTTAAATTTATATTTAGTATTGAATAGTACCTACCAACTATACAAATAAATTGAATTTAATAAACTTATACAAGGTAACTTTTATTTTCATTGCTCTCATAGATTTTTTTTTTTAATGAAATAGATGGAGAATCCGTTGACTGAAGTAAAAAGAGCGGTTCCATGTGCGCGAATAGCACTATTGGTGGTATTTTTTATACAAACCAAGGTCTAATAAACTTTCCATTTAACCAAATTTCTTAATGTTGTTTGTTTCAACTTAGAAACAAAGCCAGAAGGAAGATGAGTTAACTAAATGTATACCTAGATATTGTTTTTTTTTCGAGTAAAGTTATAATAATATTATTCTTAAAACAATAAGAATTCAGTCAGTTTCTGTACAGACAATTCTGTTTAGTTACGAGATGCCAATCGAGCATATCTAATTTTAGAGCTATACCAATGGGACCAAAATTATATCGTGTGTTTAAAAAACCCATTCGCAGCATGCCATGATCAAATTAAAGTTTGCCATAACTTGATACATACCCATTGAAGCAAATGAACTGCCATAAGTCAGAGAGAACTAAATTACATCTTGACCTTGAACTATTTTCCTAAAAATACCTATACAAAACACTGAATAAAAACAATTTTTATTGACTGTTATGATTAAAACACTCGTTGTTGTTGTCTATTTGCCATCTTATTTTCCCTTTTGCTTGATTCAAGTAAACTTAATGCAGTGTAAACTTTTACCTGTCAGTGACAAATGTTTTCATATACAAAATGCAATCTGACATTCACCTACAGACGTGACTAGAATGTTTATTTTTATTTTCAAGGCCTGCCCTAAATGATTTTTTTTGCAACACACAATATATAACAGCAATGCAATAACATGAACAACAAAATAGAATGCTTAAGTAAGAAAAAAATAACCATACCAAAAAAAAAATTTTTAGTAGGCATGTTGACTTGAAATGTCATAATTAAAATGAGCATCAAGCCTACTCAAGCATGTCATTCTAGTTTCTTGTTCATGTTATTTCATTGTTGTTATACAGTGGTCGCCAAAAACTAGGCATTAAATGGGAAATGTTTACTTCCCTTGTCTAAAAGACGAAGAAAGTATCGTAATCGCGAAAAAATCACCTTCCGAGATTTCTTCATATCTTCACGTTTCAGGGTCCCTAGATGACGAAAAACAGGTTTTCTCAATTCCGTCTGTCTGTCTGTCTGTCTGTCTGACTGTTGGCGGTATAACTCAAAAACTATTTGTTGGAGGAAGACAATATTTTGCATATACATTATATATCTACCTGGCATGAAAATTTCAGACAAATATAAACAGGGTGAGTACGTTAAAAAAATAAATTTTTGTTAATTTTTTTAATTTACCAATAAATACAAGTAATAATTGGTACTTAGCGCAGGTTTTATTCTTGCCAAAAATGGAACCCAATATATACAGAATAAATGTCGTAAGATACAAAAAGGGGCAACGAATTAGTGCGTACATTAAATATAGTTGTAACGGAGGAATTCAAACGGTCGAGGTAGCTCTGGAAGCTTAAGCGTAAACTACCCCCAAATAAACAAATCGAATGGACAGGCTCGTTCGCAGGCGCTGAATTCGAGTCGCATCAGCGATAATATTTTAATTTTTTCTTTAACTGAGATACAGAAAAGTAACAATTTGCACATAGAGCAAACTTTACTCTTAACGAGAATCCATCAGATACAGCGTAAGTGCTCTTTCTGCTTTAATGCTTAGGGAGGCGTCAACAAAATAAGGTTCTATTTAAGACAGCCGGGACGCATTTATGAAGTACTGCTTCGTAGCGCAGGTAGAAATAGCCCATTCTCCTTGCAACATCCCCCATGCTTTTTTTAGTTGAAAATTTAGTTAGTTTATTAGAAACGTGAAGATATTTCTACCCCTAACTTAATTTGATTTTTAAAATTATTTAGTGTCACAATGTCCACGAGGGAAGTTCTGGGTAAAGCCCTTGATAGATTTTTTTATTTAGAATTTTTTGTAAATTATTGCGAAAAATGCATTTTTAATCAAGATAGAGAAAAAAAATCCAAAAATCTTAGTTAAATGTGATCTATCTAAATACAAAATGGTTAATTTTTAAAACGTAAACTGAATAAAGAAAAATCTCGTCATTTGGACAACTGTAAAAGACCATTATCATTGAAAAATATTTCTTCTAAAAAACGCATTGCTTCAAACACATAAAAATTATGCGAACATATTACTTTTCAGTAAATAATAAAAAATCTAAAGGAATAATTTACATTTTTTATTGTTTTTCCCAATTATAACTTATTCAAGTTTTCACCTAAAAATTTTCAAAAAGTTGAAACATTCAATATTTACGAAAGTAAAAAAAAAGTTGTTTCTAGATTGTTCACGTAGCTAAAACTAACACACGCTAAGAAAATCGCATTCAAATCTTACTTAATTTCAGAAAAATGGCACTTTTTCTACTTTGACAATTTCGAAAAACGCCATTTTCTAGTTAAGTAAATGTCAAATTCAAGGTTAGCAGGTTAGGATTTGCGTCAGTTTTGACACAGGCTGACTCAAAATCTAACCTGTTAACCTCGAATTTGACATAGACTTACAGTGCCACCAACAATACACTTCAGTGCTGCTGCGTTTACATTTTTAAATTTAAATTTTTATCATTATTAAACTGACCGACACCACAGTAATTAGGCATTATTATGGATATAAGGGAAATAATCATTAGTAAACTGGCGGAAACCATGATAATTACGCATTATTATGGATATGAACGAAATAATCATCTAACATTTATTAAAAGTGTTATAGGAATCTTAGGTCTAAATCTGAGTGTAATAATTGGTTATATTTATTAGTTAAAATATAAAGAAAATTATATAGTAGATTTTTAATAAAGCACTATGCAAATTATGTTAATAATAATAATACAAGATCTTTATTTGTTTCAATCTGGTTTATTTATTGGCATTACAATTTATGTATAATTAAATATATGTAATAATAATATTAATTTTCCTGTGTTGGCAGTGGCAGATCCGTCCTGTGAAAAAAAAAATAGTTTAATAAAAAAATAACGAGATTTATTAACACATTACATTTGTCAAATACAGTAAAACTCAAAATTCAATTAGATGAAACAGCCGTGTTTCCCGATATAACATTGATATACAAAGAATTATTAATTTCATTGTTAGAAAAGCCATTTTTGAATAAATAGCTCCAATTACTGCCACAGACTTTTGATAAGGACAACTAGTGGTTAACAGGTAATTTTTTTCATTTGGTTGTGTCAATCTAAATGAAATTAAAGTGTAGTAGTGTATGCAAGATTTTGAAGTAAGCACAATAGCGTACTAAGTTTTGAAGTTATTGAAATCACTATACAATAATATTGTACCTACACATTAGCAGTTATCCAAAGTCATTTATCATAAGTTTCAAATTAATTTAATTAAATTATCTGTTCATAATGCTATAATTAAAATGTGGCTTGAATTTATAATTATTAGAAGAAAAATACATGTTTATTAAAACAATATTTACAAATTGCAATTTATAAAGCTGAGAGTATTTTTTAAGACACCTTTTTATTGTAACGATAATTGAAATGCTCACTGAGTTACTTTCTGAATAGAAAATTGTTTAAACGGTTGCTATTGTTTCTAATTTTAAAATGTGTGTTACATTATTACGTCTGTCACTAACACACATTGTACAAGTATGTTGAAAATATTAAAAAGCATATGCAGTTACCTTCCTTCAGCCTTTAACAGCCTCCCTTTAGCGGTTGCCAAAAAAACCGATACAGATTTTTTTATATTGGCTTCTGTTGCCGAATATCGTTTTCTGCAGGCACCTAAAATTTAAATGTGAATATAAATCATGTTAATGAGTAATCTCATAGGTACTCACAAACTATTGTTTTGTAAATGTTAAGATTACAAAACGGTAGCTTTTTCTTTTTCCCTATTCCGGAATAACTTAAAGCCAACTCCTTTGTTAATAATTTACCCATCTGCAAAAATATACTCCTGTGGTAGTTCTCTCCACCTACTAAATACAGTATTTCCTCCTAAAAACATAACAAGAAAGTTATTTTGACCTTTAAATTTGCTAGATAGTCTTACCAAAGTTTTCATGTTATTTTCGTCTTCTAATATGATTTCAAAATTTTCCACATCCGCAACTGTTTTTAATGGCAGAAGTTGTAAAACTTTCGACTGCATACTACTGTGGTTTTCACCGCTTGTGCAATTGATTTTAGTTAGGATTGTGGAACATACCACCTCTACATCATCCATCCGCTTCCTAATTTGTTTTACTTCAAAGACAGCTTCATTCAATGCATCTAGAACTGCGTCGATACCACCTAGAACAATAAACGCTAGAAGAAAATGTGTATTAAAGTTTTAGATAAAAATTAAGCAGATAAAACCCAGTACAAAAATAATACATTCTGACTATCTAATGAAAGAAAAGATATTATGGCAGATAAAGTTTCGCAATTACTATTCTCATTCAATCCAGCAGCAGGCCCTGAGACATTTTTGCAGATCTTTGCATACTGCTGTTGCCTCTTAATGGAGTGGATTGTGAGATGTCGCTAATATCTGAAATTTAATACTGTATTAGTAATAAATAAAAATGTGAATTGCATTTCATTCTTATAAAATTCACCACTATGAATGGATGGATGCATGACAGGATATCTGTCGGTCGATATTAATGAATCTGAATAGATGTCAAAGAAGCTGCCTGCCACTGAGACATTGTTATATTAGAAAAAAACTTGTTTTTACTGACAACCTACTTATTTATTTTACAATTAAAATTTCAGTTTGCTATTAGAAAATATAAAATTTCAGAGTTAAGTGGAAGAGTATTAAAAGACTGCGCTCTTTAGCTCAATTTCACACTGCATAGAAATTTTAGAAAACAGAATTTTTGGTTGTTAGCATTCAGATAACCATACTATTACTATTATTACTACTGTTAATAATTTATCGTTGCTGATTGAGGGCGTCAAAGTGGAGCAAGGATCAGTGCCGATATTAATCGGTCGGAAACTACTCGATTCAATCAGTTGCAGATTATCAGACCCTAAAATATATTAAAATAAACATATCTATTTTAAACTAAGAATTGTTTATAAATATTACCTGCGATTCCGTCTGCAATTCGCATATAATATTCCTCATCATAATTATTCTTTTCTGCATCTGACGCTAGCGAGTGCTGGTTATTTTCTGGAGAAGCTATAATAAAAGAAGATAAAGTGTATGTAGTTAAGTAAAAATGTTTGTATATTTTGCACCTGCAATGGCACTTATTTGCTGCCTATTCCAGGTCTTAGATTTGGACTGCATTTGTTTTTTATATTGAAGCTTCGTTCTTTTTTTGCTTGGTCATTCCGTTTCTGATTCAGATGACGTGCTCTCTAAGTTGCTGGTGTAAGTCAACTGCATAGTGAATTGCTTTGCCTTTGCTAATGAAGTAAACGTTAGCTTACTTGCAAATAGCCAGATAAAAATCGAAATCTTCAGCAATATCATGACAGTCATAAATCAGCTTCTTCTTTTTGGAGTCCGTCATTCATGGTTCAGTGGGACATTTATACTCCGTGGGTTTCTATGGATTAGCTCAGGAACTTGGCACAAATACACAGTTATTTTCATTTTTCCAGATGATTATGTCCCAAGTCATTTTGCAATCTTTAAAACATAAAATAGCGCCAACACTTGAAAACTTTTTATTTTGGAAATGTTTCATATTTTTAGGTGTTTATT
Organism: Agriotes lineatus; assembly: GCA_940337035.1. NCBI lineage: Eukaryota > Metazoa > Arthropoda > Insecta > Coleoptera > Elateridae > Agriotes > Agriotes lineatus. The sequence goes on along the minus strand of CALNHX010001777.1, from coordinate 194,842 downwards.
TAACTTTTCTAATAAAATTGTGCATTAATTAAAAAACATATTAAAAATAGTTTTCATTCCCTGTTCCACATCAATTTCTGCTACATTGTTAACCAAAGGAATTGTGTTAATTTCTACACTTTATTGTATTTATAATAATAATTAAAACAGAGTATCATCAATGTATTATTACAATGCAATTTAAACTAGAACTGTAAATAATTTTCAATTATAAATCAACACAAAACAAATTATTCATTTTTATACCTAAAGGTGATACTATAGTAGTGATTTATGGATTTTGGATTTCTAGAAGATGCACCTGGGTTAGGGCGGTAGTTTGGTCTTGGGCTTCAAATGCTTAGTGTGTAAATGTCGAGCGAGAATATATTTCCTTTTACATCGATACTGACAAAACGAACAACAGTAGCTCTTATTTTTACCACAATCTTGATAAATATGAGCTTTCATAGTATTAACATTCTTGTATTTCCGACCACAGTTTGGACAAGTTACATTCGTTTCAGCGTCACCAACAGTCAAAAGTAAATCTGAAAGAAATAGAGATTACAAATTAAGTATCATACAAGTCCAGGAAGTCCATAGCACGTCACTATCATGTTTTTGACAGATTGATTTGAGTTGGACAACAAATTTAACAAAATTTTATTTCTAAGGTAATTTCTCATGCAGTTGCCAATGCAGTGATATAATGCCATTACAGCTACAATAAACTCGACAACATGTCACAAAAAAAGAGCCAACCTGCGTCTCGGCTACGGTGATAAATCTGTAACCGCCAAAACGCAGATTGACTGATTCTCTATGAGCTAACCACACTTACCGTGCGGGCCAAACTAGCTCTTTTCGGCGCTTTTTAGGTCGGAAATCAGCGATGCAACCTGCAAGTAGCTACAACACAGTAGAGCGCCAGGAATCAAAGCGATTCCAAAAGAAATAAATCAACAACGGTTGACTAGCATTTATTGAGTATAAAATGTTATTTGAATCCCAAAACGGTATAATTAAATGGTTTCTCAAATTATTTAGAATACTCAACAATATCACAAAGTTTTACGGAAGTTTCCACACGCATGATCTTAATAAACCCCTTTGTGGGTTTTTTAAAACATTGAATTCGTCGGATTAATCAAGAGATGTGCACATCGCTGTCAGTAAAAAACCCTTAATACCAGGTCATCGATAACCCAAGCGTGAGTGCGCTTTTTACAATAGATTAAAACATGTAATGTTGTGACAGCAATTAAATTTTATGAGATGTGGATATATTAATAACGCACGCAATTTTTCATGTATTGCCGTCGCGAATAAATAAAATTCCACACACTAACCTCTGGCTCCTGGCGTAATTAAAAGGCAATGCAGGCTGTGAGGGGCCATACACAGGAATTCTGATAACAGCGGCTTGCTACAGGTGGTGCCTTCTATTGAGCTGCCAGAATTGGAATGTAGTAAACAACTGGGTTCTGTTCGCCTACCGCAGGAGCGCAGGAGACTCGTGGAAAGGTATTCCCTCGTAGGGTAATTATCGAGACAAAAAGTCCTATTCCAAAGGATACTATAAGAGAGCTAAAAGCGACTAATTAATATGGGAATTATAAAACTTGAAAGTCCATCATACCCGATTTATTCTCAGCTCTCAAAATATAATGCTTAATTAAGCACACGGTTTCTCGTTCAGTGAGCCGCTAGGCCGAGTTGCCAAAAGAATGCGCTTAGGCCAAATTGCAAGACGCTGGAAAAGAGAGATAACAAAAGCGCTGCACTCGGCCGATAGTGAGCGGGGATTCAGGCAGGTATACAAATGGACGAAACTGGGAAATTAACAATTCGAAATGCCAACTGATTACGATTTAAATTAAATCTACAGGTTAAACCAGAAATAATTGGGTAAATGGAGAAAACAATTAAGCGGCGCGAAAAATGGTTTCAAACACATGTGTAAATTATTCTTTAAATACATTATCTATAAATATTAAATATATTAATCTCTTTGCTAATTTCTAACGCTGCGTTTTATTATTATGTTTTTCGCTACACTAAAAATGTTAAATATGAGTTTGGCGAAAATAAAATATATTCCCGTTATGACAACAAAATGTACTTTTTTCTTGTGTTAATAATTGAAAAACATTTTTCCCGGAGGGTACGTACATATTTTATGGTGTGACAAAGTACTCACCAACATCATTAACTTTACTGCTATTTTATTTTTAACTATTGTAATTGTAAATAAAGTTCTACTGTTTATCATTATAGTTTATGGAGATAATATATGTCAATGAAAATTTAAAAAAATATGTGTTATATTACTAATGCATAAAAAAATCACCTTCCGAGATTTTTTCAGATCTTCACGTTTCAAGGTCCCTAGATGACGAAAAAGAGGATTTCTCAATTCCGTCAGTGTGTGTGTCTGTCTGTTGGCAGTATAGCTCAAAAACTATTTGTCGGAGGAAAACGATATTTTGCATACATATTATATATCTACCTCGCATGAAACCGGCACAATTTCATACAAATATATATAGGGTGAGCATCTTAAAAATATAAAATTTTGGTTTATTTTTCTGTTGATTTTGAAATAAAAGGAAGTAATAACTTTCACATAGGTCAGGCTTTACATTTGCCGAAAATAAGACCCAACCGATAAAGGATAATGTCACAAAAGAGTAAAAATGTTTCAATCGTTACACCGTGCTCTTCAAGAGACGCGCGCGCCGGCCTTTTCCCGAAGAGACGCGGTAACGCAGATGGATTTCGCCGTACTTATATTCTCTGCGGAGATTCGGTTAGGATCGAGCATTTTGCAGAGCTGCAGATGCGGCAGGTTCAAACCCCAGCGGGATACATTTTTATTTTTATTTGAAAATGTATTTAATTTATTAGAAACGTGAAGATATTTGTACTCCTAACTTAATTTGATTTTTAAAATTATTTAGTGCCACAATGTTGACGAGGGAAGTTCTGGGTAAAGCCTTTTACATATTTTTACTATTGGAATAATAAAAAAATCAATAAGTCGTAACATGTTTAATATTTTAAAAGTTTTAAAAATTATAAGACGTTTTGCAACTTATGATTGCTTCATCAGTTGTTATTAAAAATATTTAGTTTAAAAATTGGGTTTACATTTCGGAAAAGAAAAACACAGATTAGTGAATACATTCATCTCAATAAAATCTACATACTTATATAACGATAATATATAGTTGAATTTGACTTTTTATTTATTATGAAGTTTCCATTTTTGTTTTTAAGTTAAAAGTAAAATATTTATATAGGTAACTTGTTGATTTTTTAATTTATTTTAATTTCTCATAGAAAATGCACCCCTAAAGGGGTGAACACTGTGCAATGGAAAATTTTAATATAATGTTAACACTCGGTTTAAGCATAGTGGAATGCAAAAAGTAAACGAATTTTACTAAATGCATGCAAGATTGATTTGTTAATTTGTTATCATCCTGCGCAGTTGGTATGAGAATATGTAGCTTGCAATTAATTTACGCAGGGTTGTATTAACTTAAATTTCGAAAGTTTTAATGACTAAAATTATGGGTTGTTAAAATGTGAAAAATTTGGGAGATGTAATTACAAGAGTTGTTTATTTGAACAGATTATGGTAAATTGAACTTAGATTGGCTATATCTGTTTTATAATTAATAGTTGTAGGGCTCTTTTGTATTTCAATCATTTCCAGGCAAATGCGTTTTTTTTAAATTGTTCTCTTTATGTAAGATAGTAGGTACCTATATTAAAGTTAAATTTATGTTGGTGTTCTATTGCATGATCGGCTAATGCAGTTTTCGTGGAGGAGGGTGATATGTTTTTTATTTTATAGAATATTTATGTTGTCTAATTCTGTTTTTTAATAATTGCTTAGTTTGACTTATATAAGTGGAGTTACAGTTGTTACAATTAATTTGGTAAACTACTTGAGATTGCATACTTGTTTCACTTTTATCCTTTAAATTAGTGAAAACCAATTTGCCTAAAGTATTATTTTTTTCAGAAAGTTTACAAATATATTGAATTGATACATATTTGTTTTGTGATGATGTGTTTGAAATATTAAATTTGTTGCCAAGGCAGTTAGGTTGTAAAGCTATGGATTGATTAAGTTTGTTTTGGTTTTTAATTTTATTTATTCGGTAGTTAATTTGTTTTTTAATAAAATCAATATGATAATCATTTATAACTAAAATATTGGTAACTAATTGTAAGTTTTTATTATGAAACTGTTTAGAGGATAATTGAATTGCTCTGTCGACTAAATTGTTTATGACACTAATTTTATATTTGATTGTTGTATTAGAATTAAAATTTAAGTATATGTTGGTTTTTATGTATTTTCGGTACCAATTTGTTAAAATTAAGGTATAAAAAATTTAAGGAGGCATTGGAATCCTCATTTTTAATAGTAAATTTTAGTCTGGGGTGTACTTTATTAAAGAGATTGAAATTTTTTTGTTTGTTTTGGGATTCTGTTGCCATTATGATGTCGTCTACGTATCTTAAATAAAGAGAAAAATTGAAATTTAGACTAAGAATTTTTGTCTCTATATCTTCTAATACGAGATTAGCAATTGTTAAAGATATAAGTGAACCCATTGCACAACCAAAAGTTTGAGAGTAAATTGTGTTAATGTATGTAAAATAAGTGGTATTTAAGACACATTCTACAGCTAGAATAAACTCATTTAGTGGAATGTTAGTATGTTTTTTAATTCTATTCCAGTTATTTTTTACTGTATTTAAGGCAAGATCGATCGGTATGTTTGCATAAAGAGAGAGTACATTTAATGACAAAAGAGTATGGTTATGGTTAAGTTTGGTATTGTTTATATGTTCTTTGAATTTCCATGAGTCTTGAATGCTGAATTTATTAAGCGATGTTACATTAGTTAAAATGTTTGACAGACATTTTGATAGTTTGTAGGTTGGGCTCATGTAAGATGCCACAATAGGTCTTAATGGTATATTGTCTTTATGTAATTTTGGCAATCCGTATAGTTTGGGGGGAAGACCATCATGTGAAATTAAAGTTTTATGTGTAATATTATCAATGAATTTTTTGTCAAATAAATTTTTAATTAGTTTGTTGTTTTTATTTTGAATGATGAAAGTAGAATCTTTAAGTTCTTTTTTATACGTATTTTCATCGCTCAATAAAACAGTCATTTTTTCATGGTAATCAGATTTAGTCATTATAACTGTCTTTTGTCTGCAGATGTTACAATTAGCTCGTTATTATTGTTTAAAAAGTTTTTTGCTTCATTTATATTTTTAGCGAGTTCCTTGTAATATTACAATTGTGCAAAAGTAAGATTTTGTTGGTTATTTTTATTATGTTTAAAATTAGTTAAAATATTGCAAATGTTAGTGCGAATAGAAGTGTGTTCAGTTTGTGTTAAATCACGAATTCCTTTTCAATATTACAAATTGTATTTTCGCTCGGTAATTTGTTTTGACACCGACTGACGCAAAACCTAACCTGCTAACCTCGAATTTGACATAGACTTACAGTGCCAACAATGACAACAGTCTATGTCAAATTCGAGGTGCTAATGCAATAGGGATCCAGTTAGCTTTATAAATTGTATTTGGGTTGCATTTTTACGTGGTCAGGATCGTCATCTTATGTGAATAAGCCTGTATAAGATAGCAAATATTAATATAGTAAGAATACATCAGTTACATTTAAATTCAACTCTATTTTTAGTTACTTGATGTAACGTTAACACTTTGCCATTTGCCCATGAGTATGCAAAAGCGGCAAGAGCACTTTTAGCTGAACATATTATTAAGGATAAAATATCATTATTACATTTTATAAAAAATACTAATCGACTATAAATTTAAAATTACTCACGTAGTCTATAACATATGACGCAATTATTTAAACAAATGACTAGCGTTGTCACAGAAACATCCTGAGATGGCTAACTATTTTGCTGAAAACGCTCGCTCAGCGACGAATGTCAACTTTCAGTAGTCAAATGAAAGTTTAAAAATTCTACTTTTGATGACAGTCGTCAAAAAATTACTTTTTAATTATTTTTTTCCTTCTCAGAAAGTGCTCCTGTATAGCGTAAAATGGAGTTAATCTGCCATTTTTGCAACGCAGTAACGTTCTAATACTGGATAAGGTTTTCTTTCAAAATCTGACATCTTCCTGAACAAAAATGAAAGATCTCACAAGGTATGTGATAAAAGTATTCATTCTTGGAGGATTTTGATTGTTTCCAAAAATACGACAATAGAAAAGAATTAAAAGCTTCTTCCGTAAAATACGTTCTATTTATTACTTTTTATTACTTACACATTTATTCTGTAAACAAAATCCTTAGTACTTCTATTTTAGTAACTTAAAGTCGATTCTGGATGTGTAGTGCGCATATGATTACGAACAGTCGTACGTTGAGTGTACGCCTTATTACAAACTGGACAGAAGAAATGGGCAATTCCATCGCACTCGTATTTTATGTGACGAACAAAAGTGCGTTTATATTTATAAGATTTCGAACATTTTGTACATTTGAAGGGTTTATCCGGAAAATGAGCCTGCATTTTTCTTCTTCTGTTAATCGGACAATCTGAAATATTAGACTTCTGTTAAGATCTAAATCATAATGTTTACACAACAAAATTAAAGAATGCAGTACGTATGTACAAAGATTTTGGGAAAAAATTATCAAAACGAAACACATTTAAATGTATACAGAAATTTTATTCTACAATCAATAATCAACGATTTACAGCTATTTACGTATTAGACTTATCCCTTAAACTTCTAGCTAGTACTATTATACTGATGTAGAAACATGATACTAAAATTTTATATTCAGCCTGAATTTTGAGAATATGCCATGTCAGCGTTCGCATTTAAAGCGTTGCTGCAAACGCCGCTGAAAAAATGACGCTGCAAGTTAAACATGCGTGAATCTCCTCCTGTATTGCGTGCATTCGAATTTTGGTTCGACATTGTACTGACTCTTAACATGCCGCTTCATATTCCCCTTCAAAGTATAACTTCTACCACAGTTTGAGCAGGCATAGTTTTTCACCGAAATTTCCTGCTTGCAACTAAATGAAATGTGATCGCAATTAGTATGGCAGTGGCATAAGAGAAAAAATAGGACTGACTATTACGATATACATTGCAAATCATAACCCAATGTGAGAAAACGCAGAATCGACTGGTGCTATACTGATCCTTGCTGATAACCATTCTAACGCAGGTAACAAAAGTATTGGCACAAGATTTCGCTAGTGAATTCATAATTCAATGTCTAGTAGCCTCTGAAAAACAAACTGTAGAATAAGTCAGTTTCCATATTATTCATGTCATATCGCTTATTAATTTTTCCAGAATATTTTATGAAATAAAAAGACAACAGTAGTTATAATCTATTTGACCAACTTCCCAAACGAGAAATAGTTAAAATTTTTCAAAACAAATCATTTTCCACCATTAGGGATTGTGTCAAAGTCAAAATGTGGCCCAATTACAAAGGCGTATATCAAAACCTTCATGATATAGATATTTCAGTAATCCTAGGAGTAACACGTCAGGTTCAAGTTAAAGTGCGTGCTATAGAAGATCATGAACCCCTATCAATCGTTTTGTTTTGTTTTTATAATATCTAGTGATTTCTATAAATAGCAGTTATATTTATAATAAATGTAAAGAAGGTTAAACAATAAACTTTAGAAGCTTTAGAAATTTTGTGCCAAAATTTTTGTTACAAATGTTATATTCCAGTTGTTACAATTGCACTAATTGTAATTAATAAAGAATATGTATAAATAAGTCTTTCTTCTTCTACCAATTTAGGCTGCAGTACCCATCCTGGACATATTCTTCAGTCTGTATGTTCAAACTAATTTGATCATGGGTTTTTAGTGAATAGTGTGAAATAAACTGTAATCCAGTAAATACAAAAGTTCACGCAATTAGCCCACAAAAACTGCATAACTTGCGCCAGATAAGATATGGGTCAAGTTTCTGTGTCGTGATAACAATTAAATGTAAGCAACACATGCAACAAGCAGCAGTTTCGTATTTACAAACAGACGTTGCACTTTTAGTATATCGTATGTCAAAGGCACAACGCTGCAATTCTGCAATGCTAGTGGGTCAACATAACAAACTCGAGCATTCAGAATTACGTTAATGTAAACATATATGATTGTAATTTTTAATAATAGGTCGTAAACACGGCACACATTTACTGTATATATAGCTCTGTGATATGTCTTAGAATTCAATATACGTTTAACCACGAATGTGTATTCATTGATGGGGACGAATATAGGCTACAAATGTTCGCAAAGAGTTGGCATGGCCTGGCCTTCTCACCCTATCTCTTAACAACAAAATAAACTCCATCTCCTGTCAAATAAAACTAAACTGGTTTTACAACAAACATAAAAGGTGCTACGTTCCAATTAATTTGGGCCACATCTTTTACACTGTATTTATTGGTTATTTGGACCAGTCACCGTAGCACCAGTATCCTGTAGCAGTGTAGCAGTAAAGGTTGTGCCACTACGGTTAGATGGCGTCGAAAAAAGTAAAACTATGTACAAAATGGGTAAAAATATCTCAATATTTCTAATAAGATTGAAAAAGGCAAACAAAACACTTCTTTTTTTCTTCTTCTTCTTCTGATTTTAGTTCCCAAAATAACAATTGGTAAGATTTAAACTTGCACTCTCAGAGGGAATTTAGTTTCTAGTAAGACCTATTAACCACTCCACCAGAACCATTACGCAACAGGCTTATCGCTGCATTATGAAGTGGAAGGAGCGATGTAAGTCTGATCAGTGACAATGCAGTGTGACACACGCACGCGCACACAGAGCTTCATTCGCTGTTGTATACGTATTCGCATATGATGCTCTAGAAAATGTTGGAAAAGCAGAAGTATATAATTTCAACAAATATTTTTTCCAAGCTTATATACCGAATAGTAAGAACAGTAAAACAACATTATCCATGCAATTGTGCACAATTTCTAATTACAATAATAAATAAGGCAACTTCTCAATAGCATCAACAAAATATAAAACTGTAATCATGCAGCGAGTAGTCGTATACCTCTGTGTCGGAAAGTTGTCAATAATTTTACTCAAAATCTAAAGTTGATTTTGCCAGGCTCAGTAGCTCAGTGGTTAAGCATTCTAGCTTCTCACCTAAGGATCAAGAGTTTGACTCATGGTTCCAGTAAGATTTTTAAAGATAAATAAATGCAGATGATAAGATCTACAGGATGCAATCATTCAGAAGTGATGTAAAGCCGTGGGTCTCATGTTACTACGATGTGTAGCATATAAAAGATCCCTTGATAAGGCTGGAACTTCTTAGTCTCAGCAAAATTCTAAGTAGGACTTTGACCATATGACCACAGCAGTGGGTTTCTAAGGTACCTGATACTTTGCACGGCTGGACCTTGTTCATAACAAACAAACAACAACAAAGTTGGTTTTGCTAATTAGTTCTTTAATTTCGCCCCAATTTCAGTAAGTCAAACATTCACGCTATGTTCAGCTTAAAGAGATAATTGTAGACAAAGTAGGAAATTTGCAAACACGCTAAGTAAAAACATACAAAACACTGGGAAAGATATCGAAATATCCATGGAGTCATGAAGTTTGCGTGCTATGATGAAATTGAAATTAATTATTTGACTTTCTCAGAACAGATATTCTTTACACCTTAACATTTATTTTGATGCCTGCCTTTAGCATGAAAAATTGATGTATTATACGCATACATAGCGAATTTTTCATACACAATTTTTTTTTAAGAGGCTCTTGTTTTATGCATAAGAAACTCAGGGTTCATAAAAATATAACACAAAAAAATGAATTTGGTTCGTACGTTCACGAAAGTACATTAATAAAATTAAACGAGTATGGAAATGAGAAAACTGTTTTAATTATTAACCTGTTTAAACTCCCATTATTGCCAGCTTGGTTGTTATTGTAGAGCTCAACATTACAATAGAAATTCGCGAGCTACTAGAACACATGACACCGAATAATTTCGCTAACCTTTTTTACACCACGCCACTTGTAGGTAACCTCTTGCATTCTGCAAGCGTGCGCCACTGGTGCTGAATATGTCCAAAATGTCCGCTGCTCTAACCTTGTTCAACACTCAAATCCTTCGAAGAAACTGTGTAAATTTCTCCAAAAGAGAACACGCCAGTACCAAACTTGGATGACAAACATCGCAAACAATGACAACTATTTATTTTCACGTTATTGACTGTTTCACAAAACAAAATGATAAAATACGTCACAAAAACAAATAAGTTAACCCCTAAATAGACGAGAGACGAACGCAAAAGCCAAGAAAGTTCCGCATCGCATCTATGTATACCCTCATAAAAACCAAAAGTATCACAGTCTGTTATTGGTCAAAAATGACATAAGTTTAATAGCAATTGCAAAATAACGCTTGCAACAAATTGACTATCGCTAATTTGAATAGAAGTATCACTTAATTACACAAAAACCTTAGGTCTAAACGTAAAACTAATGGCACAATTGTCTTTACCGCATTTCGAAGCACAAATGTTCTTAATTTCACTCAGATCCGTTCTGGTCACATATCGAACTGTTTTCAGCACGATTACAGCTATGCCCCGCACCAAACTCAGATTTAATGTGGTCCCACAACCTTGCTACACTTGTGTGAATGTTATCTACCAAAATTCTGTACACATAGCTAAAACTCGGTATTTGCATCAGCACTTTTCCACGAAAACGGGAAGCCCAACAGCTCTGCCAGTGGATGAAAGCTTCGAAATGTCCACAAACACCTCATTCAAGTATGTGCCTGCCTTTCAACTTGCACGGGCCCCTTCATGGAGCACACCCAGTGCATAATCGGTTCTCAACAGATCTAACTTCATTGGTATGTAAACTCGTAGCTCTCGTGTCTACAGTACTCAATTCTTCTGTATTTGTAGGTCCCTAATTATGAACACGTAACGTGCTCCTCGGCTACTGTCCTTGAATTCTGCATCCGTGGCCCCAATTTTGTGTTGCCATCTGAACTCCGGCCAGCTCTGATATCCACTTCCAGTGTACAATGAGGGGCCTACCTGCTCTCCAGTGTTCCGAGTGCATAATTTTTTGGTGTTACAAACCGATTTTACGCACTTTTTAACCGTAAATATACCGCATGTTTAGTTTTTATTATCACATTTCGATGCACTGTGTACCGCACAAAACTTTGTCAAAAATGTCTTATTCTGTGGTCACTAAAACTAACATGTGGCCCTAATCGTTTGCTGCTTCTTTGTGTGGCTAAAAAAGGGAATTCCCAAGTGTATTCTAGCTTGGTTTTGCCAAACGTAACCTCACCTTCTTTCGGTAAACCATGAAAATTCCTCGAATCGCAATTGATGTTATACGAGAAGCACTTCGCGCATGTGCTTATCTTAAATTACTATGAATTACTTGACTATTATTAACAAAAATCTCCAAAATATTACTTTCGAAACAAACTTAAGCCCTAACTGGGACTATTTATAATGATCGATAAACCCTACAGCAAAGGAAATCTGTTTATGTTGTTGATTTTCCTTTTAGCAAATAAACTTACTAGTTACTCGTTTCCTTTAATTGTAAAAATGTTCAACGTACAACCGAATGTCATGGCAGTATGTATTTCCTAAAATTACAAGTTTGGATCATTAATGAATTCGGCTAAGCAGTAGGTACATGGATTATTATTTACAACCACCAGAGTACAGTTTTAGTGTAGAATTACCTGTCAGCACTTTTGAGCAAACTTTTTATGTTCAGGTTGACCGAATACTAAATTCTGAATTTAATTAATTGCATTTGAAAAACGTATGGCCCTGTAAGCACAGGGCTAACATTAAAAATTAGCTAAATGACATAAACAAATACTATTCGAACTCAAAAGTAATATTTCAATAATCCGTACATCACCAATGCAGAAAATTGACTGCATTATAGTGGGGTTTGACTGTTAAACCGAGAGACATACTTGAATCAATTCTGGTTTAAAACATTTTTAAGAAAATTTTTGAGCATGGTTGGTAAGACGTACCCCAGGACTACATAAACACAGTGGAAATTGTTTACCACCATCATTTTATGTAAAAAAATAACTTACTAGTTTTTATGAGTCTTAAAAGTTGTACTAGTTACTCATTACCTTATTAGTATAATTAAATTACAATTATGCAGATGATTTTTGAGGTTTTCACGGCCATTGTCATTAAGTAACAAACGACTTCCGGGATTGGACCGTGTCATGATTGAGATCGAAGAACTCAACGTTTCGCCCACTTTCGTAAGGGGCTTCGCCTCTGACGTGGTTCACACGTTGAGTTACCGTGCTCTTCTGTCCCTTCCCTTGCAAAGAGTTTCGCCTCTGACGTGGTTAACACGTTGAGTTACCGTGCTCTTTTGCTTTTTTCCTCCTGATGAAGCCCCTTACGAAAGTGGGCGAAACGTTGAGTTATTCGACCTCAATCATGACACGGTCCAATCCCGGAAGTCGTTTGTTACTTTAGAATTATGCAAATTACGAACACTTAAACGACACAGAACATATAGAATTGATATTTCTACCTGTAAAACATTTTCACTAGGGTTTAAGGTTTAATGGTACATAGTATACAGGGCATGATATAAATACAAGGGTATGCTCAAGCGCAGCTTTTCTCAACGACCAATGTGAAAGCGTGAACCAGACTACGTCATCAATAGGCGGCAATTTGAAAGTTACGTTTTAAAAGTCTCCCGGAAAAATCGTATTTTGCATTTGTAAAGGTCAAGTTAATGGTGAAATGGAGGGAAATCGTACGCAACTGTAATAAATGCTATTTTTCGTGTGAATAATACGCGGTTTTATTGATTCTCGTACATTATAACTCTTTTCCGCACCACCACTGAGGTAGAGTCTCAAGCGCATTTTTTTTACGTGGTATCCCCAGTAGGTATAATCCACGGGCCTGAGGAAGTGTTTTTCGGTCTGAGCATATCCTCGCTGAATAAAATTGTCAATTAGTCTTGCATATAAAAACCCACACAGGAGAAAAACCTTATAGTTCTTCTATTTGTGATTATAAAACTGCAAGAAAAAGCTATTTAAGTGTACATATACAAACTCACACAGAGGAGAGACCGTATAGTTGTTCTATTTGTGATTATAAAACTGCACGAAAACGCGATTTAGTTGGACATGCAAGAATCCACACAGGAGAGAAACCGTACAGCTGTTATGTTTGCGATTTCAAAACGCCACAGAAATAAGAATTTCATTTACTTACATGTAGATGCATTTGTGTTTTCTTTGCATACTGCAAGCCATTGTTCAGAAACTACTTCATTCTTTGGAAACCTGAAGTAACTCACTTTTCTATCATTCCTGGTGTTATTCCTGCAGCCCTTTACACTGCACACTACCATTCTTACACGCTCTCGTAGTTTTTTTGTCGTGTTGGATGGTGTTTAATAAGCTGAGGAAACTATTCACTATTCGCTGTCTACTTGATAATGTACTATACATGTACTCGCAGTCGCACTCGCGCGCATTTCAGGTTATGAGGTTGGGCATGATATAAATGAGGTTAGGGTTATCGACGTGCAATGCGTGCAACCATCGTCTAACATGCCGAAGCCCTCCTGATATACCCGAGACCACGATAATCATGCCCGAGACCTTACGAATGTGACGTCATGTGGTTCACGTGCGCAGTGGGTTACCGCCTGTTGAGCATACCCTTGTATTTATAAAGTTTACACATAACACTTTTTCTGTGACGTCAGAAATAACAAAACGTAGCGTTTAAAACGTATGTCTATATTACATTGAAATTCAAAAAGATCATTTAGATCGCAGGTAGTAGACTTTAGAGAGAGTTTGACATACACCTAACCTTTAATGTAAGGGATGCTCTAAATAGCACATTATTCAAACTAAGACATTCTTGACTTATGTAATCCGACGTTTCTCCTCTTCGAAGAAGTCCCTAACGATTAAAATAAGATTTCAGGCTTGCTCGCGTGCTTGTTATTGCGCGTTATTTTACTGTAATTTTTAAAAAATGTCACATTGACAGTATTATAAAACAAGCCACACCTACAGCAGCCATGACCAAAAACTGCAGATTTTTTGTTTCGTCCAGTTTCTTATTATTGTTAAATAAAGAGAGACAATTGTTACGTCACAGCAAAAGGGTAATGTGTAGACTAAGGTACTATATTTATACGAGCAAGCTCGTCCGCCATTTTGAGTTACTGGAAGTGGCGGCAAATTCAAATTCTAGTTACTTTCCAAATAGCATACGGTAAGTCGTCAAAACAACGATCATGTCATTTAATTTTATCCGTCTTAAAAAAGATTGGTTTTTAAACAAATAAGAAGAAAGCAGAAAAAATCGAAACGAAAACACTGTTTAACCAAAGAGCATATGTTTAACTAACACGCACGTGGTTCAAACTAAAGAACTTTAAATGTAACTTAGTTCAAACAACAGTGACGAGTGACAGAACTCAATAGAACTGACAGATACAGTTGACAGCACAGAACAACACCTACACACTGTATATAGATTTAAATAACCACACTTGGATGAAGACTGTAATTATAATTAGCATCGTAATGGAATGCACCAAGATTTAAATCAGCATGCATTGTTCGTCTGGATCAAGCAGTACGTACTCCAACGGTTTCTAGTCTTGCTTGGTTGACAGACGACAGAATGCACTGTTACCGATCAGCGCAGCCAACGGCTTGGCGCTAAAATCCCTGTGACACAAAATCTAGTGGGATAAGCTTGCCTGGTTAATAAAGCACTCTAGTGTAGACCTTATCATGATACAGGGTGTCCCAGACTTCACTCCCCAGGATTATAACTATGTTATTTTTAAAAATAACTATATTAAACTATATATATATTCTTAAATGGGAGCAAATTGTCTATAAGACAACCAAAGAAATTTTACAAAATCTGCACTTGTGTAAAGGTAGCGATATTCAACTTTTTTTTTTAAATGAGACGCCATACTTTTTCTCAATTTTTCTAATAATACTTTTTATTCTCTTTACAACCATGTAAACGTATATGGGTGTTACATGAGAAAAATTTTGAGAAAAATGCAATTCAAAGTTTAAGCATGATTTGCCATGGAAATCACTAATTTTTGTAATTTTTATCTAGTCCTTGAGTAATAGCGTAGTTTACACAAATATCAGTTTATCTACGACCACTACTAAAAGTAGGCCTTTTAGCGCTAGCTTGTTTCACTAAAAGTGACGTTTTATAGTATACCGTGGTTAACGAAATCAGCTGTTTACTTTTAACTCTAGTGCTAAAAGTGAAGTGAGGTTATAAAACTACAATTTTGAACTGGAAGTGAAGTTGTAAAGTTATTCTAGTTGCTTCTTGCGTTACAGGTAAAGTGTTTTTGAAATAATTAAAGCGTTATGTAATGAATACACTCAGATGTGGAGTATTAATAATTACATTTCGTAACTGAGCTTGACAGCACTGACTTGGCAAACATTCGCCCGCGCATGGCCTACTATTTATTATGACATAAATTAGAAGTGTCGTAGATGCAAACATTTGTTAAATCGATATTTATGGATTAATAACTGTAAAATTAAGGTCGTAGATGAAATATTGTATGCAACGCGTGCTAAAAGTCGTTTATGCACGAGACATGAAAATTATGAAACAAAGCCGAAGGCTGAGTTTCATAATTTTCATGTCTCGTGCATAAACGTCGACTCGTAGCACTTGTTGCATAATAGCTATTAATATCAAATATATTTCAAACAAACAAAACTTGGTGTGTCTTGGAATGGCCTAGCACAAAATCTGGCAACAGAGCAGTGTCATGGCCTGGAACAATATAGACCGCCTTGATAAAATCCATTCACTCCTTTTTTGCATAAAGGTTGGCCATGGATTTTTGTTTTGTTGTACCTATAACCTGTATAACTTCCCAACAAATTTGGTATCATTTGACAGAATAGAACATTGTTGCCAGATGCGCTGCTTATTTTGATAGTACATGTGGAAAAATATTTAAAATGTAAAGTATTGTAAGACCTTCCGTGTACTTAATTAAAATGTCTTCAATTACACAGTTACTGAAACTGGATACATAGATAACAATGGCTAAAGTTCTATCTTCTTTTGTGCTTAAATATAGCAACTTTGCATTTGAAGATGTTTCATGTTTTCTAACCTAAATGCACAACGTCTTTGTTTCCATTATTGATCAAATATGATGTTTTAGGCCACCATAAGTTTCTTCTATTTTTCTTAAGAATTCTGAAAGCCAAAGATTTACAAATGAAATGGTAATTTACATTTAAATCCTAATCGTAAATATTCAAAGGATTCTTCTTCACCAACCTCTTTTAATCCACTGCTGGATGTAGGTATCCCCTTGAGTCTTCCACTCTTGTCTGTTTTGCGCTAGTTGGTGCCAGTTTCGTCATGTTATTGCTTTGATATCATCTAGCCAACGTTTTGGTGGTCTTCTCACATTTCTTTTGTGCTCTCTTGGCCTCCACTGGATGATATTCGTAGTCATCTTTCACTCTCTTGTCGGGCCACATGTCCCGCCCAACTCCACTTCAACTTTGCGATCTTAGCGATTACGTCGTCCACCTTCGTTTTTCTTCTTTCTCTTGTTTAACAGGATTCCGACGCCTCCTATATGTGAGTCGATTTCTCTGTTGTTTTGGAAAAACATGTTTCCTGACTGGAGGATTGAGCATTTTTCCTCCTGGCAATCTTGTTTCACTCAATCCTAGTACATCCCATTTTATCGTTGATAATTCTTCTTCTAGTTCTTCCACTTTTTCCTCGGATTTCATGGTTCTTATGTTGAAAGTTGCAATAGATAACTTCGTTGAGGGGGGTTGATAAATTGAGTTTTTGTCTTCCCTAGATTCCATGAGGCAGACCTTATTAAGGGTGTGGGATTCGCCCACCCTGGAGATTTGTTTCGTTCGTTTTAAAACTCATTGGGGATATTTGGCCTTACTCTACCACGCTGGCCGTTGCAGGTCGGTAGATGGTGAGAATATAGATATGGTAAATGTGGGATGGGTAGGATTTAGGTATTAGGACATGATTCCTCTCTGTATCGGGAGGTGAAAGGGGATCAAGACTCGCGTGGGCAGGGTCGTATACCTGAAGTAGACATGTCTCCGTCGAGGACCGCGAAGGGTGTCCTACCCGCTACCCCTATTCAAAGGATTACCTATTAAAAATATTGCTATTGTATATTGTGTATATCAAGTATAACTAGAATAATGTTCCACCAAGACGAGGAATCTTGTCTTAATGATGGTTATTTCTTGTCTGGAATGAAGAATCTTGATTCCCAGGAGTTCCCCTGACTTAAAAAACTACAACTGTCGGGCATAACAGGATTCCCTCGCTTAATAAACTCTAAAGTTTGGGCACGATCGGCTTAGTATTGCTTTAGCATCGGAAGTACAGGAACTTAAACGGTGAAAATATAAATAAGTACGACTGTATTCGCAGAGCTTCTCCGCTTGTGCAAATTCTATTCGTTAAAGGGTATTACGTAAATTTACAGCAATGCATTGCCGTTGTTAAATAACATTTTTAATTAAATAACTCGATACCTATTCTGGTTTATCATGCATTGGTAGACGTCAATTTTTAATAGATGGTTATAGAATTAGTGCCTATTTTATAGAAGCAATTTGGAAAATCCATTCGTTAGTACTAGATTTTATTCTCCCTGTAGTAACCATTATTAAACAATATTTTTGTTTCGTACAAATGTATATTTCTAACAAAATCCCAGGAATAACAACCGATAATGCGACTTACAGCTTCACATTCGTTAAGCGTCTTGCAGAACTAATACACAAAGAGGACATAAAAAGGCACTTTTCAGATTTTGACAAATTCGAATATCTGCATTGTAAAAATGCCTTCGATTTTGCCGATCCGTACTACCTTCTTAGAATGCGGCAACAATGTGGCAACATGGACAATTTATCTTCGCGCTGGAGTGACTTGATGGTTTGTGCCAGCTGGTTTCAGGTAGAAACGACGTTTGCTTTCTGCAAATTAATTATATAAACGTGGGTATGCAACCCATTTAACAACCTGTACGTTGAAACCTATATGGCTGAGCCTCTTCTCATTATATGCTCTTTGCTAATACCAAATTTTACATATGAGAATCACTTCATATGCTTATTGCACTTTTTGAATACTGGGTACAATATTTTCTTAAGCTATAAAATAAGGAAAACGAAGATATTCAGACAAAGGAGTGTTTATTAGCTTTCATGACCAGAAAGATAATGTAGATTCTCCTGCAACTAGGGTAAGATTACTGCACTTAAAATAAAGAAATCCGAACAGCCACAGGAACATTTTCGCTTTTGTAGTGAAAATGCAAATGTTGATGCCTATTGCTCAGCATGTCACTAAAAGTAAATACCTTTAAATATTATGTGACATTAATGAAAGTTAAAAACTCTTCAGGCTTTCTGATGAACACGATACAGTTCTGTAACCAACCTTTTGCGATTATTTGAAAGTTTGTGGACTATGTTTTCTGGTTATGTTCAGGAGAATATGTTTCTACATTATTCTGAAATTAATCACAATATTCTCTTTCTTTGCTATTACGTTAGATATATTTTTTCGCACTTTAATTTTAAGAAACTCATTTAGATTTCGATATAATATATGGGGTTATCATAAAGTAAGGGATATACTTTAACTTATTATAACTTTTTAACAAATCAAGCTAACAAAAAAAAAAAGAAATCTAATTGCTTAAGGAATGGAATTTGATTGTATCTATGGAAAACAAAGCGTTGTCATGACTAAAACTGATAATTATATGCACTTACATGTACGAAAATATGCGCATATATATGCATACATTTTGTTGAGTATATGCACTCAAAGTTACAATATATGCACATAATATGCTCTAATTTTTTTTTGAAAATAAGTAGAAGTATAAAATAATAAAGTATATAGTATAAAATTTTTAATTATTTTGTATGAGTATATTTATTTCTCTAATGTTTATTCAAAAACTTCATTCATTTTAACGTTTGACTATATAAACGTGGACTGCGAACACCAACTCACGTTGTAAGCCAACATACAAATGAGATTTCCCCTAACCCCGCCAGACTATTATTCACGTAACACTCGAAGTTCGACTCTTGAAATGAATTCTATGTTGGCTGATTTCTTATACATTGCTTCTATGAAAAAGTGGGGGTTACTGGCAGTCTATGTTTATATAGTCAAAGATTTTAACAGCGACTTCCTCTTTCCTCTGCTTATTTCGATACGCGCACTGCACTCCAGCGGCAGAAAGTGAAAAATTGTATTAATAAATTTAATGAAATAGTAAATTTTAGAAAAAAAAATCTCTAAAGGTTCATACATCGCAAATTATTGCTAAATATAGCCAAATATGCAAAATCCAGAAAGTATGCTCAAAAACGTATAAATATGCAAAATGAAACTTGGCTTAAACGATTTGTTTTCACATAATTAGTATACATATGCAAAAAGTTTCCTCGGCATATCAATTATACAAAATATGCATTTGCCATATAATATCAGCTTTAGTCATGACAATTGTGGACACGAGTGTCCAAACACAATCATTCAATTTGAAGTTTATTTTCAAATTAAAACTCGAGTAAACGTAAAGTTCTAACGACTCAAACTGTAATAGCATGGATCTACAAACAAGAATTGGTTTAGTTCAGTGTTATTATGAATGCGGCAGAAATTACAACGCTGGATACGAAGATTTCACACGAGAATGGGTTTGAGAGCGGGGCCCTGTCAAATGAAAGCGTACCGCAATTTGATACAAAAATTTGAAAGAACAGGTTCGGTAATTGATCTTCCGAGATCAGGAAGACCAAGGATTAGTGATGTCCAAGTTGCAGAGGTTCTTCATGAAAATCAGAACATAGCCCAGAGGTAATCCACTAGCAATCAGCAGTGCAAATGCGATATCCAAGTGATTGCAATGCCGTACACCACGGTTTGGAAATCTCAAAAAAAATTCAAAAGATCAAAATGGAGGTCATATTGAACATTTGCGGTAACTGGGTTTGGGCATACAAATCCCATTATTTAAACAATTAAATATCGTTTAGTTTTGTTATGAACTTAATTTGTTAAAAAGTTTTAAGTTAAAATATATCCTTACTTTATGATAACCTTGTAGATATTTATGCATTAAGGGAGATATGAATATGTTTTTCCCTAAGGTTGACATCTGTAAGTCAACCAAAGGTAAAGAACATGAATATCTCCCGTGGTGCATACAATATTTTATTTACTAGCATATTAGTAAGAATAGTATGAAATTTCAAAATGTCAATAATGACATGTAAAATTAGAATATGTAGTACAATCAATGATTGCCTCATTTTATCACCTGTAAGGTGTTTATTCTGTGATAGTATGGTTGCTAAGACGTTATTTGTAGTTGCATGGTTACCATGAGTTTGAGGGAGAAATAATTTGACAAGTCCCTTGGAGTTTGAGTAGCTTTTCATATTTTGTTTATGACGAAAATGTACATTATCATGTTGCTAGTAAATAAAATATTTTTATCTACTCCAGTGGGATAAGTAACTCATTACGTCACTCATTTTGACACTATTTCCGTTAGGTAATGAAGCTCATTACACCACTCAGTTATTTAATGGTTTCGTTGCCTAACTGAGTGGTGTAATGGCTTTATTACCTAACTGAAATAGTGTCAAATGAATGACAATGACATTTGGCCTACTAAAATACTTTTGAAAATGACATCTGACATTTATCTTAATGCACTTTTCTCAATTTTAGGCAGTTGTAGATAAAATTTTGTACAATACATGTCTGATAATGCATCATTAATATACGTATGTGCTTACATAACTCGTGCTACGCCCTCGTTAGTAACTTACACACACGTATATTAATGATGCTCTTATCCCACTTGTATAGTAAATAACTATTGCTGCTTAAGAGTAACTATGTACTTTTAATTATAGAGTTGATTATGTAGATTCGTTTTGATTATGTAGATTCGTTTGTTACACTGCGATTGTTTAACTCGTATTATTTTTGCTGTGAAGGTCATATTTATTTATTTAAATTTATGTAACTGTGACCTTGATTAGTTTAATATAATATTGATCGCAGTATAATTTCTCTAAAATAAATAATATCTGTTAATTCGCGTATGGAATACTGATAATTATCGATTTCTAATTTTAAGATTTGACAGAACATGGACATTGACAGTAGAATATTTACTAACTTAGTTATAACAACCTACTTAGCCACCTCAAATAAGGCAGAAAAGTAAGACATCCAAATGTTATCAAGTAGTCAATCTCCATTGTAGAAGGTGTTCTCAAACGGTGTGCACCAAGCTTTTTTTCTAGATTTTCTTGAAAACAAAACATGGTAGACACAAATGAAAGCGAGATATTCGACTATATTTACCATTATTAATTCAATCATTAATCAAAATATTTTTTTTACTTACCCCTTCTGTATTTTCACAAAAGTATTATGTACTTCATCTAATGCACACGGTTTTCATAAAAGTACGTCGATATTTCTGAAATTTTGTATAGGACCATAATTTTACATTTTGAACAATTCTTCCTGATGACATTTTGTCGTATTTAAAACAGAAGGGGTACTTTACCTGAAAAGACAATTGTTTTTATCTACCGCTCTTGACTGCTCATGAAGACCAATCCAAACATTTTCGTATTAAGATTTTCGACTTAGAATTGTATAAGGAATATCGGTGCCGGAAGCTTTAGGGCCATTACGGGACACCCTGTATTTAATGTGTAAAACCAGTGGCGGCTCGTTCAAGGATCCCAGAAGCCATGGATGCTCCTACCATAAAAACCATTCATTCAAGATTTTTTTTATTTTGAAGAAAAAAATACGTTTTTACTTATTTTTCATCATTATTCTCATTTTAAAGTTTCCAGCAGAAGAATATTTTTATTAATATAAACTGCATGATACGCGCTGCTTGCTTTTATGCCTAATGGCCTAATCGAAGTAGCTCCTCAGGTATTTGACAGTTTATAGGCTGCAGAGCGGCAAGAAGTGGGTCAAAGATAAGGATATTTTAAGATTCAGCCATCCCTGCGATTACGTCGCGTATCGAGTTTTACTTTGTCCAGTTCAGATGAAGACGGCCAAGTGTACAATTCCGACAGAAGAGACACATTGGGATTTTCGCAAAATAATTACGATATGATCTATATTATTATACCCACAACTTACCTGGTAAATTGTCGCACATCTTGAAATAATAGCTATTAAAGGTTGTAGAGTTTTCACAGATATTACCATGTTTCCCAGTTCATATGTGAAATATTTAAATCTCGAGATATCGGAATCTGTCTCTGTTTGTGAGAGGGTGGAATGCGAATTTAAATGCGTTTTTGTGTGTTTTCTTAAAATTCAAATTCTAATACTTTCAATGTGTCAAAGTGGTGGATGCAACTCATTCATGGCCACAAGGCGGTGGTGGAGTGCAAATAGTGCAGTGTGAGCCTTCTTGGCCCAGTGGCGGAGGCAGGTGGTTAATTGTAAAAGAACAGAAACTTACTGGGCTGTACATCTCACCGATAATAATAATGGTACTCATAGAGCCCCTTTCCGGCAGCGACCGTACAATACTTGGCCCTTGCATCAGTCAGAATCAACTAGCACCTTATCGCTACCTTCAGTAATTGGGTTAGTTCTAGACATTTTCGCTAGTACTATCTAATGTTAACGCGATAGGTTAACTATTATTACAGCCCGTACAGAGTCAACAACTTCCCGGTACCTACTGATCTTTTACAGTGAAACGCTTACCGTAAATCCCGCTTGGCTGCTAATCACTGCGGAACAGCATCCATTCCTCGGAATCGGGCCGGAACATCGTGCATCCGTGGGATCCAACCCTTCGATTATCATATAATCATCCAGGAGGAGCGAGAACCTCTGACGTCTATCATCATATTTGCCAAAAAGCTACCAAACAATATAGTACGCACATTATACAGTACCGACCATCTAACTCTTTAACTAATAGTACGCATGGCAACGCTGACAGATTCGCATCGCAACGTTGCAACTTCACATTATAATTATTTATTATTGGTTCGCATAATCGCATACGCCAACAAACTACGCAAAGCAGCCCACTTTCACAACATATGTCGCACCCGGTAGGAGCCACGAATGTTCTGTCCGATTCAGAATTCTACCTCTAATCAGCACACATTTATCGACACGCTACATTGGTACACGTGCACTGCTGCTTCAAAAACAAGAACTGGTGATCCATATTTGTAAAGATTGTATTACATTTCAAAATATTTCCAGAAATGATAAATATAGTAATTAAGACTTAAAAGTAATGCTTCTTCAACCTATAAAATATTTTAACCCCTAACACCTATTTCCAGATGGTGTAATTATAAAATCTTCAAATGTAACATTTAAGCACAAGTGGTTGTGCCGTTTGGTCTACACTATTCGAGTATATCGACTGAAATACTCGTATATTTGTAAGGAATTCTCATATTGTACCAGTTTCCAAATTAAAAGAGTAAGAGTTTCAGACCGAACTTCTTCGTGGAGTGTAAATGTAGCGCATTTTGAACGTTGATTTTTTTTGTATATTTTTTTACATGTATATTTTTTTAGGACAAAGTATGTATCTAGTTGTTTAGGGGTTTTATTGGAAGATTTTTACAAACCCTTTTAGTACTTTGTCAAGTACATAGCTGAAAGAACCAATGTCAAGGGGACATTGAGAATCAAAAAGCACTCTATTGTTGTCTGATCTATTATGTGCAGCAATTAACTTTTAATGGGATATATGCCACTCAGAATAAAATGCGAAGTCACCGCAAATTTCCTCCAACTACTACTTCATTCATCTAATCAGATGAGCGATATTGGTTCAATTAGATTACTTAATGCTCATTTGGATGCATCTGGGAGTCTGGCCTGTTGTTAATGCATTCAGTTATTTGCATATTCATATCATAATGCAGTCTGGCTTTAATAAAGCAATGTTCAGTTCCTCATCAACGAGTATTAAATACCGGGCAGTAAAATGCTTGTATTAATGCCATGTACCGTAGGGTTTTGTGTGTGTCGAAACTAATAGTAGCTTTTTGTTGCAGAAAATTAGTCAAAAATTACCAACCTAAGAAAAAGGACGAAGAGGAGTACCAGTAAGTATTGAAACCCCACCTTGTTATTATAGAACACTCCAGATCCTCCTATATCTCATAGTTACATTGTAACGCAAAAAAGAGCCGTTGCATAACCAGCTTTTCCTTCGCATAGCAATTTCACAGAGGAGTGAAGAATTCCAGCTCCGAACCTTCGTGTGCATTACAACTAAGTAACTGAAAGTCCAGGAATCGCGGCGTCCTGTATCATGAATAAAGTTTGCTTATTGTTTTGTAATGAAGTTGTTTGTCCACTTAAGCATTTTAGAGCCAGCCTCTGCAGTGGCCTTTGTTTGCAAGCTGCCGATCTACCTACCACTCACGATCAATGACACTTCACATACGATACGAGGACTTTTTGTGAACAAGGAATGCCTCAAGCTGCCTGGTTTTACAGAGTCCGAATTTTGAGGTGGCTAAAAATGAACCCAAATGACCGGTTTAATCATAACAGTTAATGTAAAGGCGTAATTAACTACTTTCCTGCATGCGCTGGTGCTAATTTGCCTGTAGGAAGCAGCAACTAGGCCTGAAGTTTCACGTGTCATCGTTACAAGCACGCTTATGCGGTTATTTTCCTAGCTTGTTATTGTCGGTTTTATGAGCCTGGTAAATGATATAATTCTAAATGGTAGGTAAACAGTTTTACAGGCATAATAAATGTGTAGCAATTAGTATATTACGTTACAAGACATGAAAGTGATACTCTGCAGATGAGGAGGCTTATCGAAGAATACGAGGACGCGAAGCGTC
Organism: Agriotes lineatus; assembly: GCA_940337035.1. Lineage (NCBI taxonomy): Eukaryota > Metazoa > Arthropoda > Insecta > Coleoptera > Elateridae > Agriotes > Agriotes lineatus. Next base: position 169,782 of record CALNHX010001777.1, on the reverse strand, counting down.
TGAGTAGTTTTTTCAAAGCCTCCGCGGTCAAGCATACACACTTTCATGCTGTATAATGTATTAAATTTTTTTCTGAAATCGCTCTTGAAAAATTTAAAAATAAAATTCTATCGCATCAAGGCGCACGGTGAGGTGACCGGTCACCTAGGTAAAAATTCAGGGATCTGGTCCATTCTCACAATTGAGGTGATTCAGTAAATTATTGTAAAGGCAACACTGTCTCCTCATAAATTAACATATATTTTACATGCGCTACATGTTTCGGCTTATGTATTAAATCATCTTCAGGCTAAGATGGTTTAATACATAAGCCGAAACATGTAACGCATGTAAAATATATGTTAATTTTATGAGGAAGACAGTGTTTCCTTTACAATAATTCACCTAGGTAAAGTACAGTAAAAGTGACTAGTCCTGCAAAGTGACACTTTCAAGATCAAACTGAGTCTCGACATGACCCACTTTCTTGGCGATTTCAGGAAAAATAAATTACAAAACTGAAACTGCATATGTACTTCTTTTTAGAATATTGAATGTTGACTATCACTGAATTTTGCCGTCTCATGAACAAAAAGGGTAGTTTACCTGGAAAGAAAATAGTTTTCGCTTCACTGTCAAGGCCAACTTTTTTTTCAAAAACTGAAAATGTTCTTAAAATTATCGTAGGGCCAAGCAGGACCTAATCCCACAATCTTAAAATAAAATTCAAAGATGTTTAGTCCATCTCACCTCTTGTAACGTCAACCTTGGGACACACTGTATGTGGTGGGCCACGAAACTGTAGCCCCTTACTTTTAGGGACTACAACCCAACGTACAATTATCATGGCAAGATACATTCCCAATACAGTAAACAAATCTGAATCAATTAAAACCAGCTCAATTTGAAAAATCTAAACATCCGGATTACCGGTTAAATGTACATATAATAATTAAGAGTCAAAATATTTACGTCAATGCCTTCGTCGTGAAATTCAGGGAACCGAATCGCCGAAATCTGATGAGTACGTTTCACACGTTTAAACTGATGAAAGGTTTGAGAATTTAGATCATAAACAAGTGCGTGATAAAAGTTTCCTATAGAGTAAAATAGAACGTTCAAACGTATTTTATTAAGAAATAAACGGAGAATATATGTGTATATTACGAGTACGACATTACAAATTAAAACTTATGAAATAAAAAGTTACCAATTTTCGTCTATTTTTAATTGTTTTGTTTTTTAATAACAGTGACAGAAGTTTTAGTTCTCATTTTCACCATTTTATAAGATTTCGTTTTTGTTTTATGTCACTGATCGTTTACGCCCCGAAGCCGTATTTTAACGCTATTGCTTTTCCAGGAATTCCACTTTTAAGTTAATCTAATTAGCCACTTTTTCGCCTAATGACAACGTTTTTGACGATTCTGATTGCCGAACCCAGCCGAATTCGTATTACGCTATTCTTCTATGGGCGCATTTGACGCTCCGAATTACCGTGAATTCCGGATCACTGAACTTCTGATTAACGAGGATTGACTGTAGTTATTTAAAAGATCAGAGTTGTTTCATCTTTATGACTTTAAAGCAGCTTTGCAAGTTCAAAGATCAGTAATACGAATGAGTGAAAAATGATGTTAATAAGAAGAGAAAAAACAGACATTATTTTAGTGTATGGAAAAAGCCGTAGAAATGCAAATACGTATAACGTTCTTCACGGCGTAGTGCATCATCAGAAAACTTGTTTGTCAGCAGTATTACATGAATTGCATGAATATGAACATGAAAGTTCCAGTAAAACAACTCTGATCATTATATCTTTTAAGTAAATATTGATTATCTGTGTTGCCATGATTTGTGTACATTGGGTTGCAGTCTAAAGAATTAAAGGCTTTTTTCGTTGACCGCTTGTTAATTTCAATATTAATGAATTATTTTTCCTAAAAAAGGATGGATTAATAGACGTCATTAATAGACTGTTTTTGATTAATACACTCTTTTTCATTAATTAACTGTTTTTTAAAAAAGGATGGATTAATAGATCTATTAATACACTGTTTTTGATTAATACACTCTTTTTCATTAATTAACTGTTTTTGATTAATACACTCTTTTTAATTAATTAACTGTTTTTGTGATTTTGACATTTTGATGATATTTTGCATGGAGGTTAGTTGTATTAATCAAACTTTTCACCACAAAAAAAGATTTTGTGGTCAACGAAAAAATGTTGTATTCAACTCGTTTGTTAATGGGCGATTAATAATCTCAACTATTCAAGGCACTCATTCGTTATCGCTCGTTCGTGCTTTAAACAGTTTCGATTATTAATCGCCTTCATTAACACACTTGTTGGTTAAATAACTATTAAGTTTCGTGGTCATATAAATATTGCTTTTAAAGGCACCTAAGATATTGCCAACTAAAAGTGACATTATAAATATAGCACTGTTAAGTTTTGGTTAAATTACAAATATTAATTAGCAGTAAGCAAAGTTCGTATGAACATTTTGCAATCTTAATGGCAATTTAGATAATGGGATAGGAAATAACAATCCCTTAATTTTTGAACAACTTCTGCGAATATGCCTTTGGACGATTGATTAGTAATATTAGTATATAAAAAAACTTTTAAGTTTTCCTAAAATGTGGAGGTGGTGAGTTGATAGTAAGGGAGGCTGGATTTGATATAGTTCAATAATACAAAATTATTATATGTAATAACCCCAAAACTTTTTTTCTACCCTTTCAATCTGGTTGTTTTCTCATATTATGCTTCCTTCATCGTGCTCTATATTCGTCATGTACTTCATTTTATTGAAGTTCAACTGAAGCCCCATTCTGGATGAGGCAGTATGTACGTCAGTAATCATACCTTCTAATTCCTCTTTGGTATTTCCAAAGAGCACAATGTCATCTGCAAATCACAGATGCTCCAGTCGTTCCCCAACGATGTTCAATCTTTTGTTACCCCACTCTATATTTTTTAACTCGCTAGTATAAGCATGTTAAAGGCTGTCAAAAACACTTAATTATAACTTTTTTAAGACTCCGTGAATTGCAAAAAACAAAAAAAATGAAATTCTTCAAACTTCAAGTCCCGTGAGGAACCTTAAAATATTGAAATAGGTCAACGAGCTTCAGGGACGTTCTTATTTGTCAAAGGGCACATTTTAACGCCTAGGACAGAATGATTCTTTCGTTCCGCCCTACTATGCAACTTCTTCTTGTGGGGAGGAGGGATGCACTCAATGAAAAATACCACAGTTAGGCAGTTGACAAATGTTAGAAATTCGTTCTACAATGTTGATTGGAATATTTATTGTTTGATCAAAAATGCTTTAAATTTAAATTATTGTTTGAATGTAGTTTGTTTTTTGTAAAAAATTTATTTCAAAATTATATTTTTACAATAAATATTAATAAAACATAATTTCTAGTACAAACGTTTCTCTTCCATTTAATATCATTTAAGTGAGTGGCACAAGTTTGCATAAATATTCTATATAAATCAATCACAAATGTTAAGAGTCGCACGGTATAGGTTTCTTTTACTCTACAAATCGTTCGCATGTTGTTCTGTAGGGGTTTTTACCTCTGGGGCTACTGCTTTTATCTCTCCGCAGAATGTTTTCATGTCCTTGTTCTCCGTTAGTAATGACCGTTTCAAAGTTATCTTGGGTCTTCTCTTGACTCGAGTTCCCTGCAAGTTCTAGTCCAGTGCCCTACTTGGAATGCTGTCCACGGGGATTCATAAGGTGGGTCCTACCCAGTTCCACTTTCGGCATTTTATTTGTGTCTCCTCTCTTGGATTCTTCTGTACTGATTTAATTTTTTTGAACTGTGTACCGTATGTTTCACCAACTTCAGTTATAGCCAGATTAATATTAAGAAATTGTTGAATGATCAACTGCTACTTACCTCGATGCATACACCGCAGTAGTTGCATCTCAGGCCTGTAGCCTGAAACTAATTTTAGGGGGTGCTCATGGGATTTCAGAGGGGTCAAATGAGGACAAAAAGTCCTCCCCCCTCCTCAACTATAGAATGTGTCAAGGTATTTTAGTCAAATATTAGGTTAGTGAACTATAGTCTATTTTTTTGCTTTATGATTCAGGGTAGGCTTTGCATTTATATTATTTTAGCAGTGTACAACAGTTTTAGTTACAAAATATAACTAAAGTCAAAATTAAGATCACCGTGATTGTCAAGTTGACACTTCGGTAAAGATCACTAATGTATAATAAAATATCACGAAAAAGCAATGTTAACAGTAAAACTAAGAAACTGTAAATCGTTAGTTTACTAATATAAAGACCTCAACGGTAATTTAAATAAAACAGCTACCAAATCTTTGATGTAGGTACTTCTTAAGAATTAACAGATATTACTTTTCTAACAATTTTTATACTAGATTTCAAACGCAACTCTGTTGAATATTTTAAATGAAGCGAATTTACAACTACTGCAAAGTATAAATAAGAGAAAAGAACTCATAGCTTGTGAAGAATATAGTTGCAGGAAGATAGTAAGAAGAAAATTTGGGGTTTCAACGAAAAGAAATGGCTAAAATGCAGTAACCTAGACCACTTCTGCCTCATGCGCAGGAGCTATCATTTTAGGTTAGCTGCAGTTTAAGATTTGTGTGTACTTAGTACCCACCTATATTACTAGCTCCAGGAATGGTAGTTCAAATTGCTACTGCTGCTCTTACCAAAGAGAACTGCACCAACAATTTCAAAGTGTTTTAGAGTGGTCCACGATGCTGCATTTTTCTCAAAACAGTTATTTATTTAATTGGATACTTTAATTGCAATGTGCATAGGAGTTACTAAATTAGGTATATTGGAAGTCGTGCAAAATTTATACCAGACATTAAAAACACGGGTTACAAGTACAAAACTTTGAATGCAAGGAAACAATTGTGCTAGAATTAGGTTGAAGAATCTGATACAGAATCGGAAGACGAGTAGTATCCGACTATCCTGAAGTGTATGCATCTAAATTTTGGTAAATTACCATTTATCTTAAAAAATGTTCAATCAAAGTATTTTTGAATACCAGTCATACCTGTCATACGTTTTACATAAATAATCTGTAACAAAAATCATCAGCAAGTAGTTAACAATATATTTTTTTCTACTCCTTTATTAGTAAATTGCTCATTAAGCACTGTTACTTGATTAGTAAATTCGTTGTTACAAACAGTGTTACGTAATGACTAACAACGTAATTTTTTTTATTACGTTACATGTTAGTTTCTGTTGTTTGTACGAAGCGGTGTAGGGATGTGACTGCAGCCGCCTAATTTTTAAGATGGTGTGACAGATGATTTGACAGTTAATAAAATATTTCTTTTTCGTTTAACGAAATGGGTGTGATCGTAGAAAAAGTATAGTACGCAACTCGAGCTATAGAGCAATTACACGCTCGTGGAATTACACACGCGCCGCTACGCGGCTTGTGCGTAACTTTTCCAACTCGCGTGTAATATGCTTCCTACAGCTCTCGTTGTGTAATATACTATTACATAGTACATATAATAAGATAAATTAATGCTTACAAGTTTACGACATTTCTGTACAGTTACATAACCACGATGTGTAAATAATGGTTCTTAAAATAAAGCAATACCTTATTAATGTTAATTGTTCAGTAATTTTAGCCGTTCTTAAGTATAATGCGGCCTATAGCCTAACACACTGACAGTTGTAGCAGGGTAGTGACATTACTAGTGTTTTTCTTTGCAACCAACTAGCTACACTGTTGCAAAAATGCAAATGCAAAGCCTGCTCTGAATCATAAGCAAAAAATAGACTATACACCAATTTATATACGTATTTTTAAGCCAGTTGGGGTCAATCAAGAAATTTAAAGGATTGAATAGTTTTTTAATGGGAAAGAGAAATGATGTGACTTCTCATTTGAAAGGTTTTATTGAGTAGAACACGAAGCTATAATGTCAGAAAAATGTTGATCAATATTTTTGAATATTGAATATTTTTCCGTCAAGTACGTCAAATTTGGATTTTTGTCATTCAATTTGGACAAGTGGTAAGTGAATTGAATAATCATCAAAATTTTCTGAAATTATGGATCCGTATTCTACATAATGAGATCTTTCAAATGAGTTGCACATGACTCCCTTTCTATTCAAAACAAATATTCAATATGGCACCGACTGGCAATCTTGAATTTTTTATTATCTTTAAATGGCTTTAAAATCGGTATAGTTTTTTATTCTAAAGTTTTACTAAAATATTTTGACAAATTCAAAGTTAGAGGAGGGAGGAATTTTGATTCTCACTGTATATTTATTACAAATACTAAAAAGCAAACGAAAAATAAACATAACAAATATTTTAATTAGAATATAAAACAGCGTGTTTCTGATGAGTTTAACATATGTATGAAACCCAAAAATTTTGGAATTGTATCTTCATAACTGGAAGATTACCGACAAAGTTATTGCTGAGTTATCAAGGAGCACTTGATTTCAACTGAATTAAAATTATGGGCAAAAGAATGTTCAGAACGATTTCCAATTAGGAAAATATAATTCCAGCATTTTTGGATCGTCATACGTATGGTAAACTCAATTGGGGAACATGCTGTATATAGATCACTACCGGACTCATCATTCAAACATCAATATTTCACTCTACTTTAAGAACCTCTTTAGGATGAGATTCTGTAGATAATATACAGGAGATATACGAGTAATAAGTTGTTTTGCATTAGTTAGTTATTTGATAATGAGACTAAACATTGATATTTTTTTCAGGAGCTTTGTAAGTTTTGATGTCTGCATAAATAGATTGTTAAGGCTTTTTTTTGACTAATTAACAAAAATAACTTTTAAACTACGAAAAATTAAGGTCCTAATGTTGCAAATTTTCCAGGGGGTGCTCAAATTTTCCCAAGAGGTGCTAGGCACTTCCTGACATCCTCCTCGTTACAGGCCTAGTTGAATCTTAGTTTGGCTATGTGTGATAGTTGGTGAGACACATAGTGTATTTATGACATATTAATGTTATTTTACTTAAGGAGATTGTAAATCGATTTCATTAATATTATAACTATGCGTTATGCTTAGCAGTAATGCCGTTGTTTAAGCTTGCCTATTACACAATAATTGTGTACATTAATTATTCATATTATCTTTGCTCAAAGCATGGTGGTACGGTGGTAGTATGCATTTATAATTTAATAAAATTAAAATAAACTGCCTACTGTCAACTTTCACATTGACTACCACCAGGTTATCAGGCTGTGGAGTAGTTTTCCAGCTGCTCCAAATGCTTATGCAATAGGAATAAACAAATTCAATTAATTGGCGTACATGTGAAGGACATGCTGGCATAAAAATTTTAATTCCAGCACCGGATTAAACAAATTGAGGTCTAGACTGAAATTCGGCTGCAGACCCCCATGTTCCTTTTTGCTACTCTTTCACAGTGAGTAATTTCCTTTGTAGTATTGTTAAGTTATTGCCGCAATTGAAATGCCCGAAGCTTACCAAGAAGCAATTATCTGACTACCCATTTGAATTTGTGGCGTGCAAATAAAGCAGATCGGGTGGATAAGCACAAACAAGGAAGTTTTGTTATAAATAGCCAATCCGGTAATATATTCATAGCTCGTTAAAAGCCTTAGGAAACGTCAGTGAAAGGTGCCCTTGATTGGGAATGAGTTATTCAATACACGCACTTTTTAGATCACTTTACATGGAATATTTTTTTATCGTAGGAATTCCATACTTAAAAAGCAATGGAACATATGCTTAATGAGTCGTAACTCAATTATTAACTCTTGCATATGTGCTTTACGATTTTTAGTAGCTTAAGTAGTGTATAAAATTGAATAGTGTAATCCGATTATCCAACCAAGTAATATGCTTCCTGTACACCAACATTGACATTCTAATGCAATCCGATTACCCTAATTTCATAAATTTTCAGGTATAGTTCATGTAGAGCCTTCAAGCTACTAATGGATGAGGTGAACGACTTGGCCGGGCAGCACGAAGTTGTGGCAGAAAACCTACAAGCCAATGTTATCAAAGAACTGACTGCACTCGTTAAAGACCTTAGGGACGAACGGAAAGTACGTATCTGTACACTTACGTGTATCTAACTCAAGTTTTGTGAATCTAAACACCTTACTTTTCCAGAGACAATTGTTCGAAGGCTCGAGACTAACGCAGTCGCTACAGAATCAAATAGAATCCTAATCCGGTCGAAGAAGCATACGACAAAGCCTTCAAAGAGTCGGAGAAAGCTATCGAGAACCTTCCAGAAGGCTGATGCTGATTCAATCTGTCCAGAGCCGAGGTAATTTAAATGAAACGATTTAATGTGACTTTTATATCTACAGAAAAAGCTTGTACTTATTTTGATATTCCAAAAAGTCATATCCTCTTAAATGTTTGTTGTGTTAAAATTTGAAAAGTGCAGAGTAACCTCATTTGTAAACCTCACTACAGTTGTTTAAAAATAAGATTTATCTGTTTTCACATAACTTTAAAAAAGTAGAGAACTGTATATGAGCGCCTGAGGTACTGTGGATGTTACATATGCTGGATTAGAACGTTGGTTTCTAAGAGATGCCAGTTAAAGTTCTTAAGGTGTATGTTAGTGTAAGAAATTACCTCCAACTTAAAGAGCATGTTACTGATTGTATTAAGCAAATATTCCCCTACCAATCGGAGGCCAATTTCTGATCATGTGATTCTGAATGTTTACATATTTTAATCCGACAACCACTAAAAGGGCATAAGGATGTAGAAGAAAGAAAGAAGAAAGGTAAATCTACTTTAACTCATCAAAGAGGGAGTTTTTAAAAATCGTAATATCATTAATTTTTACATAAATTTGAGCTGCAACAGACAGATTGTATGAAAATAACAATTAAATAACTTAGTATTTTTTATTTTTTGAGAAAAATGGGCGTTGCCATATGGCAACGGCAAGGTCCTTAGCTGGTGCAAAAACAACAAGTAATAAAAATAAAGTAAAAGTAAACTAAAGCATAAAAGTATAAAAGTAACTACAGGCAGACCTTGCCGTTTGCGGATTTGCGTTTTGCTGATTTGATTTTACGCGGGGCACTTATGTGCTCCCTTTTCTTTGCCCGTTCACGGATTGCTTTGCCGTTCACGCATTTGCGGATGGAATTGCCAACGTTAATTGCTTCAACTTTCACACCACTAAGTAAATAAAGCAGACGTATGCGGTTTATGTCATGAACACCTAAATAACATTATTTGTCACGAAATTGTAAACACACTTATTGAGCCTATTCCTTTGAATCTCTTATTACCAAATTGGACCTGAAATAAATTGTAAAATTATAACTTGAATAAACAAATGGACATTTGAGCTCTAGATTCAAGGGACAGACTTATGTTACGTATGGAATTTTAGTTTTAGTCTTCTCGAGCGTTTCTGTCGAAAATTCAATTGAGTTTAATTTTTAAAACATGGAAAACCATGTCGTCAAAGCGTAAAGTTTCTGCTTCAGATTTGCCCTACAAAAACAGAAAAGTTTTGGTTTTTTGAGGTTGCATAGTATAAATAAATCTAGTTTATGGAACCTAACCCCGCTTTTATCATTTATGTGTTTACTTGCGCATCGCCGTTTTGCGCTTCGCGGCATTCTTTTGGAACGTAACCCTCGCGAACGGCGAGGTCTGTCTGTATACAGGGTGAGTCATTTTAATCTTTGGACGCGTTTATCCAGTGAGGGAAGCAAGATGGTGAAAAATACCCCGGGACAAAATTGTTCAGGGTGAAGGGGGACAACTTTTGGCATCAAAATCCACTCCCCCCGCCGGGGGGGGTCAACTTTTAAATTTCAAATTGAACCCCCCCATTTTTTTTCATGGATTCGGGTTCCTGTATGTCCGAACAATTTTTCATGAAAATGCTTTCTTCGGTCAGTTTTAGCGCATCTCACAATCCCACCCTTGGCGTTACCCAGGAACAACGACGTGGACGTGGTGGGATTTTGTTCCCATCGGGGTGCTTTTTTCGCGTGAGTCCCCTTGCCTCTCACGTAAGGGGTGTTCTCATTAAATTCGCCGGGAGTCAGTGGCTCTCCCTCGCGCTCTGGTCATGAGCGTGCATCACGAGCGTAGGTCCAATCTAACGTTCTGGAACCTCAATCCTGGAAATTTTTGTCATTTTGGTGAAACATTGACACTTTTGGCCCTGATGACATATATCTGACAGCTATAATGACATCGTGTGGGGACAGTTTTATGGCTGCAGACCTGGTAACTCCATATCGAGCGCTAACAATCGTATGTGCTGTTTCGGGAAAATGTCCATTCACTGTAGGTCTTAAATAGGGCGGAGGGTCATAATTCTGACCGAAGAAAGCATTTTCATAAAAAATTGTTTGGACAAAAATTTCATATTTTTTTTTATCAGGAACCTGAATCCATGGAAAAAATGGGGGGTTCCATTTGAAATTTTTAGGTTGACCCCCCCCCTTCCCGCGGGGTGGAGTACGAGGGGGGAGTGGATTTTGGTGCCACAAGTTGTCCCCCTTCACCCCGAACAATTTTGTCCTGGGGTATTTTTCATCATCTTGCTTCCCTCACTGGATAAACGCTTCCAAAGGTTAAGATGACTCACCCGGTATAAATTTACAGTAACTTGCTTTCTCAAAATCAGTCTGAATTCTGTACTTCTGCTGCTAAATTACAAATACATTTAATTTTTCTAAAATATAGTTTTTGAAAAGTCATGAAATTAAATACGTCTCAATTAACATTTTCAGGTCATTTTGGTGAAACATTGACACTTTTGGCCCTGATGACATATATCTGACAGCTATAATGACATCGTGTGGGGACAGTTTTATGGCTGCAGACCTGGTAACTCCATATCGAGCGCTAACAATCGTATGTGCTGTTTCGGGAAAATGTCCATTCACTGTAGGTCTTAAATAGGGCGGAGGGTCATAATTCTGACCGAAGAAAGCATTTTCATAAAAAATTGTTTGGACAAAAATTTCATATTATTTTTTATCGGGAACCTGAATCCATGGAAAAAATGGGGGGTTCCATTTGAAATTTTTAGGTTGACCCCCCCCCTTCCCGCGGGGTGGAGTACGAGGGGGGAGTGGATTTTGGTGCCACAAGTTGTCCCCCTTCACCCCGAACAATTTTGTCCTGGGGTATTTTTCATCATCTTGCTTCCCTCACTGGATAAACGCTTCCAAAGGTTAAGATGACTCACCCGGTATAAATTTACAGTAACTTGCTTTCTCAAAATCAGTCTGAATTCTGTACTTCTGCTGCTAAATTACAAATACATTTAATTTTTCTAAAATATAGTTTTTGAAAAGTCATGAAATTAAATACGTCTCAATTAACATTTTCAGGTCATTTTGGTGAAACATTGACACTTTTGGCCCTGATGACATATATCTGACAGCTATAATGACATCGTGTGGGGACAGTTTTATGGCTGCAGACCTGGTAACTCCATATCGAGCGCTAACAATCGTATGTGCTGTTTCGGGAAAATGTCCATTCACTGTAGGTCTTAAATAGGGCGGAGGGTCATAATTCTGACCGAAGAAAGCATTTTCATAAAAAATTGTTTGGACAAAAATTTCATATTTTTTTTTATCAGGAACCTGAATCCATGGAAAAATGGGGGGTTCCATTTGAAATTTTTAGGTTGACCCCCCCCCCCCTTCCCGCGGGGTGGAGTACGAGGGGGGAGTGGATTTTGGTGCCACAAGTTGTCCCCCTTCACCCCGAACAATTTTGTCCCGGGTTTTTCATCATCTTGCTTCCCTCACTGGATAAACGCTTCCAAAGGTTAAGATGACTCACCCGGTATAAATTTACAGTAACTTGCTTTCTCAAAATCAGTCTGAATTCTGTACTTCTGCTGCTAAATTACAAATACATTTAATTTTTCTAAAATATAGTTTTTGAAAAGTCATGAAATTAAATACGTCTCAATTAACATTTTCAGGTCATTTTGGTGAAACATTGACACTTTTGGCCCTGATGACATATATCTGACAGCTATAATGACATCGTGTGGGGACAGTTTTATGGCTGCAGACCTGGTAACTCCATATCGAGCGCTAACAATCGTATGTGCTGTTTCGGGAAAATGTCCATTCACTGTAGGTCTTAAATAGGGCGGAGGGTCATAATTCTGACCGAAGAAAGCATTTTCATAAAAAATTGTTTGGACAAAAATTTCATATTTTTTTTTATCAGGAACCTGAATCCATGGAAAAAATGGGGGGTTCCATTTGAAATTTTTAGGTTGACCCCCCCCCTTCCCGCGGGGTGGAGTACGAGGGGGGAGTGGATTTTGGTGCCACAAGTTGTCCCCCTTCACCCCGAACAATTTTGTCCCGGGGTATTTTTCATCATCTTGCTTCCCTCACTGGATAAACGCTTCCAAAGGTTAAGATGACTCACCCGGTATAAATTTACAGTAACTTGCTTTCTCAAAATCAGTCTGAATTCTGTACTTCTGCTGCTAAATTACAAATACATTTAATTTTCTAAAATATAGTTTTTGAAAAGTCATGAAATTAAATACGTCTCAATTAACATTTTCAGGTCATTTTGGTGAAACATTGACACTTTTGGCCCTGATGACATATATCTGACAGCTATAATGACATCGTGTGGGGACAGTTTTATGGCTGCAGACCTGGTAACTCCATATCGAGCGCTAACAATCGTATGTGCTGTTTCGGGAAAATGTCCATTCACTGTAGGTCTTAAATAGGGCGGAGGGTCATAATTCTGACCGAAGAAAGCATTTTCATAAAAAATTGTTTGGACAAAAATTTCATATTTTTTTTTATCAGGAACCTGAATCCATGGAAAAAATGGGGGGTTCCATTTGAAATTTTTAGGTTGACCCCCCCCCCTTCCCGCGGGGTGGAGTACGAGGGGGGAGTGGATTTTGGTGCCACAAGTTGTCCCCTTCACCCCGAACAATTTTGTCCTGGGGTATTTTTCATCATCTTGCTTCCCTCACTGGATAAACGCTTCCAAAGGTTAAGATGACTCACCCGGTATAAATTTACAGTAACTTGCTTTCTCAAAATCAGTCTGAATTCTGTACTTCTGCTGCTAAATTACAAATACATTTAATTTTTCTAAAATATAGTTTTTGAAAAGTCATGAAATTAAATACGTCTCAATTAACATTTTCAGGTCATTTTGGTGAAACATTGACACTTTTGGCCCTGATGACATATATCTGACAGCTATAATGACATCGTGTGGGGACAGTTTTATGGCTGCAGACCTGGTAACTCCATATCGAGCGCTAACAATCGTATGTGCTGTTTCGGGAAAATGTCCATTCACTGTAGGTCTTAAATAGGGCGGAGGGTCATAATTCTGACCGAAGAAAGCATTTTCATAAAAAATTGTTTGGACAAAAATTTCATATTATTTTTTATCGGGAACCTGAATCCATGGAAAAAATGGGGGTTCCATTTGAAATTTTTAGGTTGACCCCCCCCCCTTCCCGCGGGGTGGAGTACGAGGGGGGAGTGGATTTTGGTGCCACAAGTTGTCCCCCTTCACCCCGAACAATTTTGTCCTGGGGTATTTTTCATCATCTTGCTTCCCTCACTGGATAAACGCTTCCAAAGGTTAAGATGACTCACCCGGTATAAATTTACAGTAACTTGCTTTCTCAAAATCAGTCTGAATTCTGTACTTCTGCTGCTAAATTACAAATACATTTAATTTTTCTAAAATATAGTTTTTGAAAAGTCATGAAATTAAATACGTCTCAATTAACATTTTCAGGTCATTTTGGTGAAAACATTGACACTTTTGGCCCTGATGACATATATCTGACAGCTATAATGACATCGTGTGGGGACAGTTTTATGGCTGCAGACCTGGTAACTCCATATCGAGCGCTAACAATCGTATGTGCTGTTTCGGGAAAATGTCCATTCACTGTAGGTCTTAAATAGGGCGGAGGGTCATAATTCTGACCGAAGAAAGCATTTTCATAAAAATTGTTTGGACAAAAATTTCATATTTTTTTTTATCAGGAACCTGAATCCATGGAAAAAATGGGGGGTTCCATTTGAAATTTTTAGGTTGACCCCCCCCCCTTCCCGCGGGGTGGAGTACGAGGGGGGAGTGGATTTTGGTGCCACAAGTTGTCCCCCTTCACCCCGAACAATTTTGTCCCGGGGTATTTTTCATCATCTTGCTTCCCTCACTGGATAAACGCTTCCAAAGGTTAAGATGACTCACCCGGTATAAATTTACAGTAACTTGCTTTCTCAAATCAGTCTGAATTCTGTACTTCTGCTGCTAAATTACAAATACATTTAATTTTTCTAAAATATAGTTTTTGAAAAGTCATGAAATTAAATACGTCTCAATTAACATTTTCAGGTCATTTTGGTGAAACATTGACACTTTTGGCCCTGATGACATATATCTGACAGCTATAATGACATCGTGTGGGGACAGTTTTATGGCTGCAGACCTGGTAACTCCATATCGAGCGCTAACAATCGTATGTGCTGTTTCGGGAAAATGTCCATTCACTGTAGGTCTTAAATAGGGCGGAGGGTCATAATTCTGACCGAAGAAAGCATTTTCATAAAAAATTGTTTGGACAAAAATTTCATATTTTTTTTTATCAGGAACCTGAATCCATGGAAAAAATGGGGGGTTCCATTTGAAATTTTTAGGTTGACCCCCCCCCTTCCCGCGGGGTGGAGTACGAGGGGGGAGTGGATTTTGGTGCCACAAGTTGTCCCCCTTCACCCCGAACAATTTTGTCCCGGGGTATTTTTCATCATCTTGCTTCCCTCACTGGATAAACGCTTCCAAAGGTTAAGATGACTCACCCGGTATAAATTTACAGTAACTTGCTTTCTCAAAATCAGTCTGAATTCTGTACTTCTGCTGCTAAATTACAAATACATTTAATTTTTCTAAAATATAGTTTTTGAAAAGTCATGAAATTAAATACGTCTCAATTAACATTTTCAGGTCATTTTGGTGAAACATTGACACTTTTGGCCCTGATGACATATATCTGACAGCTATAATGACATCGTGTGGGGACAGTTTTATGGCTGCAGACCTGGTAACTCCATATCGAGCGCTAACAATCGTATGTGCTGTTTCGGGAAAATGTCCATTCACTGTAGGTCTTAAATAGGGCGGAGGGTCATAATTCTGACCGAAGAAAGCATTTTCATAAAAAATTGTTTGGACAAAAATTTCATATTTTTTTTTATCAGGAACCTGAATCCATGGAAAAAATGGGGGGTTCCATTTGAAATTTTTAGGTTGACCCCCCCCCTTCCCGCGGGGTGGAGTACGAGGGGGGAGTGGATTTTGGTGCCACAAGTTGTCCCCCTTCACCCCGAACAATTTTGTCCTGGGGTATTTTTCATCATCTTGCTTCCCTCACTGGATAAACGCTTCCAAAGGTTAAGATGACTCACCCGGTATAAATTTACAGTAACTTGCTTTCTCAAAATCAGTCTGAATTCTGTACTTCTGCTGCTAAATTACAAATACATTTAATTTTTCTAAAATATAGTTTTTGAAAAGTCATGAAATTAAATACGTCTCAATTAACATTTTCAGGTCATTTTGGTGAAACATTGACACTTTTGGCCCTGATGACATATATCTGACAGCTATAATGACATCGTGTGGGGACAGTTTTATGGCTGCAGACCTGGTAACTCCATATCGAGCGCTAACAATCGTATGTGCTGTTTCGGGAAAATGTCCATTCACTGTAGGTCTTAAATAGGGCGGAGGGTCATAATTCTGACCGAAGAAAGCATTTTCATAAAAAATTGTTTGGACAAAAATTTCATATTATTTTTTATCGGGAACCTGAATCCATGGAAAAAATGGGGGGTTCCATTTGAAATTTTTAGGTTGACCCCCCCCCTTCCCGCGGGGTGGAGTACGAGGGGGGAGTGGATTTTGGTGCCACAAGTTGTCCCCCTTCACCCCGAACAATTTTGTCCTGGGGTATTTTTCATCATCTTGCTTCCCTCACTGGATAAACGCTTTCAAAGGTTAAGATGACTCACCCGGTATAAATTTACAGTAACTTGCTTTCTCAAAATCAGTCTGAATTCTGTACTTCTGCTGCTAAATTACAAATACATTTAATTTTTCTAAAATATAGTTTTTGAAAAGTCATGAAATTAAATACGTCTCAATTAACATTTTCAGGTCATTTTGGTGAAACATTGACACTTTTGGCCCTGATGACATATATCTGACAGCTATAATGACATCGTGTGGGGACAGTTTTATGGCTGCAGACCTGGTAACTCCATATCGAGCGCTAACAATCGTATGTGCTGTTTCGGGAAAATGTCCATTCACTGTAGGTCTTAAATAGGGCGGAGGGTCATAATTCTGACCGAAGAAAGCATTTTCATAAAAAATTGTTTGGACAAAAATTTCATATTTTTTTTTATCAGGAACCTGAATCCATGGAAAAAATGGGGGGTTCCATTTGAAATTTTTAGGTTGACCCCCCCCCCCCTTCCCGCGGGGTGGAGTACGAGGGGGGAGTGGATTTTGGTGCCACAAGTTGTCCCCCTTCACCCCGAACAATTTTGTCCCGGGGTATTTTTCATCATCTTGCTTCCCTCACTGGATAAACGCTTCCAAAGGTTAAGATGACTCACCCGGTATAAATTTACAGTAACTTGCTTTCTCAAAATCAGTCTGAATTCTGTACTTCTGCTGCTAAATTACAAATACATTTAATTTTTCTAAAATATAGTTTTTGAAAAGTCATGAAATTAAATACGTCTCAATTAACATTTTCAGGTCATTTTGGTGAAACATTGACACTTTTGGCCCTGATGACATATATCTGACAGCTATAATGACATCGTGTGGGGACAGTTTTATGGCTGCAGACCTGGTAACTCCATATCGAGCGCTAACAATCGTATGTGCTGTTTCGGGAAAATGTCCATTCACTGTAGGTCTTAAATAGGGCGGAGGGTCATAATTCTGACCGAAGAAAGCATTTTCATAAAAAATTGTTTGGACAAAAATTTCATATTTTTTTTTATCAGGAACCTGAATCCATGGAAAAAATGGGGGGTTCCATTTGAAATTTTTAGGTTGACCCCCCCCCTTCCCGCGGGGTGGAGTACGAGGGGGGAGTGGATTTTGGTGCCACAAGTTGTCCCCCTTCACCCCGAACAATTTTGTCCCGGGGTATTTTTCATCATCTTGCTTCCCTCACTGGATAAACGCTTCCAAAGGTTAAGATGACTCACCCGGTATAAATTTACAGTAACTTGCTTTCTCAAAATCAGTCTGAATTCTGTACTTCTGCTGCTAAATTACAAATACATTTAATTTTTCTAAAATATAGTTTTTGAAAAGTCATGAAATTAAATACGTCTCAATTAACATTTTCAGGTCATTTTGGTGAAACATTGACACTTTTGGCCCTGATGACATATATCTGACAGCTATAATGACATCGTGTGGGGACAGTTTTATGGCTGCAGACCTGGTAACTCCATATCGAGCGCTAACAATCGTATGTGCTGTTTCGGGAAAATGTCCATTCACTGTAGGTCTTAAATAGGGCGGAGGGTCATAATTCTGACCGAAGAAAGCATTTTCATAAAAAATTGTTTGGACAAAAATTTCATATTTTTTTTTATCAGGAACCTGAATCCATGGAAAAAATGGGGGGTTCCATTTGAAATTTTTAGGTTGACCCCCCCCCTTCCCGCGGGGTGGAGTACGAGGGGGGAGTGGATTTTGGTGCCACAAGTTGTCCCCCTTCACCCCGAACAATTTTGTCCTGGGGTATTTTTCATCATCTTGCTTCCCTCACTGGATAAACGCTTCCAAAGGTTAAGATGACTCACCCGGTATAAATTTACAGTAACTTGCTTTCTCAAAATCAGTCTGAATTCTGTACTTCTGCTGCTAAATTACAAATACATTTAATTTTTCTAAAATATAGTTTTTGAAAAGTCATGAAATTAAATACGTCTCAATTAACATTTTCAGGTCATTTTGGTGAAACATTGACACTTTTGGCCCTGATGACATATATCTGACAGCTATAATGACATCGTGTGGGGACAGTTTTATGGCTGCAGACCTGGTAACTCCATATCGAGCGCTAACAATCGTATGTGCTGTTTCGGGAAAATGTCCATTCACTGTAGGTCTTAAATAGGGCGGAGGGTCATAATTCTGACCGAAGAAAGCATTTTCATAAAAAATTGTTTGGACAAAAATTTCATATTATTTTTTATCGGGAACCTGAATCCATGGAAAAAATGGGGGGTTCCATTTGAAATTTTTAGGTTGACCCCCCCCCCCTTCCCGCGGGGTGGAGTACGAGGGGGGAGTGGATTTTGGTGCCACAAGTTGTCCCCCTTCACCCCGAACAATTTTGTCCTGGGGTATTTTTCATCATCTTGCTTCCCTCACTGGATAAACGCTTCCAAAGGTTAAGATGACTCACCCGGTATAAATTTACAGTAACTTGCTTTCTCAAAATCAGTCTGAATTCTGTACTTCTGCTGCTAAATTACAAATACATTTAATTTTTCTAAAATATAGTTTTTGAAAAGTCATGAAATTAAATACGTCTCAATTAACATTTTCAGGTCATTTTGGTGAAACATTGACACTTTTGGCCCTGATGACATATATCTGACAGCTATAATGACATCGTGTGGGGACAGTTTTATGGCTGCAGACCTGGTAACTCCATATCGAGCGCTAACAATCGTATGTGCTGTTTCGGGAAAATGTCCATTCACTGTAGGTCTTAAATAGGGCGGAGGGTCATAATTCTGACCGAAGAAAGCATTTTCATAAAAAATTGTTTGGACAAAAATTTCATATTTTTTTTTATCAGGAACCTGAATCCATGGAAAAAATGGGGGGTTCCATTTGAAATTTTTAGGTTGACCCCCCCCCCTTCCCGCGGGGTGGAGTACGAGGGGGGAGTGGATTTTGGTGCCACAAGTTGTCCCCCTTCACCCCGAACAATTTTGTCCCGGGGTATTTTTCATCATCTTGCTTCCCTCACTGGATAAACGCTTCCAAAGGTTAAGATGACTCACCCGGTATAAATTTACAGTAACTTGCTTTCTCAAAATCAGTCTGAATTCTGTACTTCTGCTGCTAAATTACAAATACATTTAATTTTTCTAAAATATAGTTTTTGAAAAGTCATGAAATTAAATACGTCTCAATTAACATTTTCAGGTCATTTTGGTGAAACATTGACACTTTTGGCCCTGATGACATATATCTGACAGCTATAATGACATCGTGTGGGGACAGTTTTATGGCTGCAGACCTGGTAACTCCATATCGAGCGCTAACAATCGTATGTGCTGTTTCGGGAAAATGTCCATTCACTGTAGGTCTTAAATAGGGCGGAGGGTCATAATTCTGACCGAAGAAAGCATTTTCATAAAAAATTGTTTGGACAAAAATTTCATATTTTTTTTTATCAGGAACCTGAATCCATGGAAAAAATGGGGGGTTCCATTTGAAATTTTTAGGTTGACCCCCCCCCTTCCCGCGGGGTGGAGTACGAGGGGGGAGTGGATTTTGGTGCCACAAGTTGTCCCCCTTCACCCCGAACAATTTTGTCCCGGGGTATTTTTCATCATCTTGCTTCCCTCACTGGATAAACGCTTCCAAAGGTTAAGATGACTCACCCGGTATAAATTTACAGTAACTTGCTTTCTCAAAATCAGTCTGAATTCTGTACTTCTGCTGCTAAATTACAAATACATTTAATTTTTCTAAAATATAGTTTTTGAAAAGTCATGAAATTAAATACGTCTCAATTAACATTTTCAGGTCATTTTGGTGAAACATTGACACTTTTGGCCCTGATGACATATATCTGACAGCTATAATGACATCGTGTGGGGACAGTTTTATGGCTGCAGACCTGGTAACTCCATATCGAGCGCTAACAATCGTATGTGCTGTTTCGGGAAAATGTCCATTCACTGTAGGTCTTAAATAGGGCGGAGGGTCATAATTCTGACCGAAGAAAGCATTTTCATAAAAAATTGTTTGGACAAAAATTTCATATTTTTTTTTATCAGGAACCTGAATCCATGGAAAAAATGGGGGGTTCCATTTGAAATTTTTAGGTTGACCCCCCCCCCTTCCCGCGGGGTGGAGTACGAGGGGGGAGTGGATTTTGGTGCCACAAGTTGTCCCCCTTCACCCCGAACAATTTTGTCCTGGGGTATTTTTCATCATCTTGCTTCCCTCACTGGATAAACGCTTTCAAAGGTTAAGATGACTCACCCGGTATAAATTTACAGTAACTTGCTTTCTCAAAATCAGTCTGAATTCTGTACTTCTGCTGCTAAATTACAAATACATTTAATTTTTCTAAAATATAGTTTTTGAAAAGTCATGAAATTAAATACGTCTCAATTAACATTTTCAGGTCATTTTGGTGAAACATTGACACTTTTGGCCCTGATGACATATATCTGACAGCTATAATGACATCGTGTGGGGACAGTTTTATGGCTGCAGACCTGGTAACTCCATATCGAGCGCTAACAATCGTATGTGCTGTTTCGGGAAAATGTCCATTCACTGTAGGTCTTAAATAGGGCGGAGGGTCATAATTCTGACCGAAGAAAGCATTTTCATAAAAAATTGTTTGGACAAAAATTTCATATTTTTTTTTATCAGGAATCTGAATCCATGGAAAAAATGGGGGGTTCCATTTGAAATTTTTAGTTTGACCCCCCCCCCCTTCCCGCGGGGTGGAGTACGAGGGGGGAGTGGATTTTGGTGCCACAAGTTGTCACCCTTCACCCCGAACAATTTTGTCCCGGGGTATTTTTCATCATCTTGCTTCCCTCACTGGATAAACGCTTCCAAAGGTTAAGATGACTCACCCGGTATAAATTTACATTAACTTGCTTTCTCAAAATCAGTCTGAATTCTGTACTTCTGCTGCTAAATTACAAATACATTTAATTTTTCTAAAATATAGTTTTTGAAAAGTCATGAAATTAAATACGTCTCAATTAACATTTTCAGGTCATTTCTAAAAAATTTAAAAATAATGGTAGTGTTTGGTGTGTCACTAAGAATACACATTTTTGAAAGCTAAAGCACTTTGTATCAGAGGTATACTATTAGAAATGGGCTAATTTTAAATTGTTTCTTTGCCTGCATGATGTAGTACTAAAGTAAATTGCTACGTCAGAAGAATATAAAGTAGAAGAAAGTTTGTTGTATCATTTTCATTCAACTTTTGCCTTTTAAGAAGGAGTTTTAAATAATTACATAATTTGCTTACAGCCATAAGAAGATATTTATAGTACATATTCCGTAACTTGCTATTTCTTTCATTGCATACCAGTTTCTTGATGGAAACTATTTGTTCTTTGTGTAGTCAGTCAGATATCATTTATAATTATGTTTCTGTTTTACGAGGGCGGGATGATAATTGGTTAGCCTAACAATGAAAGACCGGTTTTAAGTTTTCAAAATTATTTTAATTTTTTAACAGCCGTTTGGACGCTTAATACATTTTGTTCAGCGATGCTCGAAGGCTTTGATCTCATGACGAAAGGTACTTTACTGAAAGTCTGTAAAATTGGCGCCAACAGTGTCTGTGGCCTTTTCAACAGATGAAAATGTTTATCCACCAAGGAAAATTTTGAGCTTAGAGAATAAGTTGAAGTCCGAGGGAGCCAAATAGAGTGAATAAGGTGGATGCGGAAGCAAATCGTGCTTTAATTCGATGACTTTGCCCATTGCAGTAACTCTAGTGTAAGAACATGCATTTTTCTGGTAAAAACAAACGCAGCACCCATCATGCGAACAGCTATTTCGTGCCCAATTTTTGGTTTAAAACATCGAGATGTTTACTACATTAGCTGTTTCACTCAATTTCAGTAATTTGTCTTTCAACACCACATCGTGGATTTTGTTAACCATTTCTGTTGTAGAGACACTTCTTTGGCATTCAAAGCGGTGCTCGTCGTGGACGCTGGTGCAGCTCTATTAAATTTAACCATCTAATTTTTTTCGATTGTATATGATGGAGCACATTCACCCAGCACAGTTTTCGTCTATTCAAAAATGTTTGCACCTTTTAAGACTTTTGTATGCAAACATTAAATAACCACACAATGGTCAGTATTTTTCATTGTTAAACAAATACAGCACAGCTGCTAACAGCAAACTATTTCACAGATTGACTCTATATTTTCAGTATTGTCAATTCAAAGATGGAAGTTGACATTTTTGAATATACATTTATATTTATGTATTTAAAATATGTGGAGGCTAACTAATTATCATCCCGCCCACGTAATTGTAATAAAATTGTTAAGTAAAATAAAATAATAGGTCTAGGCAGAAGTCTGCCAAGTATAACTGTTTTTTTTATAATTTAGTTCAACACCTGATAAACCAATACATTTTTATTTGTACATACTTGAGTTATTGATAGTGAATTTATCTGTTCACTGATAAAATTACGTTTCAGTCTAAATATTATAAACATTATACTGTAGTAAACACACTACTGAAATGATAAAAAAGCATATTTTAAAAAAACGATGTGAATAATCGAACCAGTTTTGTAAGGAAAGGAGAAGTCTTATCATTTTTCTTCATGAATTAGACAGTCAATTGTTTTTAAAAAATGAGTTTGTTTAACTCAGACTGAGCCATCTAAGACCTTCTATTTTTTGACTAACCACTTATTTCTCTTTATTTTCAATTTTTGTATTTGTAGTTCATCACTGTAGTAGGCTCATCCTTGTGGGGATACTACGCTGGAATTCAGTGGTTTTTAGTATTCTTCCATTCATTTCTAGCTTTCTCAGTACAGCTGCATGTCCTCTGTGGCCGTCGCTTCATTCCACCATGATTCCTGGGATTCTGTTCAATTACATATTATGAGAGTTTTTGTGGTTCTGTTGCTATTTTCTTGCTTTACATGTCGACACCATTTTAATCTTTGTACCTTTACTTTATTATTCTGAGAATTGTCCTCCCATTTTTTTTTACCAGTTCGTGGTTCATTTGTATCCTTATTTCATTGTCATTTATTTTGGTTGGTCCTAGCATTTTTCTTTATATATATTTTCAGACCTTCTTCTCCGCATCTAGGCATATTGTTTCAGCTGCTTATGGAATCATTGGTCTGGTTATCATTTCAAGTTGTAGCTTTACTTTCCTGCGTAGATTATTGCTGCATAATATTATTTTATACATGTAGTAATGTTTGTATTCACTGGTTGATGCCATTTGTTTTATTGTTAGAGTTAATCATTTGCATGCCAAGGTAGTTAAACGTTTGTATTTTTGCAAACTGATTTTTCCAAATGGCCCGTTCTTTCTGTGTGTATTAAATATATTTTATTTTATTTTACTTTATAATTCATCTTTTGCTTCCC
Organism: Agriotes lineatus; assembly: GCA_940337035.1. Classification (NCBI taxonomy): domain Eukaryota; kingdom Metazoa; phylum Arthropoda; class Insecta; order Coleoptera; family Elateridae; genus Agriotes; species Agriotes lineatus. Next base: position 146,334 of record CALNHX010001777.1, on the reverse strand, counting down.
CCTTGTATCTTATTAAATGCTTCTTTTAGTTTATTTAGCAATTTTGCTATGACCTGCATAAAATACCACATTCTATTTTAATTTTTGCTGTTGTTTCTGTTATTGTCATTCTTGTTAAGTTAATTAAGGATAGAAATTGCAGTTCTTCCATGTCGTGCAACTGTGTTTCTTTCTTAATTTTATTAAACACACTTGTAAAATCAATACATGTAGATTCTGATATTGTTTGTGGCTTTTTTCCAACATCTGATTCACCATGTGTATTGTGTCCAATGTATTATTGTTGTTAGTTATTTTTTTGTAGCTCTTACTAAGCAGTGTAATTGCTTTATAGTTAACTAGGTTTTTGATCGCTTTATTCTTTAGTATTGACTCTATAACATTGCATTTCCACTCTTACGGCATTTTTTCTATTATTCAGATATACTTCATCAGTCTATTTTCATTCCTTGCAAGTTTTAGGCGTTCTTTGTTTATTAAGCCACTTCCTGGAATTATAACGTACTTTCTTCGCAATGGTGGATTGCGTAGATGAAATCTAACATTTATATTTGTGTAATAAAAATACTCACGCAAGTACAACCACTCCATACTAAAACTGTTTGTTTTGTTTCAGGTTGAAAAACAACGATTAAATATGTCATACAAATCTCAGGTGTGTGATACTGCAAAAAACGAATACGCAGATCAGCTACAGCGCACAAATGAACTACAACGACAGCATTATCGGTCAGGTCTGCCCGAAGTGTTCCGGCAACTACAAGAGCTGGACGAAAAGCGTATAAAGAATATCAAAAATTTTATTTATAGTTCTGTTGAAATTGAACGCAACGTATTTCCTATTATTAATAAGTGTCTAGACGGAATTGCTAAGGCTGCAGACATCATCGATGAGAAACAAGTAAGTTGAAGCGCTTATTTTAAAACTGTAAAACTCAACACCTCACTTTCCAGGATGCTCTACTTGTAATAGAAAGGTTCAAATCGGGCTTCACCCCACCGGACGACTACCCCTTCGAAGACTTGTCGAAAGCCAACGGCAGCGACTCGGGGAGCCTGCCCAACGTCAACCACATCCAGCCGCGGCTGAAAGATGGGGTCTACACTGTGAAAGGCACCTTCTCGGGGAACAAGATCAAGAAGAGGGCGGGCATACTGAACATCTTTGGCAGCAGAGGGGTGAGTTCCTCGTCACAGATTTTGCTTGTTACTGTTGCGTTGCAGCAAGAATAGATTTCATTAGATCAGTAGAGAAGATTAGACTTTATCTCGCCTTAAGCATTAGTAACGTCTTTTTGCATTCTTGTGTTTCGTAATTTGACGAAATGAGTCTTACCTTGATTTTCTTGGTTCTTTGGTGATTGGTGTCTTCGGTGTGGTGCTGTGCGGGCCTGTGGTTGCCTCTTGTAAGTAATTTCAATTTTCGGCATGTGCATGTGTTTGAGGTTAACTATTTGTGTGTGAATATAGTCAAGTAGCGAGGAGGTTCTGTGTCAATATGCATGCCAGTCTACTGTTTCTACTCGTTCTAAATATTAGAACTTAATGGCAGCTATTTTTGAAATTAGTAATTTGTAAATAATCAATAACAGTGTTTTTGCACTACTAGTCTCAGAACGCACCATTATTGGCCTATCTTTAGGTCGTGAAGTTGATTTTCTCCACCAAGGGAGAGAAAGTAAAATAAACAATTTTCACCGTGGTAACTAATAAATTGCTAAGTTACCAAATGTGACTATTTTAATTTTGACGTTTTAAAGAGCTGTATTGTCAGGTTGACAGTTAAAATATTTTCGAAATTTGTTGGGAATTTAGGTATTAAGCCGTTTGGTAGTGCAAAAAATAGTATATACACCATGGTAGCGAATCGTCTTATAACCTTCGCGCTTTAGATACTTCGCGCTGCGCGCTCAGTATCTAATATGTGCTCAGGTTATAATACTGAGCTTCGCTACCTTGATGTATAATATACTATTACGTATGTACATGATATTACTTTTCCACATTACTAGCTATTAAGTTCATAACTAATCACTTAACAACATAACTTATTATCTTTTATTATTGTGTTATTCAATATATAGAATGGTTTTCTAAATGTTCTTTCCTTTTACCATTTAATTTAGAAAAGAATTCAAAATATTCAGTACAATCTGAACTGATGTGTTTTTTTATTTATTATAATTATGTAGTTGAGTTTCTGCAATGTACAGTCGTGTTCAAATAAATCTGGGACAATGTTTTTTTCATATGTAGTTTCAGTTAAGAATTGAAGAATAACTCCATAGATTTTCTGCCATCAGAAAGGGTTACATTAAACTTTAACAGGTACTGAAATCTGTAACTCTTTCTGATAGCAGAAAATCCATGGAGATATTCTTCAATTCTTAACTCAACCTGCATGTGAAAAAAACACTGTCCCAGATTGATTTGCACACGACTGTACTTGAAATAAGAGAAAAAATTATTTTTTTAATTTCTTTTTGGTTTTTATCATTTACTGATGTCATTTTATCCCTAAAAACATTGCTATTCACATCTCTTTTCGTTTAGGTTCCAATTTCTCTCTATGGGGTTTGTTAATTTTTCATGTACTTTTAACTTTCTTTTGTGTTAATACTCTGGAAAAACAGGAATTTTGTGTTTTACTTTTATTTTATTCACTTTCAACCTATTCATTTTTTGCCTACATTATTATTTTCTATTTTTCTCTTTTATTTGTAACAATTTAATTATTTCCTATTTTTGTAAAAATTCTTCTCGTCCAAATGCATTTTTATGTATTAAAGACCTAGACTTAACTTCTTACATTCATTCCAGTAATCTTAAAGCAATATTGTTCTTGTTTTGTACGATTGTTTGACTATGCTAACCTTAACTATCATTTTTCAATCCATATTTCATAGTTTTTAGAATGCTCTTATCAACTTCAACATTTAGCTAATGCAAAGAGTCTACTTCTAATTTAATGTTCATGACATTATTTGTGTGTGAATCCGTGTTCCCAACTGGATTAAAATATAATAACAAAATCTGTGTAATCACAAATGATCTAATGTTGCCACAGCTAAGTAAGGAAGGAACATAAACAACCATATACACATCATCAAGCTCTTTTACACTGCTCACTTACACTTACAAATAATAATATTTATACAGTCTGGCAATGATGTGTTAGTGGAAGATATTCTAAAACCATAAGAGTTACATAAAATTTGTTTGTAAAAAAATTGTATCTACGAAGGTAAAATACCTTTGATTTAGGTTTGGATCGTCACATTTTATTGAGCCACTCTGTATAATCAAAACTATTTTACTAATGTGCTCCACCTTCGTACCTACAACTTTCATACAGTGTGTTTCACTTTACATGGTATTTTCTTTGTTTTTGTATGAATGGATTTGAATTTTTTATTAGTTGTACAACTCACCAAGGGGCATCTATTCACGTCCTTGATTTCTACTTTCTCAGCAACAGTTAAACGTAATTCAGCCATTATTAAAAGCTAATGACGTTTGCAACAATAATAAAAATATTGTTTTTCCATGATACCATTTGATACCAAATTAAAAGTTGAAATTTGGGACTTTATGGAAAAAATTCGAATTATTAAACAAACATCGGTATCTGGAGTACTCTTTTGATTTTAAACAACTTTTCTTAATAACTTTTTGCTGTAACTCGAACGCGATGCAAAATATTGACAATGTGACCCATATTCTTGATCGTAGTAGGCCAGGCTAATAACGTCTTTTACTCTCAAGGACATGAATAGATGTCTCTTGGTGAGTTGTACAACTAATAAAAAATTCAAATCGATTAATACAAAAACAAAGAAAATACAGGGGTGTTTCCATGTAAAGTGAAACACACTGTATAAGCACATTTTATATAAGTCTTGTAGTTTTAGAAATATATTTTTCACCCTTCCTCCTATCGTTGCCAGACTTTGTATACATACACTGCACACATGAGCGGCATGTTTTAACGGCTTTTGTACTTTCATGCTAACAGAAGCTTGCAGAAGTCTGTGTCGCAATCAAGGTACGTTGCTTTGCTTACTATTCTTCTTACCGGCTACGAATTGAGTGAAATGCTTTGCGCTTTGCTTATTGCGAGTCACCGACCTCATGAAAGTAATTTTGTTGGTATGGATAGCAATAGATTTTTTTTGCTTTGCTATTTGTACAAGATTTTTCCAATATTTTTATCATTTTATTTTCTTAACATTAATAATGGTGTTGGTATTAAAATATTTCATTCAAATTAGCTATTTATTTACTAATTCACAGCTGCAGTTTCTTTAAAGACCATGTACCATTCTCTTTCAATAAATTTAGTGCTATCTGCAATTATATTTAATCATATTTCTTCATTATATCATTATCATTCATTCAAGAAACCTTCATAGATCATGCTCTGTATTCTACGTAAGAAGACAGAAAAAATTTAACTAGAAACTTGAATCTTTGGTATAAACTTTTTCTCTACTGTCTTCTTGGAATGAGTTCCTACAAATCGATCAGCATTACAACTTCACAAGCATTTGTATGTTCTAAAATTTGTCTTCAACACAGAATGCAACAATTATGGACGGAAAGGATGACTTTAGCGACCTGGCGCCCAACCAACGACGGAAAAAGCTGCTGCAAAAGGTGGACGAATTGCAGACTAAAGTTACACAGGAAACAGCCACCAGGGATGGCCTTATGAAAATGAAGGGCGTCTACGAGTCGAACCCTGCATTAGGCGATCCTATGACTGTTGAAGGTATGCAAAAAGCAAATAGCAGTTGATTTGCATTTTACCGTTCTTATTATGGTTATCTTATGCATGAATGTAATGAAAACTATGAGATAGATAAGCATCGTAATAGTAAAAATACTCTAAATCTTGTGTTGGACTTGGCTAAAAATTTTAGGATTGCAATGTAGATCTTAGCAGCATTCGAAATGCTTAATTTCTTATTTGACTTATCGATCTTCTTATGTTTATAAGATTCCAATCTCCGAATACCCTCTTTTGAACAGACCGCAAAATAGAAGCAACCAACTTCAGTTATAAATCAATTATGCTCCCCTTACAAAACTAAAATAATTTTGTTTTTCAGGTCAATTAAACGAATGTAGTCATAAATTAGAAAAGCTGCAACTGGAGTTGCGGAGGTACCAAGGCTACTTAGACGATGCCTCGAGAGGGGCTCAGAACTCCAACTCACAGAACAACTCCCCAAGGCTGCTCAACGGCTCGCGGCAACATAGGAACTCGGGCGGCAGCGGGCACGACGAGGAGTCGCTGAGCAGGTCTGGCAGTGATAGCAGCGTAACTAATCCTACGCTAAACCATAACAAACCGTCTGCACCTGGCACGCCTCAGCTTAACAACCATGGGTGGGTGTACTTTTTTATCTGCATGTGTTGCTTTCATTTTGCCACATTTTTAGTTGTCGTTTTGTACTGTTCATGCGCATGTGAGCTACAGTCAATACAAATTTGTTCTTTAGATTAGCAAACTTTTCAGATTATGCAAGACCTTTAAAGATGTAATTGTTCAAAATGTTATAGTAGATTGAATTAATTGAGCTTCAAGCGATTTTAATGAAAGAGCAACTTGCCTTGTTGCATTATTATAGTAAATTCGATTTGAAGAATTTAAAAATATCACTTTTGACATGATTGTAGAAAAGATTATCTGTAATAATTGGTTAGCTGTGATCTATCAAACAGAATTAAGGATTGTCACAGAAACGAATGCACATATTTTGAAGAGGCGTACTGCCCTATCTAGTTAACTACGAGAATATGCACTGCTAATTTACAAAAATTAAAGTAGTAGGGTAAGGTTTGCTAAACGCAAACACAACAAAGGTTGCATCGAAATGTCAAAACTGCACACTGTGAAGTTTTTCTCATTTGGTTAAAGAATTCCGGAAAATCATTAATAGCAAAGGAAATGAACTCTCTAAGATGGATTGTTAAAGGAACCATTAAGATTTTTTGGGAGTGGTAATATTGAAGAAAAATGTGGTTGTGGAAGGAAGCAAGGCCCAACATGTAAATAACTTGAAAAATGGCTTATTCTTTTTATGAAAACAAAAACATTGCTTCTAGTATAGGGGTTTGGCAAAGACTAGACTACAGTTGTGGTCCTGCCCCTTAATGCTGCAATTGTTACACTAATAACAGCCAGTCTTATAAAGGCTACTAATCTGATGTTAACTTTAATTCGCTGTTAAAATAAACAAAAGCGCATCAAAATTTGTTTACTAATGAATGAAATGCCGTAAGCACTAACGTTTTGATGAACTTTTGTTTGTTTTAACAACGAATTCAAGTTAATGTCAGATTAGTGGCCTTTATAAGACTGGCTGTAAGAGACAGAGGGCCTCCAAGGGAGTCAAGTAGTGGTGGTTCCATAGACAGAAACACCTCCTTACGGAGGTGCGGGAGGTGGAAGTTAATATAAGAAAAAGTAAAAAATTTCAATTTATAAAAAACTTTAAAGTCTTACAATATTTTGCTCGTCGAGGACAACAAGGTCTGAATAGAATACTTTTTAAAATTTCGTAATTTTCCCACCGAAAAATTTGAATATTTGCTAATTTTGGAGAATGAAAATCGTGATTTGACCAATTTTTAGCTTCTCGCAGATTAATTGTCATTAGGTTAGATTAGGGTACAAGTGGAGTTTCACAGGGTTCTACATTGGGACCTGCATTGTGGAATATCGTGTAGGATGGGGTGTTGAAACTAGAGCTGCATTGGTAGGCTTTGCGGATGATCTGGACTGGTTGTGTCCGGAAGAACTGAACAATAAGTGGTCAATACGGGAAACTGGTCCTTTGCAAGAATCAGCAGATGACTTAGATATAAATCCTTAGAACTGGCTCCAAAGAACACCAAAGCAGTTCTACTAACAGGAAAAAGCAGACCGACCCGTACAGTTCAAAGTGGAATGCAAACCCAGAAGGTGGTTAAATTCTCACGGTTCATCATTGATTCGCACATTAAATTTGGTGACCAAGCTGCAGTGAAAGCCAGCAAAATGACAACAGCACTTACTAGGCTGATGACAAACACGAGCAGAGTCCTAGATCAAGCAGAAGGAAGGTGTTGTGCTCCGTCATACATTCAATAATTCTATACTGTGCGGACGGAAACATGGAGAAGAGCAGTCAATAAAGACAGGCACAACATGAACACTGATGAAGGTCCAAATGTCCGCTATGAATATGTAGTCTACCGTACTGCCTCAACCGAAGCGACATTGGTGATAGCAGGAATAATACCCATACGAGTGTTAGTCGAAGAAAGACAGGCTATATTGAACAGAGTAGGCCATGACGCGAAATCTTACATTAACGAGATGGCAATAAGAATGACAGAATGGCTGTAAGGGGCAGTGTCATACCGAACTTAGAGAACTGGTTGAAGAGGAAAAATGGAGAAGACACTATTATACAACAAAAAATGTTAGGTTAAAAAAATATATGTAACGCCTCAAAACCAGATAAAACAGAGAGTACTCCGACATAATTTTTAGGTTAGGTTAGGTTAGGTGAGGTTAGATTAGATGAGGTTAGGTGAGGTGAAGTGAGGTAAGATTAGATTAGATTCAATTAAATTAAATTGGGTTAGGGTAGGTTAGGATAAAAAAGGGAACTGTAACTAGGGCTTCCAAGTCCCGGGACCAAAAGGGTGTTTGGGACTTACGAGCTAAATTTTAAGTCCTGAGACTAGTTCTAAAGATCCCGAAAGGAAAATAGTGTTTAACTGGAATTTCCAAATGCAAATTCCGTAGAAAAACCAGTGTTGTAAGTTAAATAATATTTTATTACCGGTTATTTAAATACATATTGGGTATATATTGTGTGTTCCAAAAAAAAACTCATTTGCAGCATGCCGTGGTCAAATTGAAGTTTGCCGTAACTTGATAGCGTTGTCTGCGTTGATTGTTTATAACAAGTCTGTTCAATGCACTAAAAAGTTTGCTTCCTGACAACCGAAGCTTTATAACAGATGTCATCAAGATTGCGTGTTACAGGAAACTGTAAATAGTCACCAGCACTTCAAAAATACTGAATTCAATAAAACAGAATATTGAAAACTTATGTGTTGTGACAAATAACGAGGTATTTGGTAAAATGTCTTCTACAGTGGTCATGTTAGCAGAATAGATTGTTTACACTGTTGGAAGAACGAATTTATTGTATTTGTCTGGAAACATTAACTAGTGTTAATACTTGCACTCCACCATTAGGCTTAAAATTTCTGCAAGATATATGTTCTTTTTCTTTGTAATGCCTATTTAAGACGATATTTAATTTTCTTAATATGTAACACTAGTAGCATTGTAATAGAAATAATTCCATATTTGCCACCGGAAGGATCTTTATTAACAGATCCTCTAAAATCATACCTATTTTGACTGTAAAGATCACAATCGGCTCATTCTTGATAGAATTTTATCAAAATTGGTTAAATATGCTTAGCAGTTATTGCAAAACACGAACGGATACAATTTGTTGTTCAAACCATTGAGAAGAAAGATACTAACATTTTTATGTTCTTTATGTGTTTGTAAAATATATGCAAAGTTATTTGAAACTTACTATTCATTTTATATTAAACATTAAAGGAGCAATGAAACAGCTCTTTACTATTTGGCAATGGTACAACACGTGCATAACCAAACATTTGACAATGACACCGACTGATAACTTAGAAATCTTAGTCTTAAACCCTGCATTTTAGATTCCATTGACACGCGATAGCAGCGCCTCTAGTTTTAAATTTGGATGGAATGGACAGACTTGTTGTAAACAACGAACGGTGACGACGCTTGATAGATACCCCATTGAAGCAAAGGAACTACAATAAGTCAAAAAGAACTAAATTACATCTTGACCTTGAACTATTTTCCTAAAAATATGCAAAACACTCAACAAAAACAATTTTTATTGACCGTTTTGCTTGATACAATTAAATTTAATGCAGTGTAAACTTCTGCCTGTCACAGTGACAGATGTTTTCATAAACAAAATGCAATCTGACATTCACCTACAAACTTGAGTTAAGACACGACTAAATTTTTATCTTTCTATCCAAGGCCTACCCTAAGTGAGTTTTTTTTTTAACACATGATAGTATACTATATAAGGTCTATACATCACATCAACTGGACGAAACAAAAAATCTGCAGTTTTTTATCAGGTCCGCATTAAGTATGGCTTGTTTTATAATACTGTCAATGTGACAGTTATCCAAAATGACAGTAAAATAACGTGCAATAACAAGCAAGCGAGAAAGCCGAAAATCGTAGTTCAAATGTTAGGAACTTCTTCGAACAGGAGAAACATCGGATTAAATAGGTCAACAATGTCTTGGTTTGTGCTATTTAGAGCATCCCTTACATTAAAGGTTAGGTATATGCCAAATTCTTTCTGAAGTCGAATACCTGTGATCTAAATGTTCTTTCAGAATTTCAATGTAATATAAAACTTACGTTTTAAACGCTGTGTTTTGTTATTTCTGACATCACAGAAAGAGGGTAATGTGTAGACTTTAGTAAACAAGTGTAAATACCTAAGAAGTAAACTATTTTTACATAAAATAGGATCTTAGAGCTACAAAGGCATTTAAGGACTCGTTTCCTAATTTCGAACGGATTTTCGTATAAAAAGAAATTTTCTCTGGGATTCCAGGCTGGTAGATATACAATACCTTTCCGTCGACGCAGAACGCAAATAATGCAGAATGTGCGCAAGGCATGAGTAATACGCCATGCACCGGTGAATATCCGTCCTAATTCTCTGATAGCGTATACTTGTACAAACGGTGATATGATCCTGGTACTTCGCCTGTGGTAGCTGTGATCCCGGAACTCGGTTTTCTCTGTAGATTCCCGGGAAGGTCCCGGTTCTGGATCTCTGTACTGGAAACCTTACCTGTAACGCCCCAAAACCAGACACAACAGGGAGCACTCCAACGTAATTTTCATTTGGTTAGTTTAGGTTATGTTAGGTTAGGTTACGTTAAAAAATATGACACTTTTCAAACTTTAAGTTTTTCCTGCCGAAAAATTAATTTAAATATTTGAAATTCTCTTACTATTGTCCTATCTGCTCACATATTTTGACACGCCATGGCTACATATTTTTGTATCTAACCTAAACCTAACGACGTTAAATCTGTAATAAACTAAAAACTGATCAAATCACGCTTTTTTTATTTAAAAAGAAAAAATATACAAACGAATTTTCGATGGGAAGACGATGGAGTGTTGATCAGTGTTTCATTTAAACCTTGCTCTCTTTGACAAGTAGAACATTGTAGGATTTTAAAGTTTTAAAAAATTAGACATTTTTGAATTTTTCCTACGTCCCACCTCCATATCGTCATAAGGAGGCTTTTCAACGCTGGAGAACTACAACCACTGGACTCCCTTGACAGCCCTATGTCTTCTAGTGTAATGCACGTTACATCAGTGGGCAGGACCATCTAGCCGCGTCAGTTATTAATTATACTGTCAAGAAAAATGTAGAAACATTTATTTGTCGACAACCGTCAAAATAAGGAGATATTTGTGCATCGCTATCAATATGCGAATTTTGCCATTTTTAACGTGGTAAAAAATAGGCTGCACTAGAGTGCAAAAAATTGTCGCGCACTATTGGTATTCTTGTTTGGCAGTAGTAGAAAAATATTGTTTGTATTTCGTGGGTGTTTCGAGTGTTTTTTTGGCGCATTCGAATTACTTTTTTGCCTCAACTTAACGGTCTCTGCTAAAAGTATCAAAAACACTTATTTTGTGCACTTCATACAAAAATAGCTATTTTATTGAAAAATTCGGCAGGAAAGTGATATTTTACGTAAAAGATTGCTTGTAGAACTGTCTACTGTACTTCCTGTTCTGGCCTTATTTAGCAATGTCTTCCTATGCTAAAAAACCACTGGTGCAATTTGTTTAAAAATCTGTTGATCCACCAAACACTCCAGAGTTTCGATCAATAGAAAAATACTGGGTTTTAGTACAAGCTAATCCAAGGAAAGAAGGAAGCGCTATAAACTTCAATGATTTAATAATTGTGGTTGAAGGGATCAAGAAAAGTTATAGAGAATGTTCTGCAGAATCTGATGCATAAGGTTAAGCAAAGAGGTAGATTCTTCAGCTGCCAGCACAGCAACTAAGTGTAATTTTAACATTTCTTTATGTTATAGTTGATCCTCCGTATGTGTTTACTGTCAAAGTGTGTGCGTTAATTTCTGAGAGAACTCTTATTTGAAATATTAAAATGTATCTAATAGTCTACAATCATAATTGTACAGGATGTTTATAATTTGTGTTTTGCAGACCAGCACCGTAACTATTATGGTTAGATAAAAACATGTTTTTATCTCTTTTTCTGTAATATAATTATTTCATTAATATTTGTTATGGAAAATTAATAAATTAATTCTTTTTACTTAATTTGTGATGAAGGTATTATAATGGCATCCCTCTTGGTTTCATTTGCAATTCGTGTTTAATTAACTAGAACTTTTCTTAATTATATGTTTCTGTAATAGGAAATAATTATCAGATACGGATAGTATTCTTAAAATTAGCAGGTAATATTTAACATGAAAATATTTCATAATATTAACATTTCAACAATTAAGTATAACTGTAACAGTTACTGAGAAGCCAGCCTACAGCAGATGCGAATTATGAACATCCTACACAGCATAAAAGTATGTAAGAACATTTAGTAAATTGGATTTCAAGTTTAACTTTATTGGTTTTAGTAAAGCATTATTTGTTTTGAAATCTACAAAGTTTGCTAATCTAAATTGCCTCTAAATATAAGTGCAACATATTGCTTCATTATAAATTCTGATATCACTACAAGGGTTGATAATATTTATATACTGCTGCTCGAAGTATTAGTGTTCTATGTTATGATAGTTTTTTAAAACACATAACTATAACCCTTGATAAATTGTGATTGTAAATGTGTAATTCAAAGTAATGTAAATAGATTTGATCGAATGATAGTGGCAGCAAATATAAAAACCAATTAAAACAAATCGCAATAATAGTACAAAGAGTATTGGTGTTTATTACGATTTATATTTGTTTCTAGGAATTTCTTTCTTTATCTTATTGACTACGCCTATTTTGTGGCCAACTTGTGTTTTCTGACATCCTTCCTTGTTTAAATTGCGAATATATCATGTGTTAAAATTGTTTATCTAAAAGGTTACTAATTTTATTGTTCTTTGTGTATTTTCTGATACACTTATGCTGGACATCTGATGCACTAATAAATCCTGCAGCGCTGAATAAGCAACTGTGCATTTCAATAATTCTTTATTTGGCTGAACTTACAAATGGATTAGAAATAAGTATCCGCAAGCGGTATGAGTGACGTGAACGATCCACAATTATTTTTTGATTTCTAGAGCGATGCCCCGACTGCCACCAGAGCCTATATATTATAATTTTAGAGTAGAAGCTTATCGTGCACTAAAAGGAAGAGGTGTGCACAATAACTATGCGCTTAGTTTAAGATCGCCACTCGTAAACATGGAAAGGTATTCTTTTTATTTTCAAGGGCCGTAATGTAGATGCAAAACTGGGGTAATCGCATTTAGAAAGTGTAGCTATTGTAGACATCCTTACTAACACTTAATAACTGTAGTGTTTAACTTATGTGTGACTTTCAAGTTGTTTCTGAAAACATCTCAAAATGGGTTCTTTTTGCTAAGTGAACTGTGCAGTTACGTCTAAAGCCTGTTTTGTGTTCGCGTGGGTGTGATTACTAAAACACCTAATTTTGAGTTGCGGTTCATTTCGGGTGGTCTTTAAAGTCTTAATTAGTTTTTGAAACGAAAATTTCATAAATATTAATAAATCTACAATGACTCACTCGAATTTTTTCTCATTTTTACGGGTTTCAGGCTTCATCAATATTTTTCTGTTTATGTGTTTATTGGATTATAAAATATCCAGTCTTTCTTATATATTCTAGATTTTCTAAATGGCAAGTTTGCAATATGAAAAATAGAATAATGTTGCACAGGCCAGGGGCGTAACCACCAGAATTAGTGCTATGTATGAGCATTGAAATGGGCCCCTACTTTTTTATTAATTCATTTTTACATAGGACAATAAAATTTTGTAATGTGATTTTTTTAATTAATTTGTAAAATTTGTATTTTTGGAGATTTTTTTATCGGATTGTATATAACAGGTGGGGACTTTCAAGAGTGACCATAAGGAATTTTTAATGAATACTACGTTTATGCTTATTTTGCTTGTCATTTAATTACGCAGAAATGGTAATTAAGCTGTAAAAATGTAAACAACTTATTAAATTATTATTTTTCAGTCTTGTCATTGTACATATGAATATTACATATATTTTTATTATCGTTTAGAAACTATCTCTAAAAGACACTTTAATTATTAACACAGTTATTTATACTAGCAAACTATTATTTTTGTTATCACATATTAAATATCAATGTACCTTTCATACTGGAAACTGCATTCAAAATCAACTTCTGAATACAAAATATCACATAGATCCTCATTGTTCGGCAAACACTCTGTCAGATTGTTGGTCATACTAACACAAGTTGGAATAGTATCCACATGAGTCGTCTTCACACACTGCAAGTAATTGTTTCTAAACCCAACAGAGTTGTTATAGGCCCATTCGAACATTTTGTTGTAGCACCCACATTGCCAAGGGTTGAACAAGACCATCAACTCGTGCAAGTCCCTTAAATGTTCCAACAACTCTTCCGACACGTAATTTAACTGATTATGGTAGAGGTTTAATACTTGTAAATCTCGCACGTGAGCAAACACATTACCAGGAAGCTGTTGAATTCTGTTATAGCTCAAATCTAAAATTTCCAGCCGGCGAAGACCGGCAAATGCGTCTTCGTCAATATACCTTATTTGGTTGTGCCCCAAGTTGATGTAAAGTAAATTTGGCATATTTGTAAAAGACTGGGTAGTAATAGTTTTTATAAAATTATACTCTAAATTCAGTGACTCCAGTGTAGGCACCTGTCCAAACCATTGCTGCTCGAAGTGCCACAATCGGTTGTTGTCCAGATGCACACGCAGTAGTTTAGGCACGTTCACAAATACGTTGAACTCCATTGCAGCTATTTTATTGTGACTCAAATAAACGTATTTCAGCATGGGAAGGTTGACAAATGCGGATGTTTTAACTGCTGTTATTTGGTTGCCACTGAGTATTACTTTTTCTACATGTAAAAGGCCAGATATTATCCTTTCGTTCAATACGCCAAGGGTGTAATTGGTGCTGTGGAGTTTCCTGATTTTCTGTGAGCCTTTTATGTAAAATATGGATTGTTCGTATGCACTGCATTGAAACACCTGTTTTTCCTCCACGGCTTTACTATAAATTGTTTTGACATTGGCACTAGTAAAATTATATAATGTAATTAGAAGTGTAACCTTCAACATGTGTTTAGACAACATGTTCACCAGCTGAATGTTAATTAACAATGAAATTTATCATGCATGTTGCTATCACTTTATATTGCCACTTCCTGTAAATCCCCAACGTCATCAATTTTGCTCACGTAATAAATAGGCAGGAAAGAATTGTCCACTCTGTCTCTGCGTACATTATGGTGATTCATCATGTACTATACCAGTTTTGCTTAGAATTGACCTCATACGATAAGAAATAAGGACACATGCGAATAAAAAGTTGTTACTTCCACATGCCATCTATTTGGATAGGGATTTACAGTTAGTAAATTTTAAACACTTTGTGCTCAATTACTTCTTGTCTAAGCTGAGTATTAAACATTTACAAAATTATAATTATTTCTTCTTAATTCCCTTCAGTCAAATCCTCTTCCTGGCGGTTGATACCTTATCCACTTTTACCTAGATGTTTGTTGGCTACTTTCTTGGTTCTGGTCTTCTGGTCTCGTCTCCCAAATTTATTGGAATTATCTATGCTACTCATGGCCAGCTATCTTACCGAGTTTGTTTCAATGCTTCCTACAGCTATGTAACTCCAAATCTACTTCTACTTCCCGTGTTTCTTAATATGTCCTTAGTAATAACAATAACTGTGTGATACAAACAAACTTTCACTAAATCTCGACAAATGTAAGAGTATAACCTTCTTCAAAACCAAAGAAATTTTTACTTACAATTATAGTTTAAAAGGTACTGAACTCAAAAAAGTCAATGAAATCAAAGACTTGGGAATTGTATTTGAGTGTGATATGTCATTCCGGAACCACATGGAGCTGACTATCAAAAAAGCAAGGCGGATGCTCGGATACATGACCAGACAAACCTCAGATTTTCAAAATGCGGAAACTATAAAGTGCCTTTATTTTAGTCTAGTGCGCAGCATACTAGAATACTGCTCCCCCATCTGGCATCCTTATCAAGTAACATACAAAGAACTCCTTGAAACAGTTCAACACAAATTTATCAGGTACTACATGTTCAAGAAAGGCTTAAGATACGAACCAAATTATAATCAGTGTGAAGTAATGTGTGACCTACTTTCTCTAAATTCCCGTTATGAACTAAATGACGTTTTGTTAGTGTTCAAGATCATCAGAAACTTTATTGACTGCTCTCCCCTACTAGGCCAAATATTATTTAAGATTCCATACAAAAATACAAGACAAAAAGAATTGCTGCATATCCAGTTTCATAGATCTATATACACACAATCTTGTATAACGAATCTTTGTGTTACTTTCAACAAATGGACCGATGATATACATTTAGACATATTTAGTTCTTCACTCAATGTATTCAAAATTAAATTAAAACAATTGCTGTTCGGAACATAGTATATGTATTAATTCACTAAGTGTAAATGGATATACTATTAAGGATTACTGTACAATTAACTTTTGAATGATGTACTAGTTGGACGTAAGTCTGTTTTGTACAAATACATTATTATTATTATTATTATAAATGGGAGATACTGTGCGTAAAATCTCACTTCACATACTTTTGTAGGTATTTTTTTTGCCGTTTAAACATTTATTGATTTCTGTGTTTGATTTTGTTTTCCATTTCTCCATTGCAAATCAGTATTGTCCCTAAATACTAAATATGTCATGTTTATGTGTATGTTCTTAGTTTTCTTGGCAATAGTCCTTACTGCTTTCATATTTCTAGCAGAATGCATGGTTCTAAGTATCCATATTCTTCTGTAAATCACTTTCTGATTGTGTTGTTATTCAGCTATTAAGATGGATTTTATATTTCTGTAACCATGTGAATTGGTTTTTTTGTTTTCTTCATTATTTCATCTAGGAATATGTTAAACAGCAACAGATTTAATATTCCTCCTTGGTGTAGTCATACATTTGTTCTAAACTTCGAAAATATCTAATTTCCTAACCTTACATAATTCCTTGTGTTTTTATAGATGCTTTTAATTACGTCTGTCAGACTACTGTTTTGCAGCCCTCTCATTAACCTTTTCGCGACCGCATGTACCGCGCATATATGTCATCTATAATAAAACGGTTGCCGTACTTTACTTCGAGTGCAATTTTCCCAAATAAATTGCAAATAAATGCTAAATTATCGAATAAGTTTTATTTAAGAACAAATGGTTTTTTTATTTGTAGAAGAACAAAAACATATTACAAAGCAGGCTCATATTGTATGATACTAGAACAAACAAACTTAAGATTAATTATTTCAAAAACAACTGCATCATATTGTAGCAAAAGGCATTATTAATTTGTACTTACTACTTTAATTTTGTGTGGTAATCAGTAAAACATAGTACCACAGAAGGTGGCACGTCGCACTTCTTGCACATATATTTCACATCTTTTCTTTGGTGTTTTCTCAGTCGTGAATGGCTGCAAACATGACATCTGCACTATGTCCTCTTTCCTTGTGCAGCTGTTTGCAGTATCAAAAAAGGAAAATGTCTTTGTGTTTGCTTCAAAGGACTGTCTACATACGAGTGCTGGTCTGCAGGACTTTTTTGGTTGAGATTCAAATGACATGATAATGTGAAAGGACAACTTCTAGTCTAAATTTTTCAAAGGAAGGTTTTTTGTCAGTTTTTACTGGGTACACTAGGTAGGTGTTGCCGAGACTCAGATCCAAGAGATGGAAAAATAGTTTTTTCGAAAAATGATAAAAAATATTGACATTTACATGACCTAAATCGGTTGTCAAAGTGACTGTTTTTTGTTTACTGGATGTAAAAGTCTTTTTTCTACTCCTGTAACTAAAATGCCATTTAACATACTGACATACACGTCGCTAAGTGACCTTTTAATCATGCCTTCATAACCTGTGACTAAAGAGCCTCTTAGTCATGAGCTGAAGTTGGCAACGATGTTTTAGTCATGGGGTGAAGTTAGGTTCAAATAGTATTTGCTTTATTAGCCACAGCTAAACTAAAATCAAGTTAGTTTTCAACCGCTACTTTGACGTTTGTCAAGCATAATTTAACCTAATATAATAAATGTCAAAATTTTAATGAAATAATATGATGTTATATTCTCTAAATTTGTGGTCGTAGAAAAAGTATAGTATGCAACTCGTTTTATAAACTTATTAGTCACTCATTTTATTAAACACTCGCTCCGCTGCGCTTCGCTCGTGATTAATGAAACTCGTGACTAAAATGACGTTTATAAAACTTGATACATAATATACTATTTTGCACTTCTGGGACTAAAGTTGATACTTTAGTCCCCGTAAACAGGGACTAAAGTAGCTCATTTAATCCTTAGGGACTAAAGTAAAATAGATACCGTAACTATGGTAAATTTATGTACACACGAGGTTAGTAGGTTAGGTTTTGTTTGTCATTTAACACACACTGACACAAAACTTAACCTGCAAATCTCGAATTTGACATATACTGATAATACATTTCAGTACTGCCAACTGATTCAGGCTACCCAGTTTTTAAAAAATTGTAATTGTCAGTTTCCAAATTGACAGATTCCAAATTTTGGAAATGTTTGATGATAATGTTCCCAAAAGTGCAAAAAATAGCATATATACCTCGGGACTAAAGTGCCTAAATCCCTTGAGTGGTTGTTGCCCTCGGGCTTCGCCCTCGAGGCAACAAACTCCACTCGCGGGATTAAATGGTGTACTTTAGTCCCTCATGATATAATATACCTACTATTATGACCTAAATCGGTTGTCAAAGTGACTGTTTTTTGTTCACTGGAAGTAAAAGTCTTTTACAATGTAGAACAAAAAAGACTTTCACGTTCAGCAATTTTTGATCAAAGAAGAGTTCACAATGTAAACAAAAATTTCTTTGAGTTTCCGCTAATGTGGAGCTGTGCAGTTTTCGAAAAAACGTTGTTTGATACTCGATTGCAAAATTCTTTTGCATTTCACAATCTAGAATCAAAAATAACTATTTTGTACCATTTCAAAATGGTCTATGGCTTTTATTGTGTTTTGCCACAATTTTCTATTCTCTAAAGTCACTTTTCAGTTTGTTAGACCGTATTTTTGTAGGTCTTCCTGCTCATCATCCCACCATGTCTTCTTTGGTCTGCCTTTTCTGTTTCTTCCTTCTGCTTCTGTATCGAGCATTTTTCTTACCGGTTCTTCTGCATTCCTTCTTCTTATATGTCCCAGCCATCTCAATCTGTTTCGCTTGACTACCTACCGTTACTAGTGGTGGTTCTTTGTATATCTCTTTTAGTTCCTGATTTGTTCTTCTCTATATCCCATTCTCTTTTATACCTCCTGTTATTTTGCGTAGGAGCTTCCTTTTTCATGTTTCGAGTCTCTTCATTTTCTTTAGCGAGCACCCACGATTCACTATCGAAAGTTACTGCCGGTCTGATCACTGTTTTATATAGTTTTAGTTTCACTGCCCTTTGTAAGTTTTTGTCCTCGAATAAGCTTCTTAGTGCGCCTACACTTTGCGATTCTATAGTTAGCCTTCTCGCGATATCACTTCCCTGATTCCCTTCACTTGTCACCTCAGCCCCTAAGTACAGTCGTGTGCAAATAAATCTGGGACAGTGGTTTTTTCACATGCAGATTCAGTTAAGAATTTGAAGAATATTCCCATGGATTTCCTCTTATCAGAGAGAGTTACGGGTTTCAGTACCTGTTAAAGTTTAATGTAACTCTTTCTGATAGCAGGAAATCCATGGAGATATTCTTCAATTCTTAACTGAATCTGCATGTGAAAAAACCACTGTCCCAGATTTATTTGCACATGACTGTACATTGCACTGTTTGTTATTTTAAACTCGTATCTTTCGTTTGTAGGTGTTGCGTTGAAAGTCAGGTTCTATGTTTTTTCTGTTTCCTAGTACTATGTAGTTTGATTTGTTTTCATTGATTAGAAGTCCTACATTCCTTGCTTGATCTTCCATTTTTTTGCCATTTTTAGTTCTTTTGTTCTTGCAATCTCTGTACGCAAGGATCTGGCTGGGGTTTTTTTGTTGAATGCCACTTTTCCTCAAGATGTTTTCTAGTACTATATTAAAATCCGTTGTTGAGATAGGGTCTCTTTGTTTAAGTCGTGAATTGCTCTGAATTCTCGGGATTGCTGCTCTTTAAATTTTATCATATTTGTTGTATCTTTTAATGTCATACGCACTCGGGTTATTAGTTCTTCTGTGATTTTTATATCTTTCATAGCTTTATAGATTTCTGTTCTTTCAATTTTGTGGTATGCCTGCGAAAGTCGATGAAGAGTGCATGAATGGGAATATTCTTCTTGCTACATTTTTCTTGGCATTGTTTTATAATGAATATTTCATCTATCACGGATTTCCTCTTCTGAAGCCGGCCTGGTATTTGTCAATTTTGTCTTTTGTTTCTTGCTTCAGTCTGAGGTTGATAAGATGTACGAGGATTTTGTATGTTACGTTTAGTAACGTTATTGGTCTGTAGTTTATAGCTACGTTTTTGTTTCCTTTTTTATATATACTTTGGAACATTCTTCTGGCATTTCTTTCTGCACCCATATTTTCTTTATTAAGTTGAAGATTCTTTGTATCATCTCTATTTGATGAGTTCTGCTTGTAGCTTATCCATTTCAGGGCTCTTGTTATTTCTTAGGTTTTTTACTATTTCTATAAATTCATCATCTTGAATGGTGTTTTCTTCATGCTGGTGTGTTTGAATGTATTGCTTCTTCTGTAGTCTCCTTCTGCTTTGTTTTCTGCGGGTATGTTTTTGAAATGGTTGGCTCATATTTCCGCCATTTCTTCCTCATCCATATATAGATTTTCTTTTTCGTTTATTAGGCCTGTGGCTTGATGTTTGAATCCTTCTTTTTCATCTTTTATGTTTTTGTAGAAGACACGTATTTTTGTTTTGATATTTTCGATTTCTTCGAGTTTTTTCATTTTTTTCTTTCTTTTCTTTTCTCTACATATGTTGTGTGCTTTATTTATTGCTTGTTTGAATTTTTCTTTTATTTCAGCAGTTTCTGTGTTCAGCATTTCTATTCGTATCTTCTTTCTTTCTTCTTTTGCTTCCCTACACTCCTCGTCAAACCAGTCTTTTTGTTTTGTTTTCGTCATTGTTCCTAATTGCAGGGCAGATTTTGTTAGTTTGTTTTGTATTTGTCTTCATTCCTCATTTATACTGTTTTCTTGAGATTGTTTTTTTGCTAGGTTTTTTGTACACAGTTTGTATTTCTGTTTTTGTTCTTCTTCTTTTAATTCTTCAATGTTCCATCTGTTTCTTTGAGGTTCTGTTTTTTGTTGTGTTTGTGATTGTCTGTTATTTTTACTAACACCAGTAAGTGGTCTGATCCCACATCTGCCCCTCTATATGTTCTTACATTTTCAACCTTGGACGCGTGGATTCTTTGAATTACAAGGTGGCCATCTGGTTTTTTGTCTTCTGGTCTGGGCTGATCTATGTTGCTTTATGTATGTCTTTCCGTTTTAACTTTGTGCTTTCAATTACCATTTATTGGGTGCTTTGGCGTAAATAATATAATCCAAAATATATCCAGTTTCTGCATCGCATATTTCGAAAAGCTTAATGTCAAAGCCATATCTCTTGGCCAGAATATATATATTGTTTGAATGACAATCTATCTTTGTAGAGAATCAGACTCATCAATCGCCAGTGTTGGAAGGGATAGAAAGTCTGTTTGAATTTGGCACGCAAGGAATGTACAACTGCCCTTATTTTGCATAGGGAGTCATTTTTATATAAGTTTTGATTGTTTACATTTTGTTTTTGCCAAAAACAGTGTTTCAATTAGTGGATTTTTCAACCAGTAATCTGACAATTTAGGTTTTTGCATAATTCCCATCAAGGTACATAGCTCAAGAAAAGCATACATCTCAGGTTCGGAGTGTCACAAGATGATCTTCATTACCAAATCATCCATCAGCAATTGATGTTGCACTGCAGAATCGATCCCTTCGGCGATCTTGTACATCATTTGTCCATCTTTGACCCCCGATTCCTCTTCTGCGTCGTTCTTGGTCTTCTTAACGCCATGCGTGATAACATCGGAAAACGGTGGTTTAGTTTCGGTTAACACGGTTTGCAATTTCTCTAAAGAAAAACCTGTTGATGATAATTTTTCTTCTACTGTAACTCTAGGCATAATCGCACTCTCAAAACACGAGAAGGAAAAGAACAACAATCAAAACGATCTTAATTGACAAAGGAACAAGAAATAAAAAGAAATACCCCGACTAAGAAATTTTTAAACAACTGCTCCACAAGTGTCAAATATGGTACTGCCGCATGACGACTTGATCCCAAAATTTAATCAATTATTACCTGTTAGTAGCTCAACATTTCTGTCAAGTTTGATTGGGAAATTCCCACCCATTTTTGTTGTTGCAAGTTCCATGTCACTGCTGAGTATATTTTATCAGCGTTCAGGGCTTGAAGGGCTGCTCTACACATGTTTTAATAACCGCTACTTCAGCTTGGAAAACTGTAGGGGTCTTTCCCAAGACGTTTAAGATCTTTTGCCCAGGACCATGAAGGTCTATTTCTACTTCTTTCTCCGTTTTTGAGCCATTGGTATACCAAACTAATGTACCATGGTCGGTTTGAGGGCAGTTTGGTTGCCACTCAGTTTTTTTTTTTTAGAATTACAGTGAATTTCCTCTCAAAGTTAAACTTCGGATTCATTTTGTCTTTGATCACGTTGAACTCAGGTTTCTCTTTCATTGCTTTGAAAATTCCCACGTGTCCGCCAAGATAGTTTGGCTTTTTCCTGTTTGCATTCTATAGATGCTATCTCTTGCCTCCTTTCTTATTACTAAGGTAAGCGAAGCTAAATTGGAAAGCCTCCAGTAATATAAACATGCAATTCTTTAAAGTTTGTTCAGATTCTCCTGCGCTGTTTTAATAATGTTTTTAGGCTACCATATGAGGGCTCCATATGTAATTATGGGTCTTACTATGGATGTGCACAACCAATGTGTAATGTATGGTTTTACACCCCATGTCTTGCCCGAGAGTCGTTGGAAAGACCATAATGCTGATCTTGCTTTCTCGAAGGCTCTGTTTAAATGGGCATTTCAATTAAGTTTTTGGTCTAGGATGACCCCTAGATATTTGGCTTCTTTAGAGAATCCAATATTTACCCTATTAAAAGTGGGATTTCTTAATTGGTGGATATTTCTTTTTGTTGTGAATGGTACAAACACCGTTTTGTGTGGATTAACACTAAGCTGTTATTTCTTACACCATCTATTTATTATATTTAGCGCAACTTGGGCATGATCAGAGATTGTGTTCTCGAATTTGCCCCTGATTTCTAATGTTGAAGCCGCCTTTGCTTAGGCGATGCAGAATGTCATCAACTACCAGTGACCATAGAAGAGGTGACAATGATCTTTCTAAGGGGCAGCCTCTAACGGCGGTCACTGTCAGCTTGTCGGTTCCTATTGTGGTGGTTATCACTCTGCTTTCTAACATGACTTTGATCGTGTTTTATTGCTGTGTTTTGTATAGAATCGTAAGTGGTGTTATCGAAAGCTTCTTCGATGTCCACAAATATACAAAGGGAATCTCTTTATCCTCAATGGCTTTTTCAACATTGTTTGTAAGACAGTGCATGGCATCAACTGTAGACTTTCCCAGTTGTTAGTTAAATTGTTTTGTTTTGATGAGAAAGGAGGCGAGACTAATAGGTCTGATGGATTTAGGCTGTTCGCTAGATTGCCTTCCTGCTTTTCGGATGATGATTACTTTTACTTCTCTCCAGCTTTTTGGTATGTATTCTAAGGCAAAACATGCCTTGAACATTTTTCTTAACAGAGGTGTTAGTATTTCTATCCCTACTTGGTGCAGCGCAGGAAAGGTACTGTTTGCTTCAGGGGTGTTGAAGGCTTTAAAAGATTTTATAGCTCATTTTATTTTATGAGGTGTGAAGATTTGTGTGGAAGTATTCCAAGCTTCTCTATTGGTTCTGGTTGACCAATCTTTAGGCCTTAAACTTTCCACTCTTACTTCTTATACATTGTGAAAATTGAAATGTTGCAAAAAAAAAGGTTTGCTTAATCCAGTGATATAAAAATATTCGGACACCTTATTAAATCCAAATTACTAGGGGGTAGCATCACCTTTTACTTTAATAACTGCCCTAATCTTACCAGAGATGCTTCGCACAAGAGCTTTGCACTACTAGGGGTTGAAATTGACAAGAATAACATTTTCTGATGAATGGATAATAGAATAGGTAGCTTTCCATATGTATCCAAACTTATGCTGGTCACTTTATACCGGGTGATTATAAATGCTTTTCCATCAAGTTGCTTTTGAAATATTTGTTGTATGAATAATATGTTGGTGGCAGTCTTGCCAATCGTAAAATGGCGTTTTACACCAAACCTCTCGTGAAATTACCCTATTTGACCATGAATTACCCCATGCAACTAAAAAATGTTGTTAAAAGTAAAAAATTACTTATTCAAAAAGTAAACAAACAAATAAAATATAAAAGATACATACGAAAAAACATATTTCTGAGATAACCACCAAATAATTTAAAAAAACTTCAATTCAAAAAGAAAACAAAACTCGTGACGTTGCGAAGATTGACGATGGGTTTCATACTGACCACAAATCTGAAACTTTATAATGTGTTAAATAATAACTTGCTACTTTAATTGGATTACTTACAGATGGCGTTTTTGCAATAAATTTATCCATTTATAGTATTTATAGGTATACAAAACAGGATAACGTTGTAGTTATAGACTTATACACAGGTGTACAATATATTGAGATTTCCGCTAAAACACAATCTCTTAAAATTATTCATTAAATATTGCTTTGTCTTACCAAGGGTTTGTAAATCTTCTGCATATTAGGTACACATCACACAAAACGAGAAAACAAAATACAAGAGAACACTGCACAAAATCACAGCATAGTGGGGACAGGATGATACGAGGACGATACGAGACAGGACACAGGACGAGGAGGGAAGACGACAAGATCCAATGTGCAAGTGCAGTCTATAATAAAAAATAGGAAAACCACCAGAAATAGCGCGAAAACCACTGATGCCGATAATGTAGAATGCTAGAATGAATGTTTTTTTTTCACTCACAGGCAGATGTTGCTAGTATTTGAAGTTAGAGATGGGTTTTCTGTTCGATGGAAACAAGTAGAGATAGGACCGGTTAACCAAATTTAATTTTGATTAATTTTAATTTTTTTTAATTGACCGTCAAAATACCCATTTTTCCCCTAAAACAATAATTCCCCAAAATATCTCAAAGGTACTTTAAATTACCCTCATTTGGTGTAAAATCCCCCAAATTGGCAACACTGGTTAGTGGCATTGTAAGTCTATGTTAAATTCGAGGTTATCAGGTTAGGTTTTGCGTCAGTCTGTGTCAAAACTGACGCAAAACCTAACGTGCTAGCTTCGAATTTGACATAAACTTACAGTGCCACCAACATATTATTCATACAACAAATATTTCAAAGGCAACTTAATGGAAAATCATTTATAATCACCCGGTATAATCTTGATTGGATATGGAAAAGGAAATTAAAATCCTGATAGAATATTTTTCTGTAAAAGTATTAGTTTTTCGTTTAACTGTGAATCGAAATATTTACCTGAATTATGAGTTCTTATACAGGGTGTAGAAATGCTTTACGCACCATAGGGATTTCAATGGTAATTTTTTCATATGAAAATATTTGTTTCCCTAATTATTTTAGAGGAAATTTGTATGGAAGTTTTTTGTAGAAAAAAAAATTCTGTATCCATTTGTGCCAGCATTTGTCATTTTACATTTCGGAAAATCGAAAATTTAAAGAAATAAAATTGCCATTTTTAGACGAATCAGTGGTGCCTTGAAATTATTGAAGCATCTCAAAGCATCAACAAATTAGTTTGCTGTTTATTTGTTTGCATCTATCAAATGTAGCTGCAACCATGGCACTTATTGCACCTGATCTGCTTCCAGCATACCACCACTTCACAATTTGCACTGATTTTTGAAAAAAATGGTAATTCTATTTTACTTCATTATTAGGTTTTCTGACGTAAAATGAGAAAAATGATGGCATAAATGGATGCAGAATTGTTTGCTCTACAAAAAACCTATTTACAAGTTTTCTCTAAAATAATTAGGGAAGCAAATATTGTCATATGAAAAAATTACCATTGAAATCCCTATGGTGCGTAAAGCATTTCTACACCCTGTATAATGAGATTGGTGGAAAACTATTTGTGTGCTCACAGACATCCTGTACTTGCTCTGAAGGAAATACTATTTACAAACTTGAAAAGTATCTTTGATATTCACATAATGAAAGTTTTAAGTTCTACTGTTTCGTGGACTGTGAATCTGTGATGCAGTCTGTTTAACAATCATTTACTGGTTCCATAGTTTGCTTCCATGCAAGTAATAAGAGTTTAAAGTATTAATTGTGTCTCCAATTTAAATAATGTTTTACCTCTATCACCACACTACAAAATGAGGCTAATAGTAGTACCTAAGTCAAATTATTTTTTGAATTGCTCTTCATATTTACATTTTAGAATAACACAACAAACTACACAATTTTGTTAATTTGCCAAAGCTAGTGCCCATGTTACTAACCTATAATAGAAACAATTATTTTTTAAACTCCGCAATATTGCAAATCTATTATTTCGCAGTTGAATATTCAAGACCACAAAAAAGGCGTGAATAGTTACCACAGCTGCTATCTCTTACGTATCTGTGAGTATTTCTCAGAGATGACTTAATATTACGCAAGTGTGGAGGAAAAGAATTATCAAGATATGGTCGTGTGTTGATATGCAACGTCCCCAGCAGTCTAGTAATGCTTGACATGCCAAAATGTGGTTCTAACACATCCTGGTTTTGTTTGTGGTAACAAATTAATGCAATAGCGTAATAGAAATTTCTTCATACTACCATAAGAAATTTCGAAAGGATAATTTTAATTGCAGGTATGGAAAGAAAATAAGGAAAAAGAAAATTTAAAAAGAATTTATTTTTGTTTTTCAAGACTAATCATAATAGAAATAAAATAATTCTTCAGAATACAAACAATGACCAACAAACTGTAGTAGTAATTGATTTAACTAAGTTTGCATTATCCTGATCCTGCTTGTTATATTATAGCATTGATATCTCTTCTTGCTTTCAAATTCTATTTTTAAAACTCGATCATTAATGTGGAAATATTAAGATAGCATTTGTAATCAGGATATCCTGCATGCAGTATGCTGTACAAATCTTCATTAGCGATCATTTCACATTCAGCTTGAGCTGTTGTTACACACACTGGAATATTCTGTACATTCCTGTTGCACTGCAATTTTCTGTTTGCCAGTCCTACACCTGATCTTGCAGCCCATCGAACGATTTCATCGTAACATGTGCACGGTAAAGGATTGAACAGAATTATTAATTCGTGAAGCAGCAAATTTTGTAAAACTTCACTCGATATGAATGTGAGGTTATTGTTGTATAAATTCAGAATGTTTAGAGCTGTAGTTGGCATGAAGACGTGATCATGCAAAACATAAATTTTGTTGTAACTTAAGTCCAAGTTTTCCAACGTTGGCACTCCCTGAAACGCATTCACATTAACGTCCACTATCTGGTTGTGCGATAAATCAATAGTGCGCAGCCTCTGCATATTTGCAAATTGGTTTTCACGAACGTTTTCAATTGAGTTAGCCGATAAATTTAACAGTTCGAGCCGAGAGGTCTTCTCTAGCCATTGTTGTTTAAAATTTTGCAGCTGGTTGCCTCTCAGGTTACAAAAGCGTAGTTGACTCACGTTAGACAATATTTTGTCTTCAAACGTCTTTATTCTATTATCGGATAACGTGAGAGTTTGTAAATTTGGCAGGTTGCTAAAGGCCCCCGTTTTGATCGTTGTTATTTTGTTATTTTGCATTTGTATCTCTCTCAGCCGTGAAAAATTGGCTACCACCTCTTTCTGTAGTATTGGGACCCTCAAATTGTTGGCTATAATTTGGTGCACGTTTCCTGTGATTGAATTTTCTGTAACTGTCGTGCTCGGGTTAATGCACGGCTCGTCAAGGCCACTGGAAGGTTGATTATCATATTGTAAATAACGAACTGTTAAGATTCTTGCTTCTAAGCCGAATGTGAAAGAGCAGCATTGTACCTTGTGTTTGCTTGTATACAGTGTAATTATGGCAAAGATCATGTGCAGCAAACACTTCATATTGCTTGAAAATAGCAAGCGCACTGAAGATTTAAGTTTTGAGGTTATCAAGGTGAAGGTTGCAAGTTCTGGTTTTAATGTCATGCGCAACTGTATTACCATGTTGATTCTAGTAATTTATAGGTACTCTTTTAAAAATGTGCAACAATTGTAATAATTTATCATACGATCATAAGGTATAATAGGTCACCAAGATGTTTCTATTTTTTCAAAACAAAAATTATATTTGGCAGTGGCGGCTCGTGATAATTGTAGTTAGGGGCTCTTATTTTTTAAGAAGAATGGCACACCATTCACGTAATTTATGTGCCTCATAGATGTTATTATAACAGTAAAGTAACATACAGGTGCGTTATTTATAATATTTGTTTTGTTTATTCATAATACACCACTTATAAAACAAATGTGATAAAAAACTGAAACATATACTTTATTTAATATTCTTAATACACTACTTGTAAAACAGAAAAAAAACTAAAACCTATAGTATATTTGGTAACTCAAAATGTTACAATATTACTTGTTTATAATAATAATCCTCAACTAACATGTACCACCGCAAGTTCTACAGAACCAGAATTTATTCTTGGGTTTCCTACTTAATTTGACACAGGTAAAAATCATCAATGCGCCTAAGCAAATAAAGAAAGAGAAAAGGTTCAAAATACATCTGTTACAAGACGAGTCAATAAGAGATCTATACAAAAAAAGAAGATCAAAAATCAAGAAATGTATAACCAAGTAAAAGAGTCCATTAAACAAGCAGCCCTAGAAGCCTTAGGAGAAGAAGAAAACCAGGACAAACGCTATAACAGTAGGATCAACGAAAAGACCAAACAAGTGATACAGGAGAAAAAGGCTCTATATGAGAAGTGGCTAAATATGAAATCAGACGAGGACTTACAGAAATACAGAGAGAAAAACAGAGAAACAAAGAGACTGATTAACAAAGCAAAGAACGAGAGGTGGGAAAAGGCTACATAGGTGGAACAAGAAGTACGGAGTCATGGAGGACAATCAGAGCACTAAAAACGAATACAAGAGAAGGAGCACATATACAATATATACAAGAAAAACAATGGGAATAATATTATAAAATACTACTAAGTACTAACTGAGGACAGACCACAGTTCCAAGAAAGGAACATCGAGGAAGATTATAACGGGGAAATTAGACAAATAGAAGTCAGCAGCGAAGAAGTCAAGAAGGCTATAAAAACATTGAAAAACAACAAATCATCGGGGCCAGGAGGCATAGTGAACGAGATGATTAAATACGAATCAGTGAAGTTGCATCTAATATTAAGAAACATGTTCCATAGAGCGGCAAACGGGGAAAAGTTACCAGATGAATGGACAAACGCACACATAATCTCTATTTTCAAAAAGGGAGATAAAAGAAAATGCACGAACTACAGAGGCATCAGCATCATTTCGAGTATCAGGCGACTCTAAGGTAAAATTGTCAAAAACAAAATAGAAGACAACATACAGGGGAAAATTGGAGATGATCAAACCAGGTTTACGGCCGCAAGATCATGTGTAGACCAATACACCATACGACATACAATAGAAAAGAAAATCGCCAAAAAAATAAGATGTTCACTTAGCGTTCATTGACATAAGAAAGGCATACAACTCTGTACCGAGAAAACAACTTTGGATGGCGATGGAAGAAACTGGTATAGATAAAGAAATAATTAAAGCAGTACAAGCCCTCTACAAAGATAATACCGTAGCTATTAAAATTGGTCACAAACTAAGTAATAAACTTCAAACGTCCAAAGGTCTCCTGCAGAGATGCTCCATGTCTCCGACACTCTTCAAAATATATGTGGAACAAACATTGAAACAATGGAAACAGAAATGCGAAGGAATGGGAGTCCCAGTGAGAGAAGATTATTTATACTCCCTAAGTTTCGCGGATGACCAGGTGGTCATTGCACAGGACGAAGAAGATCTAAGTTATATGGTGAAAAAGCTAAAGGAAGAATACACCAGAGCAGGATTGGAAATAAACTTAGACAAAACGGAATACCTAACAACGAAAGAAGGAAACATTGCAAACCTGGAAATAGAGGACGATATAACAATTATAGGAACAAACAAATTCAAATATTTGGGGAGTATAATAAACAAGGGAACATCAGAGGAAGAAATAAAAGCCAGACTAGGAGATATAACGCTCTGCGAAAACTATAGGGGAATAGCGTTACTGGACGTGTCCTATAAGATCTTAGCTACCTGTTTAAAAAAACGATTAAATGTCTATGTAGAAAACATAATTGGTGATTACCAGTGTGGCTTCAGGCAAAATAGATCTGTGAATGATCAAATTTTCACAATGAAACAAGCTCTCGCAAACAGTTATGAACACAATTTGGCCCTGCACACAATATTCATTGATTTTAAACAAGCTTACGACACTGTTAACAGGAAAGCATTATATTCAGCTATGACAGATCTAGGAATACCAGACAAACTAGTGCGGCTCACACAAATGACACTGGAAGAGTCAGGAAGTAAAGTCATGATATGCGGTACTGTTTCAGAAGGATTCAAAGTAAACCGTGGCGTGAGGCAAGGCGATCCAATGTCAACAACGCTATTTAGTTTGCTACTAGAGAAAGTGATAAGAGACAGCAAAATTCATACACACGGCACAATTTTGCGCCACAGACACCAGTGTTTGGCATATGCTGATGATATTGCAATAATAGCGAGGACCAAGCACGAACTTATAGAAGTGGTAAAAAGACTAGAAAAAACAGCAAGAGAGAAAGGCCTACGAATCAACGAAGAAAAGACTATGTACATGGTAATGAGAGGAGGAGGAGCAGAGACGGCTGAAAACTTAGTGTTAAACAGTGCAGTGGACGGTAAAGGCTATAGTTTTAAAAGGGTGGAAAGCTTCAAGTATCTTGGCGTTACACTGACGAATAACAACGATGAAATCCCAGAAATAAACGAAAGGCTAATTAGGGGTAGTAAATGTGTGGGTGCCATGCAGCGAACCTTAAAATCAAAAAACGTATCCTGGAAAGTGAAAGTGCAAATATATCAAACGGTAATTAGACCAGTGGTGTTATATGGGTGTGAGATGTGGGTCCTAAATAAAAACACTGCAAACCAGCTAGAAGTGTGGGAAAGGAAAGTCCTAAGACAAATCTTTGGAGGAAAAAAAGTGAATGACGAATGGGAAAGAAGAACCAACACTGAACTGATGGCACTCTATGGTAAGCCAACCATAACAGCGATGATCAAGTCACACAGAATTCGTTGGCTAGGACATGTGTTTAGACTCCCGGAAGAACGCGCAACCAAAACAGCACTTGAAGGTGGAATAAGAACCAAAAAACGAAGAGGAAGACCGAAGAGCAAATGGATTGACAATGTGGAAAAAGACCTGCAGAAGCTCAACGTCCAAAACTGGAGAGGAAAGGCAATGGAGAGAAAAAAATGGAGAGATGTCGTCCACCAAGCCTTGGGCCTATAGGCCTGCTGTGCTACCATATATATATATATACATCAGAGGAAGAAATAAAAGCCAGACTAGGACAAACGAGAAATTGTATAAGACAGCTGAACTCTATACTATGAGACAAACATATCACTAAAAACAATAAAATAAGAATATACGAATCAATGATAGAAAGTATTATGACCTACAATAAATAAAAGAAATAAATCAAAGATCAGAGTGGTAGAAATGGAGTGTTGGAGAAGGTGCTGCAGAGTGGTACGCATGGCCAGAATACCTAACGAGGAGATAAGGAATAGAATGGGAATAGAGAAAGACGCAATATACACCATAGAGGAAAAATAGTTAAAGTAGTATGGGCATGTAGAAGAAGCGAGAGACAACAGGTGGATAAAGAAAATAACAGAATGGAGGGAAGAAGGAAAAGAGGAAGGCCCAGGAGATCTTGGAAGGATGATGTGGATGAGGCGATGAAGAGTCGAGGATTAGAAGACGGAGACTAGGGAGACAGGCAGGAATGGAATCTTAGGGTGAGAGAAGGAAGGCAGCGTCAGCTGTAGAAGATCCTTAATATATAATAAAAATCATACCACAAGAGGCACGCACTGCATTGTACAGACAGATCAATAAAAAAACCAATTACGGCAGGCTGTGATATGTGTTATACGATTGGCAGTACTGAAGTGTATTGTCAGTCTATGTCAAATTCGAGATTAGTAGGTTAGGTTTTGTTTGTTGTTTGACACAGACTGACGTCAAACTTAACCTATTAACCTCTAATTTGACATAGACTGACCATACACTTCAGTACTGCCAAACTTATAACACATATCACAGCCTGCCCTAATTGGTTTTTTTATTGATCTGTCTGTACTACATTAATAGGTGGATCTACTTTTTTCGTGCATTACCACATTCATGCGGAGTTTTTCATTCTTCAGTACATTTTTGCTGTAGTATTTAAAAACAATTTTTCTCAAAAAAAACTTTCCACAAAGGTTAATTTACGTAACAATCATATATTACATGTAAGTCTATGTCAAATTCAAGGTTAGCAGGTTAGGTTTTGCGTCAGTTTTGACACAGACTGACGCAAAACCTAACGTGCTAACCTCGAATTTGACATAAACTTACAGTGTCACCAACAATACATTTTAGTAATGCCAACTGATTCAGGTTGTCCAGGGCCTGCAGCAATTGAGTTTTTAAAAATCACACTGTACATCGGAGGATAAGATAGTAATGTATTTCAATAAATTTAATTGGTTCAAGACGTACCGAAAACTATAGTTTGTAAGAAGTTTTGAATACTGATTCTCAAGGACTGTGCCTTATGACAAGTGATGTTACTTCTTTTACTGTAGTATGGCGTCTTCCATGTTCTACAGAATTAAGAAACAAAAAATGCTTTTGTAAATTTCTGGAGTGAGCTATGTGTTTGGACCAGTTGCTTTATCAGTTTATCTTATTGTTAATAGATTCCAATCTCTTGTTAGAAGCGTTTTTGAAATTATTATTCATGTATTGAGGTGCCCCTAATGGTATGCCAGTTTTTATTGTAGTATGACAGTCCTCTGTTTTACTGTAAATCAATTTTACAATTAATTCCAAAGCTACATTTCGATCTCCTTTTGATATGCCAAGTTTTTCACACGATATTTCTCTTCTAAAAGTTTTCATAGTATGACATAAGCAGATATAGGTAGAAGCATGTGGAAATTCTCTTTTCAAAATTTTTCTCTCAAGTAGATCTTTGTCAGTCATTATGCATTTAGTGTTTATCCATTTTGGGTTTCAAATTTTAAAAGACTGAATTAATCAAGTTATAGTGTAGAGTAAAGAAGTGCGACGCGATAACCGTGACACGGCCCGTCCACTAGTAAAGTTTAAATAAGTTTTTTCGGTTAAATTGACCCGAAGTAATTCGCGAAAAGACGATTTTAGATGAACCCAACGTTTATAGCAAACGGTAAAGTGAAGTTTTACGAAAAAATCGCAAATTCAGAGATCTAAACGGAACGAACAACAAACAAGATTATCAATCGTAAAGGCGAGAGTCGCGAGTGAACGGCAGACCGGGTACGTCACCGCAAACAGCATTCGTGATTGGTGCATCAATAAAGTTGGTTTGTTTTGTTTGTGGTGGACAAAGTAAACAAAACACGCGATTAGCCTAAACTAAAGAGTGATTACATTGACTACAAATTCGGTCACTGTGAAAACACGGGCTTTCAGTAATTAAAGTGTGATCGGCGACAACGTACGGACGAAAATCACAACCAAGTTCAATAACAAAGTGAAGGTCGGGTTAAATACACGAGCGCGGCACAGCTGTGAATTGAAAGTATCATTACAACCAGACGGCGCGGCGATAAGAGGCGATAGCGCGGTAGTAAATAAACAATAAAAGCAGTGTTTAGACTTTTTAAATGAGTGAAGCGTCCAGTAGAATTACGAGTAGTAACACTCTGGCGCAATTCCCGGAAAAAAGAAAAAGAGTCCCAGAATCGCCGGAGCATTTCGAAAGGTGGGAACTCGAGAAAGTAGCCTTTCAAAAGAGTAGAAAAATAGGCTGGTCGCCAGAATCAGAAGAAGAACAGACAATAAGCGAAGAGAAGGAAGACGCAGAGATAAAGTCAGAAGAAATGGATGAATTAAAAGCACTGATAAAGGAGCTAAAAGCGGAGATAAAACAAGACATGAAGAAAAATCAAGAAGAATTGAAGATTGAGCTGAAGTCCAGCCTGGAAGAAATTAAAGAAATAAAATTGGAAAATGAGAAGCTAAGAAATGAAAACCAAAAATTAATTCAAGAAAATATAGAAATTAAAAATGAGATAGGTGAGATTAAGAAAAACATAGAATGGCTAGAGAAAGAAAAAAGGAAGAATAACGTGGTGGTAACTGGGATAAACATAAAAGGAAATGAACCAAGTGTACTAAAAGAAGAGATACAGACCTTTATGAAAAACCACTTAGAGGTGGATATTAAAATTAAGGGAGCTCATAAAATGGGAGAAAAAGTCTGCTTAATTGAGTTAGAAAA
Source organism: Agriotes lineatus (assembly GCA_940337035.1). NCBI lineage: Eukaryota > Metazoa > Arthropoda > Insecta > Coleoptera > Elateridae > Agriotes > Agriotes lineatus. The sequence continues at coordinate 112,116 of CALNHX010001777.1, read as the reverse complement.
TGCTGAGGAGAAAACAAGAGTTATGGGTAACAAACAAAAGCTGAGAAAGATCCAAACACAAAGAATCTACATCAATGACGACTTAACTAAGACTGACAGAGAAAAGCAGAAGAAAATTCGGGAGCTAGCAGAGCAAGAAAGAAGGAGCGGAAAAAGCGTGAAGATTGGTTACAATAGAGTTGTAATAGAAGGAGAAGAATGGAGGTGGGACCCAAATTTAAAACAACTCCAAAAGCATAAACCACCAAAAAACTAAATAAAACAAAAGCAGACGGATTTTTGAGGACGAACCTGGCAAGACATGGACAAAGAGAAAAGAAACGAGATGGAAAAGGTAAGACGGAAAAAGCAACGAATAAGGAAGAAGAGATAGGCAAGAACCGAGGAAAGGAAAGAGAGCAGGTGTATAAGATAGCAACATGGAACGTTAGAGGTACCTATGAAGAAGGGGCAATAAAAACTTTAGTGCAAGAAGCTGAAAGATATAAAATAGATGTGATAGCATTACAAGAGACGAAACAAAAAGATAATTGGATAACAGATGTAGGAAGTTACAGCTTCTTCAATAGCGGGGGGGAGGATAGAATGCTAGGAGTTGGTTTTCTGGTGGGGGAAAGGCTAAAACAACTAGTTATTAGATTTGAGCCAATATCAGAAAGAATGTGTAGTATTAGAATAAGAGGGAAAACCAGAAATGTAAGCTTTGTGAATGTGCATGCTCATACCGAAGTGATGGAGGAGGAGGAAAAAGAAAAGTTGTACGAGGTACTCGAAACAGAATTCCAAAAGATACCAAAATATGATGTAAAGGTAATGCTAGGTGACTATAACGCCAAAATTGGACAAGAGGAGGTGTATATGCCAACCATAGGAAGACATAGTAAGCACAAGAGAAGCAATGAAAATGGGAGGCGGTTGATAGAGTTTGCAATGGAGAAACGGATGGTAATCAGTAGTACGTATTTCGAGCATAAAGAAATTTATAAAGCCACCTGGGTGTCACCCGACGGTAGAACAACTAACCAAATCGACCATGTTTTGATAGAGGAAAAGGACGCAAGACTCATCACAAATATTAGAAGCTACAGGGGAGCGGACATGGGCAGTGACCACTTGCTAGTTATAGCAAAACTGAGGAGTAATATACCGCATAAAAACAAGAGTAATAAGTATAGCAAAGAGAAAAAGTATGAGTATGAAAAACTGCAGAATGAAGGAATACAGAGAAGCTATGAGAAAGAAGTGTGTAAAGAGCTAAGGCCAATGAATCGGAAAAGCGAAGTTGGGCAGGAATGGAAGCAAGTAGAGGAGGCGCTGAAGAAAGCGAGGGAGAAAGTTATCCCAGAAAAGAAAAAGAATAAGATTAAGGACTGGTTCGACTCGGAATGTAAGGAAAAAATAGAAAAAAGGAGGAAGGCAAGAGAAGAAATGATAAAAAACAATACAGCACCGAATAGGGAAGAATATAAACGGCAAAGGAATGAAGTAAAGGCAACATGCAGAAAGAAAAAGAAAGAGCACTACGAAGATAAAATAAGACTAATAGAGGAAAGGTATAAAAATAAAGAGATAAGAAGTTTCTACCAAGAAATAGGAAAGGCAAGAAGTAGTGTACAGTCCAGGCAGAAGTATTATAAAGATAAAGACGGGAATTTAGTAGGAGAGGAGGGGAAGATTACTGAAATATGGAAGGGATATTTCAATGAGCTACTGAACAAGACGAGGGAGGAGACAGAGCAAATAACTGAGATGGAATCAGAAGAACAGGAAGTAGAGGTCCCTCCCCCAACAGAAGATGAATTTAACAAGCTGGTCAAAAGACAAAAAAACAACAGAAGCCCAGGAGAGAATAGTTTAGCTGCAGAATTAGTCAAATATGGAGGTGATGAGTTGCAAAAGAGGTTATTCGAATTGGTGGTGGAGGTCTGGAGAAGGGAAGAAATGCCACAAGAATGGGCAAAGGGAATTATTATACCCCTACATAAAAAAGGCGACAAATCCGAATGCGAAAACTATAGAGGGATAACATTACTGGACGCAGTTTACAAATTACTAGCCCAATGTATTAAAAACAAGCTACAACCATATGCGGAAAGGGCAATGGGCGAGTATCAATGCGGCTTTCGAAGCGGTAGATCGGTGAATGACCAGATATTTTCCCTAAGGCAAATACAAAACAACTGTTATGAACATAAGGTGGTACTCTATGCTGTTTTCATAGATTTTAAGCAGGCTTACGATTCCATTGTAAGAAAAGAACTATTTAAAGCTATGAAGGAATTGGAAATACCGAATAAACTAATAAAACTGGTAAACATGACAATGGCTCAGACGCAGTGTAAGGTGAGAATTAATGGGAACATGTCACAAGAGTTCAAGATAGAAAATGGATTGAGACAAGGAGACCCACTCTTGACAGTTTTGTTCAACGTAGCCTTGGAAAAAGCTGTAAGAATGAGTGGAGTGAACAGGCAAGGGACAATATATAGCAACGAATACCAAGTGTTAGCATATGCAGACGATGTAGCGGTGGTAGCCAAAACCAGGAAATGTCTGAGGAAGATAGTAACGAAAATAGAGAAAGCAGCAGGCACATTGGGATTACAAATAAACGAACAAAAATCGAAGTACATGATTATGGGAGGAATAGGCAACAAAGAAGAAGAACAGGAACAACTTAAAATAAAAACGGAGAGCGGAAAGGAAATGCAGTTTGAACAAGTTAAAGAATTCACGTATCTGGGGGTGCTTATAACAAACGACAACAAAAATGAAAAAGAGATACACGCAAGAATAGCAAAAGGGAATAAAGCAATCGGATCAATAAGGGAGGTTTTAAATTCCAAATGTGTAACGTGCCAAGCGAAAACGCGAGTGTATAAAACAGTCATAAGACCGACGGTGACATACGCCTGTGAAACGTGGACTTTGAACAAAAGTGAGCAACAACAACTTGAACGATGGGAGAGAAAAGTTTTGAGAAAGATTTACGGGGGTAAGAAAGTTGGGGAGGTGTGGTTTAGAAGGCCAAATGAAGAGGTATATAACTTGTATGGGGAAGCCAGTATACTGAAAATAGTGAAACAACAACAGTTACGCTGGCTGGGGCACGTGGAGAGGCTACCAAGGGAGAGGGTGTCTAAAGTGATGTTAAGGGGAGGACTGATAGGAGTTAAACGAAGAGGTAGACCGAGGAAGAGATGGTTAGAATCACTGGAAGAAGACATGAGAAAATTAGGTGTAAGAAACTGGAGGACAACTGCCAAAGACAGATCGGAGTGGAGAAAGACAATAAAACAAGCCCTAGGCCTTTAAGGCCTGTTGCGCTAAATTATATATATATATAGTGTCTTTATCGTCTACAGACAATAGTCCTACTTCTCCTATTCTGCTTTCTCCATTTGAATCCTCGAGCAAAAAAATATATACAGTACAACCATTCTTGGGTAATTTATATGTCCCGTGAAATGTTACAAATTCAGGCCACAATTCCATATTTTTTTGCATTGCAGGCGTAGAAATGAACGAGTCTTTAAAACATTTATCTTCATCTAGTATTAACACAGTTCCTTTGTACTCTTTCTCAATAAACTGTACTACTCTAAGCAAATCTTCATCATCTTTCCTTCTTAATACCTGCTGAATGTTGCTCTTTAGCATTGGTTTCTTACCTGTATCTTGACAAATTTTATTTTGTAATTTTTTGCTTGTTTGATCCCGATTCCAAAAACAGACTGGCTTGTTGTTTCTCAGCATCAGTTAATTTGCGATTTTGACGTAGATGCTCATAAAAATCCTATGAGATATATCTGATTAGTTTTGAATACATATTTTAATATTATATTTTTTTACGTTTGTTGATTCATGACACTGATGATTATCCATAAATGAACGAATTTCAAGACTCTGTCCATCCGAGCTTGCCCTTAATTTGATATTGGCGGGAAAATGCATTCGATGAGTACTACAAAGTAAGGTACATGACAAAAAGTTATGTTAAAAAAGTTGACAGCATTTATCTAACTTGCTTTAATCCTTTTCTTTTACTTTCAAATTTCTCACCACCATGTATGCAAGAGTAATTAATTTCGCAGTATTTAATGTGATCATTGAAATATTTCTTTAACCTCACATTTTTTTAACGTTCTGCTAGATCGTTTCCAACACTTTTGATTTTCTTGTTTTTCATATGCTGATACAAAAGGAGATAATTCTTCGTACGTTGAAAACTGTCTGCCAATCTCCTTCTTCATTGTTAATTTAGAAATTACATAATATATAGCCTCGTCACATAAAAATGCTCACTAGGTACTAACTTAAACCTTAAATAGGCAACTGGCGCCGGTGCATAAACGTAATATACCTTAGTACAAAGTCTCTTCAGTAAGAAGTTATAGGGCCTTGAAATTCAATTTTTATCTTTTTTATTTTTTTGTTAATTTCCACAATTGCGGAGATCAATTTGAATTTTGGTGTACATACTTACTAGTATGTACTGCACTAATAGGAGAAATTTCATAAATTAGACTTGACTGTAAGGGGCACTTTACCCATCTTTCAAAACTTTTTTAGCTCTAACTTCGTTATCTGTAACATTTTAAAAAATTTTAGGTTATTATCTGAAAGAGAATTAAAATGCACAAAAATAATGTACTCTTAGTTCTTACGTCTAAAAGCAACCGTTTACCTTAAAATGCCCATCAAAGGTTTTTAGTTGTCTTTAAGACGTGCAATTATCAAGTAGCCATGATCACAAAAACAATGGGTGATGATTGTAATCTAGTAAACAACAACCAGAAATCTATTAATGACGTTGGTGACATCAGTTTTTTGTCTTTTGTGCTTACGAAAATGCTGCGACATAACGAACTTTTCAGCATTGGAGAATTCGTCATGTGGCGGCATTTTCTTAAACATAAAAGAACAAATTCTTATGTCACTAATGTCATTAATTGATTTATCATTGTTTTGTACTAGATGAGAGCTAAGAGTACATTATTTTTGTGCTTTTTAATTCTCTTTCAGATAATAACCTAAAATTTCAAAAAATGTTACAGATAACGATATTAGAGTTAAAAAAAGTTTTCAAAGATGGGTAAAGTGCCTCTTACAGTCAAGTCAAATTTATGAAAAAAAGAATTAATTAGTGCAGTACATAATAGTAACCATGTATACCAAAATTCAAATCGATATCTCTACGTTTGTGGAAATTAACAAAAAAATAAAAAATAAAAAATTGAATTTCAAGGTCCTATAACTTCTTACTGAAGGGACTTTGTACTAAGGTATATTACGTTTAATCGATTTATTATGCCGTAAGAAATCTATGACTAATCGGTGTCCCATTATTTTTGGGACACCCTGTATATTGGTTATTTACATACCTCTCACGCGAAAAAAAGTTGATGTCATATCAGTTGTGAAGCACTCGACGTGGAGGAATTATTTTCGTATCGCTCCATGGTAGCATGGTTCTAGACATGGCGTTTTTCTAATTATAAAATGACAATTTAATTGAGGAAGTCGGGAAAAGTCGAGGAGGTCATGATCATACCGCAAAATAGGAGTGTCTATTTTGATTTTGTCCAATGGAAATGGTTAGTTGTTGTTGTTATGGTTATTACGGGGTCATATTTATTGATAAAAGTAGTGCTATTAACAAACATGGATTGTCATGACTTGTTAATAATAAATACATTGAGAAACAGTTGACGAATTTGCGGTCTGACAAGTCATTGTAAACCATATTTTTTAATTACACTTAATTTTTAATTGTCGCTGCTAGCTACTGTTCATTGAAACCAAGCTTTGTGTAGTGTAAATATGTATTATTTCAATTATTATAATTTTTTTATACAGCAGAAATCCCTAACAAAAAATACCTTTTTAGATATTTCTCAATAATATTTTCTGTAATATGAAGAAATAAAGCACTTTACTTAGTGGAAAATTGTTTATTATCAGCTGTTATGGTGGTTTTCACTTAAAAGAACCCAAAATATATAGAAAATTAGTTTCAAATCGAGCAGGGCCGAATTCCAAATTTGTAGTTTGTTGTACAATCCTGGGGCACACTGCATATTAACTATTCATTTAACACATTATTATTTTATTTCTTTTATTGATGTTGTTTGCATTAATTGTCACGTGAAAGTAAATCCTCTAACCCAGAAAATGTTAAAATTTTAAACAGTTTACTTATTCTGAAAGGCAATTGGTATTTAGTATACATTTTAACTGAAGCAAAGAGACAAAAAATAGTACACAAATATTGCTATTTTAGATATTATTTAATTTTCCAAAATTCTACTGCGCAGGAAAAAAGGGAAAAATTTTTGAGTTTTTTCAAAACTAAACAAGTAAAAAACCAATTAAAACAGTTATAACAAGAAAAATTATCAAAGCGTCTCTGTATGTCCACCCTCCCTTTCGATGTATCTAATTGTTCGCTCATAAAATTCATTTAAAGTCGATCTCACCATCCTGACAAGAATATTTCTGCAATGTAATCTTATGGACGTTTCAAGCTCTTCAACATTATTAAAAGGTCGCTTTTTGTACACTTTTTGTTTCAAATATCCCTATAAGAAAAAATTCAGCGGTGTAACGTCTGGAGAACGAGGAGGCCATCATGGATCGTCATTTTGTTCTAACCATTTATTACCAAATTGTCTATCCAGCTATTGGGAAACATCTCTGGTGGAATGAGCAAGACATCCATCATGTACAAACCATAAATTTTACCGTTCTTGTAATATCATGTTATCCAAAAACTGTCCCAATTAATTTTACAAAAAGTTCAAGTAACTATTACCATTCAAATTTTCTTGGAAAAAGAACGGACCTAGTAATTTATCATTTAATATACCACACCAAACGTTTGGCTTTTGATAGTATTGATTTTTGTTATCAATAACGAAATTTTGGGATGAGACACCATTCAGTAGATTCATCTCCAAACATAATATGTCGATGAAAATCTCGTTGTTCTTCCATTTCAACCTGGACCCACATGGAAAAATCATACCTTAAATCATAGTCTCTTTCTTGAAAGGTACAAATGAATTTTGGCTTGTAGGATGATATTTATTTTTCTTAAGAATGTGCTTCACAGAGGTTTTTTTACACCGGTGTATTCATAAATTTGTTGTGTGGACGTTTTAAGGTTTTCGATAACTGCCTGAAGTACGTTTAGCTGATTTTCTTCTTTGCATACAGTTTTTCTACGTTCTTTATTATAATTGTATTCTAACGATTCCGTTCGTTTAAAATGGTTCAAAATTCTACTTATAGTTGAATAGTGAACTTGTTTTTTTGGATGTCGTTCGTTAAAAATATCTTCAGCTTCACGCATTCTTTTATAACCATCTCCACAAATTAAAACTAATTGTGCCTTTTCGACTAACGTTAACAATACTGGAGGAGGCATTTGTAGTTACAGACATTTAATAAACAAGAACTTTTAGGAGATAAGTTTTAAAAAGCCCTACTGCCAAACTACAGATTCTTTTAGCGCTTATTAAATTTGTTTTTTCCGTAGCTATCTGCAATAGTTTTGGTATTTTTTGTTAATATCTGTTCTACATGAAACATTCTCATAAGAATTTGAAATAAAATTGTAGGCTTTAATTAAAAGTTTTTTCATATATAAATTATTATTAGTAAAGTATTTGCCTTGTTAAAAAGAATATTTGCGAAATTGTAAAGTTCTGTTAAATATCGTTGCAACACACATGAAGTGGACGGTTATCTAAAAAAATATAAATCCAAGTAAAGTTTACAAATACGCTTCAAGTTGATAAAAGTTATTTAAAAGTGATGTGGTTCTAGCTACTTTAAATACATATAGAATCAGAATAATAAAAATATAGGTGTGTATCATACAAAATTTTCCAAAAAAGAATAAAAATTCAAATAGGAGGCCCTGACTTTGTATTTGAGCATAACTTTTGATTCTAAACAACTTTTCTCAATAAAATTTTGCTATATTTTTTTAAATAGGGGGACTTTATTCTTTCACCAATTCTTATCTTTTGTCCGGCCCTGTATGCTGTTTGACTTGAAGCCATTTTAAGGGCATCTGATATGGTTATCGGACATGCACTAACTTTTGACGGTATTTAAATATCGGTTGTACAACTAATAAAAAAAGTCCCATTTGTTGCACACTTAATGAACGATACTGTATACAGCTAAACCAAAACAAATAGTTACTCAGTCCAACAACAACTAAGAAAATGACTGAAGGTTTTCTATTTGTTTATTACAGAAGCTTGTCCGGTGTGCTAATAAAACAGCATTTGAAGCGCCTATCGTCATTAGTATCGAAGTTGTGGCTGCAGCATACAGACAATTCTAAAATAGCAATTTTATAGCTATAACAAAAATTTAATGAAGCAATATGTACAGAAAATAACTAAATAATTTCAAATAGCAGTCTAGTCACCATTTACAACACACGGAAAACCACAGAACATTCATTAGAGTTACTTTATTTATTTACGATCCATCTCATGTTAGTAACGCTTCATCGAATACTATTTATTTTTTATTTTATTTTAACGAACGTACTTTCACGTTGATGTAGTTGTTCCAACAGTCCGGAAAGCGGCCTGGGCACGTCTCGTACCTCCTTGCCGGGTGCAGATTCCGACCAGGACCAATACGACGGGCAGCCTGCCGAAACCGAGAGCGAGTACTACGACGTCCTGCCAGCCCTGGGTGTGTGCAAAGCGCTGTATCCGTTTGAAGGTAATGACTTTATTTTTTCACTTTTTGCAGTATGTAATATCTACTTTAATATCATTTTTACACGATCAGTCATTTCTGACTATTGACAATGGGTGTTTGCATGACACTAATTGGAATTTATCAGTTGCTATAACTACTACGACAGCAAAATTACTTACCGATCTAAAAACTGAACAGCAAAAATACTTACCGACGCCTTTTTAAAAAACAATCAAAATTAGTCTTACATGCACAATTTTATTTGACAAATAACAAATTGGTTACATAGTGATGTATGCCATATCACTTCGATCATTTCGGTGTATTTAGCTCGTTTTAATTTCTCAGTAAATAATTTATATTTTATTGTATAATTTTAATTCCGATCGTGCAAAAAATGTTATAAGCACATCAAACGTTAAGGGTTACCATTCCCAGACAATAATTGGAGTCGTCGCAATTGTTTTCGAACGGTAAAAATCCCTTAACGTTCTCCATACTTATATACTGTAAGGTTACATGTTTTTTAAGAGCTATGGTACTGCCCTGATTGTTTTTTATAGTGTACCATATGTATTATTTGTACAATTTAATGCAGGATTATTTCTTTTTATATTCTACAGCCTAAAACTATCATTATGTTATGTAGAGCTGGTTTTATTTGAATTTTTTTGACTATTCAACTCACCCCCCTTCAAGTTAACTATTCACCAATCATAATTTAGTATTTATGTCATTTGCCACCAATCAGCGTAAAATTGTGCAACAATTCCGCTAGCGGAGTTTTAATGAAAATCGTACGACACTCATTAATGGCCAATAGAAAAATTAGTTCACGAGCCGTATCCAAGACAACAACAAAATTTCTTGGAAATTTTTTGTAGGCAAACATTACTTCTTTTTAGGGTTTGTGTCGTTACGATTTTCTTACCGAATCTCCATTCGAGCATTAATTCATATCCGGAAATTATTTTTCGTGCATTCAACAACGTCCTAATTTGCAAACAAACAATTTATTTTACGTCAACAGCATAGGAAATATAATCAGATAGAATGGAAACTTCTCAATAAAAGTTGTCATCGTTTTGCGCCGTCTGCCGAGATGTGCGGCAACTAAATGGGAACGCGGGAAATTTAAACCCAGAAAATAAATTAGTATTTTATTTACGGTATTGCTAATATGATTGAAATTATTTATATACTTCTTGACGACTATTAAATAATTTATTACCGAGCATATAAACAATTTCAATCATATTAACATAGCCTAAATAATTAATAAATTAAAATAAAAAGCATTTTTAACAATAATTGCTACAATAAAATAATAAGAGTATAAGTTGCTGAAGGTTTTTATTAACTTTTATCTCTTTAGTTTTTTAGAAATAATTATCACAAATATAAAGCTTCAGCAAATATTTTGTACCGCTCGCTGCATTCCAATAATTCGGCACCTCACGTACACGTAAATGATGCATGTCGTCTAGTGGTCTATTTATTTCTTTCAACCACTCCTGCCGTTTCATGGTATTTCTTGGTCCTTAATTTGCAATAAGTAATTCATTAAAGAGTATTGCTAAATATTGCAGTTTAAATTACCTTCAGGAACTTGAAACAGCGTATACCCTTTTATGCTGTTGTTCAGGCAATCTTTAACGTAGCAAATACAAACCATAATGCTATATATATACGTTTTGACAAAATTTGTCGGAAGAACTAGGGAATCCGAGATCACAATCATCTCTTCAGGGCATAATTTAGGCAAATAACCTGTAATCGTAAAAAAATACCTTTAATATTTCTTCAGATCTTCAAGTTTCAGGGTCAGTAGACGAAAAACATTTTAAATTGCGGTTAAAAACGATGATCTGCATAACTTACAACCTAGAGAAAGGATTGTGGCATCGCATTCGAAGGATATATTACTAATAAGAAAAATTATTTATGACCTTACTAGTAGCGCCTATGGTAAATTTGACACTGACAAACTCGTTTTTTAAACTTGTCAAATGGTGTTTCCCTACCTGTGTTAGCGTAGCTAACGTGATTTAGTGACCTTAATCGAATTTTTTTAGAAGCGTCATCTGCTGAGATGTGCGGCAAGTAAACTAAATAAAACATTTAGTTGTATAGCAGTGCGCATAGCATGGTCAACAGATTTTTATTTTCAAAGAGGACGTGATAAAATTGATTAATTACTAAGAAATGTCAATTTTGTTCGTTGAATAGTCCTTCAAATGCCGCTTGCAGCCGACGAATTGCATGAATTTTTGTCAAAGTGGTTATTCGTGTTTATTGTTTCAAAATTGGTCTCGTGCTATCGCACTCGACCAATTTATATCGAAGCAATAAACACTCATACACTTTGACAAAAAATTTTCGGCAATTCGTCGACCGCTTGCGGTATTGTATATGATAACTATTAACGACATATATGAAAGGATCATAGATGATCTTTTATTGTATATGGTGTTAGTTGTAAACTTTAGTTACTTTACATGATCTGGAAAGTCAAATTCATTATTAGGGTTCCTAATACAAGGCAACTCTGCTAAACCGAGCACATCAGTACACTATGTATAATCAAAATATGTTACAGGCAGTTGTAATGTAAACAATAACAAAGCATTATCATCTAGGGAAGCTACTGAATTGGTCTTGTAATTGTGAACTTTGATACGAGTAGATAACATTTTGTAATAATCGGGAGTCGCTGATTAATAAACTAATGTCAATATTTATGGACCAACTGGCAATAATATTTTAAATGGTAATGTAGAATAATATATGCGGATGTACTTGTCAGGCTGATGTATCCGCATTTGTTATAGACGAATTGTATCCTAATGTTAATAATAATAATTTATTGATTATTTTCAACAGAAATACATTCATTTGATAATTATATCTGCAAATTTGCTAATATTTCATAGAATTCATCTTATACAAGGTAAAGGAACTTAAAATAATATTTGTTTTAACGCAAATTAAGAAAAAAGGTGAAAAGAAATAAACAAGTTGTTTATCCCAGAGTAATATTCTGATACAGTTTCCAAAGCTACAGTTATCTAAAGTCACATTTAAGAACCACAACAACTGTTTTCATCATTCGTTTACATATTGTAAAGTTTGTTTTAAGTTATCTCGCTTTCTGGTTATTCCAAATTAAATTAAAAATAGCTGGCGTTATACATAAAACCATTAACGTTTCAAAAATTAATAAACATTGAAGGAAAGTTGTGATTTTAAATGCTGTCGAGAAATTGCTTCAATTTTTATGTGCATCAGGGGAGTTCTCAGTTGTACAGTTTGCATTTATGATGGTTTCTTACCTTTATGTTGATTACAGGCAGAAAGTAGTAGATTTTTTTAAAATTCCTTTGTTTTATAAATATCTCGAATAATAAAATACATGTACAGGGTATTCTGCAAGCTAGTTCCCTACAATTATAGTTAAGAAAGTGGCCATGTCCTAACCTCTTGAAACGTTGTCGCACGCTGTGTGAGATGTAAGATTTTCAGAGTTAGGAGTGTTTTTTGGCTATTTTCAGATCAGTCGTAGAAAAAATATTTTCTGTCAGTAATTGTGCTTATTATATACTGTATTATTGTTAATACACCTGACTAATTGTTAGGTTTTGATCAGTTTATAAATATTCAAAACCCAATATTCAAACTGCAGAAAAACTTTCAGCAGAGCGAAGGGATAACTACTTGGATAATACATTTTTGAAATTCTAATTGGGATGAAAATTTTGCAAATTCTATGAAAAACCCAGCATTTTACTCTTCACAGTTTATCAGACCATGCTAGATTGAATTTGGAAAACACAGGGAGCTACACAAATCTTTGCAAACTAGTGAAATAGATGGAAATATAAAAAAAAATCTTTCAAAAATATATTATTTGTTCAAAATTTCAGTTGACAAACTCAAATTCTTAAAAAAATATTTGGAATATGCTGATGGGGAGGAAGAAGTGGCCTTTAGTTACCTAGATGAAACCTGGATATACCAGAACGGAAGCATATACGAATGTGCTTGAAAGATGAGATAAGTGTACTAATAAGAGATTGAAATCAGAAGGTAAAGAGATTCACAGTGCTTCGTGCAGGCTAATATGGTGGTTTTCTACCAGGATGTGACGTTTTTTAGACTCAAATTGAGATTACCACAAAAATATGAACGGCGAAATTTTCCGAAAGCATGTAAAAAACCAGTTAGTGCCTGCTCTAATTAGCATTGGAAGTAAATGTGTTATCGTTATGGATAATGCTCCTTATCACTCACTGTTGTTAGAGAAGAGACCTAACTACTAATTTAAATAAAAACTCTCCAGGTTGGGCTGTATAAAAACAAAATAAATTTTGATGAAAACAATAAAAAATAACTTCGAAATCTAGTTAAAATTAAGCTAAATAATTTGGACAAAATATAAAATTGACGAGTTTCTAAATCAAAACAACATCATGGTTCTAAGGCTTCCTGCACTAAGCACTGTAATTCTCTTATCAGGAGTGAAATATATGGGAGAACATTGTGTGGTTGATTGTTCCTCCTGTGGTAATTTCGTTCGATTCTGTCAAAGATTCGGATTTGGAATTATCAAATTAACCACTACAACTTCAATAAACAGATCTAATAGGTGATCCAACAGCAGAAGTACAACACAATGTTAAAAATTTGGAAATTCTCAGTTTGTTTTTAATTTATTATTTTTGTTATTTTGAAATATAAATCTGTTAACGCTAGGTACGATTTGGTTTGGCATAAGATATGTAACTGGCACTTGCGTAATTCTAATTACAATACTGTTACGTTCTTAACGTTCGGGCTATTTAAAATTATACGACAAACATGGGTTCAAATATTTATTTACACAATGAATTACTACGATTATTGTTTACAAGCACATGCGAGAATTATCAAGCAGATTACAAATTAATTCAAGCACTAACGACTATCGGTACACGTATTTCTAACAACTATTATTATTTATTTCTATTACGTACGGATTAGCACATTTATTTATATCACTCTTAAACGCTAACGATTATATATTTATTTACTTATTATTACTTCCCGAGAGATTATGTACACGCGGTTTTATTTATATGGGGGCTTCCAACAAGCCTCGACGTGAGTTCTAACTGCCGCAGAATTATTTCAGAACTGACTTGGGGGCGAACTCCGCCCGCTTATATCACGCCGGTAATTTTCTTCCAGAAGCCTCCAGAATTTCCGGCAACAGTGACGTGTCGCGTCAGGGCTGCTCTAGCATCGACTGGAAAATGATTCACCAACGTACACCTGCGTTCAAGGCCGCCCGTCGGCAGCCTATGATTCACGCGCCGGCAGCCGTCTCTGGAATTTCTAGTATAATCGAGGCATTGGGGCAAATAACTGTCAGCCGAATCGTTACACTGCCCCCGCCTTAGATCGTTCTGTCCCAGAACGAGTTGCGTCGAGTGCCTGTCTTCTCGCTCTTGTGGGGGTCCGATGGCGGTACTTGCAGGCGGTGCCCTTCTTGCACATGGACTGGCTGAAGAAGCAGCAGCCCACCGTGGTCTCCAGGCTTCGCAACAGCACACCTCGATCTGGACGCCGGTTGTCTCTTGTACTGCCGATCGGTAGGCCATCAGGAACAGGTGCGTGTACTGGCCCCAGTCACGCGGATGCTCGGAAACCCCCTTGGACAGATGCTTCCCCATGGTTCCGTTCATCTTTTCCACCATGCCGTCCGATTGAGTATGGAGGGCAGTGGTCCGAATCTTGCGTATCCCCAGTGGCTTACAGACGTTCCGGAACGGTCCAAACTCGAAATTCCGGCCCTGGTCGGAATGTAACTCCAGGGGGACTCCAAAACGGCTGAAGCACTCCTTCACCAGAACATCAGCGACAGTACCGGTCTCTTTCTTCGGAACGGCGTACGCTTCGGGCCATTTGGTGAAGTGGCCCATGCACACCAAGATGTATTTATTTCCCGCTTCGGTTTCGGAGCATGGTCCGGCGATGTCAATGGCTATACCCTCGAACGGACCACCGACGTTGTACTGCCACCTCGGAGCTCTACGTCTTCCAACAGGTCCGTTTCCCGTAGCGCATGCTTCGCACCTCCGGCACCACTCTCGGACGTCACCTTTGCAGCTTGCCCCGTAGAACCTTTCTTGGACCTTCTGCAACGTCTTCTTCAATCTGAAGTGTCCTCCAGAGGAGCAATCATGCAGGTAGCGCAGAACCTCGGCCACTCTACTCCTTGGAACCATCGATCGTGATCTCGTTGCCCTACTGTCCTCATCTTCCAAGATTCTGGTCAGGACGTTGTTGTCCAGCTGCAAGGAGTCCCATTGCGCCCAATAAGTCTCCACTGTTGCGTTGGTGGCGGGGACCTCCTGCCAGGTAGGTCGACGGCCATCTTGCTTCCAGGCTATAACCGCGCCTAAGTCGGGGTTGTTCTCCTGGCTACTCTGCAACTCGTCTGGCTCCCACGAGTCGTCGACCACAGTGGTACGATTAATGGGTACCACACGACTCTCCAGTCTCGAACAGTGGCCGCAGTCCGCAGGGCAAGGCCTCTTGGATAACGCATCGGCGTTGCGGTGGACTGTGCCAGGTCGATAATTTATTCCCAAGTTGAACTCTTCTAGGCGCTCGATCCACTCAGCCACCTGCCTTTCAGGGTTCTTGCACTGCAGCAGCCATCTCCGAGCAGGATGGTCGGTCCTCAGCAAGACTCTTCTTCCAAACTCGAATGATTTATGTTTTCCTACGTCAGTACGGCCGCTGGGATGATCTCCGCCGTCGACGATGTCTTGGTACCGGGCCACCATATCTTCTATCTTCTTCCATTTTCGTTGGCTCATGCCCCCTTCCAGTATTGGGTTCCTCCTGACGGTTGCCAGTTCCCTGCTGACGTTCATCATCCTTACTGGGACCCCAAGCCCAGTCTTCATCAACGTCTTCCCTACCAGGATACCATGAGTGAGCTTCTTGCCACCATCAGGCTCGACCACGCGCACCACGTTGCCCCGGAGATCGCCATCCAGGTATGCATCCACGACCCTCTCGGTTCGTCCTTGCAGAGTAACATCTTCCGCCCATACCACTTGTGCCGCGATCTCTCCTCTTGGGTGTCGGGAAAGCTCCTCCCCACCCACGTGCAACTCGCCGCGTCTCAGGTCCAAAGCGCACTCACACTTATCCACAACATCCATTCCCAGGATGCACTCGTCCGCAATGTCAGCATAATCGGGCTCAACCACGCGCACCACGTTGCTCCGGAGGTCGCCATCCAGGTATGCATCCACGACCCTCTCGGTTCGTCCCTGCGGAATAACATCTTCCGCCCATACCACTTGTGCCGCGATCTCTCCTCTTGGGTGTCGGGAAAGATCCTCCCCACCCACGTGCAACTCGCCGCGTCTCAGGTCCAAAGCGCACTCACACTTATCCACAACATCCATTCCCAGGATGCACTCGTCCGCAATGTCAGCATAATCGGGCTCAACCACGCGCACCACGTTGCTCCGGAGATCGCCATCCAGGTATGCATCCACGACCCTCTCGGTTCGTCCCTGCGGAATAACATCTTCCGCCCATACCACTTGTGCCGCGTTCTCTCCTCCTGGGTGTCGGGAAAGCTCCTCCCCACCCACGTGCAACTCGCCGCGTCTCAGGTCCAACAACAGAGACCGAACTCTTCCATTTATTTTCCCATCAAGCTTTTGGACTACTTCCTCTTCTGCGGTTTCCAGCTCTTCCTGCCCGACCTTCAGCTCTTCTCGTGCTTTTTCTGCCTTCTTTCGACCGGATCGCAACTCTTCCCTAAGCTCATCCTTGAGGTTTTCTCGAGTGGCTTTCAATTTTTCCTCAAGTTTTTGGACTGCTTTCTCTTGCTCGGCCTTCAGCCATTCCTTAAGTGTTTTCGCGGCTTCCTCTGCCTTATCTTGTGCCTTCTTTTGGCCGGCTTTCAATTCTTCCTGGCCAACTTGGATCTCTTTCTTAAGTTCCTCTTGCGCTTTTTCTGCCTTCTCCTGCCCAGCTTGGATCTCTTTCCTAAGATCCTCTTGTGCTTTTTCCGCCTTGTCCTGGCTAACTTGCATCAGTTGCAAAAGTTGGCTTAATTGGGCTTCCATTTTGCTGCTTTGAGATCTCGTCAAAGGCATGCACAATACTCACTTCAATTTATTTATCTGACCGTCGTTTTATCGGCACTTGTTACCAATTTATTTATTTTAATGTTTGTTCGATAATTTTTTTATATAGCCCCCGGTTCAAAACCTCACACCGACACCACTGTTACGTTCTTAACGTTACGGGCTATTTAAAATTATACGACAAACATAGATTCAAATATTTATTTACACTATTGGATTAATTATTGTTATTTTTACAAGCACATGCGAGAATTATCAAGCAGATTACAAATTAATACAAGCACTAACGACTATCGGTACACGTATTTCTAACAACTATTATTATTTATTTCTATTACGTACGGATTAGCACATTTATTTATATCACTCTTAAACGCTAACGATTATATATTTATTTACTTATTATTACTTCCCGAGAGATTATGTACACGCGGTTTTATTTATATGGGGGCTTCCAACAAGCCTCGACGTGAGTTCTAACTGCCGCAGAATTATTTCAGAACTGACTTGGGGCGAACTCCGCCCGCTTATATCACGCCGGTAATTTTCTTCCAGAAGCCTCCAGAATTTCCGGCAACAGTGACGTGTCGCGTCAGGGCTGCTCTAGCATCGACTGGAAAATGATTCACCAACGTACACCTGCGTTCAAGGCCGCCCGTCGGCAGCCTATGATTCACGCGCCGGCAGCCGTCTCTGGAATTTCTAGTATAATCGAGGCATTGGGGCAAATAACTGTCAGCCGAATCGTTACAATACTATAGAAATAATATGACACAAATTTCAACAAAATAATGTTGTTATAGTCTTTCTTGAATTATACTCAGAGCAGGCTGTGACTTCTAACATTTTTACAGTGTACTAACATAACCTTAAAAATATCACTGGTCATTTTTTATGCTTGTTTGAATACTGCAAAAGGTTTTGTAAAATATACCTTAAAAAAGTCAGAAAATCTAACAAAAGAAATTAAGCAAATGATTCATTGTTGCTTTTGTAAGTTTAATGATACATTTTTGAAAATAATCCAAAATTTTACTAACTTCATTTGTAACCAAGAACCAACATCAAAACCTGGTTTTTAACTAAATTTTTATGTTTCGATTACTGTATGACAATTCAAAGTGGAACTAAATTTATATTTAGATTCCAGTAATGGCAACCCAAGCACAAGAAATTATCCTATATTCTAAAATCCAGTGTCTCACCTAGTTTCCTAGTTACAAAATGAATATAGTTTCTATGTTCTTTTGTTTCCAAGGCGTAACGTGTAACTTTTTTTTTAAATGGAAATAACTGCTGGCTGTGATGACATTGAAATGAGTTACTTATTTACCTTTTCAAAAAAATCTAGTTATCTGTATCTGTCTTTTCAGGAATAACATAATTAAAACTTGTTGTTCCAGTGTTAATTATTTTTGTTTTGGTGGAGGCTATCATGCTAGATGCGTTATTTCAAGTGGATTTTCCAGTTAATCTAATAAATAAATAAAAACAACAGTGTTATATCGCGAAAACAAAAATATAGAAACTATATAGGAGTCCTAACATAAATAATCGGGCACTTAAAAGTTTTAGGTACTTTTATATAAAAATTAGAAGTTCAGAGCTTTCTCTTTGTTTTTAATGTTTATTATTTTGCATAATTTTTTGTCTAATTATATATATTTTAACACTAAATATTGCAAAAAGAAGTTAACAACAAAATTATTGCTTAATCCAGTAAAACAAAAATATTCGAACACACCGGACTAAAATAAAATTAATACGGGGATTTTTGCAGTATGTCCCCGGATTGAGGGAAACATTTTTAATTTTATTGTTTTCAAAAAAGTTATTTTTTATAAAAGTGTTTGCTTCTTATAAAAGCCACAGTGCCTTCGAGAAATTCGAAAATTGATACACGGAGCGTTTAGAAATTAAGAAAACATGAAAACAGCTGAGGAGAGAAGTATGTTTAATTTTGACTTTAGTGGAAAATGTTACAAGAAAAAGTCACTTTTAATTAAAGAAGAAGTCCAAATACAAAATAACAGCTTCATACTAGCAACTTGTAGTCTTAAAGCTGATATGACACCTGTTCAGTAAGGAATATTTATAATTTATGTGGTCAAGTTTGCAGAATTGGTATTTGGAACAGATAAACATGAACATGAACAGAAACAAACCTAAAACATTGTACAAGTGGCGTTAAATAAATAGTACTAAAGTTTATTAAATTCTCTTTTGATTGGCATAAGCGATAGTAGCGAGAGTAAAGAGTTATATTTGACAGCAGCAGTATTAAGCTGGGTACTGACTTGAGCATTTTTACGCGCACACACGTTCGTTTGCGAAAATTTAAAAATGTACACGTGTGTTGCGGCGTACGCGCACACAAATGCGGGCTGGTACTGATAAGAGCAATTTACATTCACTTAAAACTGGTGTCTAAATTTAAAACTAGTGGGAAATGATCATCTGCACAGATTTACATGCACATTTATGATTATTTAGATTAGTGTTTCTAAATAATTTACGCATAAATTTACTAGTAAATTTCGTACACAATTTTCTGTTTGCAATGTGCAAAAAAATTTTTAAATAATTTATTACAAAATTTACTTGTAAATTTTCGCATAAATTTAGCATTGTGTCATACCAGCTTTAGTTACAAGCAGGCAAAAAACCATAACACGGTCAGATATTAACAAAACAATCAAATCTCTGAAAATATGGGTAAATCTTGGTGGGATGTCATTTGAATAATCACTTAATTTTAGTTTTTTTGGATCGAGTTTATAAGAGAAAAAAATTATACTTACTTTACTTTCAAATATTGAAGATTTTTTTAAAAATTTGAAACGAACAATTTTGTAATTAAAACTAGGATATCAGATATTAGTACAGGTCTTAAAAAACTATTGTGTCTTTAAGAAACTACAGTGGAACCTTGATAATCAGAACTAACTGGAAATGAGGGTTGTTCAGATTTGGCACTGGTTCAGATTAACGAATTTTCTTTAAAAATGTCACATGGTAAAACCGTTAAGTTTATATTTATTTACATAGCTATACCTATGTAATACAATATAATATATACCTAGTACACATAGGTGCAATGCAGATACGTACATAGTTTTTGAGACATTGCAAAATAACATTCGCTACGGCTAACCGATACAGACTGTTCACGGGAGACGTGTTTCAGTTTACATAGACTCCATCACGTCATATCTGGATGTGCAGTGCATAAACAGAAATGCAATAGCTGTGTTCTATGTGCATAACTAGGACTTACAAATTTACTTCCGATTGCCGAGTTTTCATTCAGTAAGTTGTTTGGATTACTGGAGGTTCGGATTATTGTGTGTTGGATTATGGAGGTAGCACTGTATTTTAACAATGATTATTTCCTTCATATTCATAATAATGCGTAATCACTATGGTTTCTGTCAGTTTAACAATGACAAAAATTCAAACGTCAAAATTTAATCGCTTGTGCATAATTTTAACATGATTCTTAAAGGTGCTTCACCAACTGAATTTTATCAATTTATTCAGGAAATAATCACTCCGAACATTCCGCGTGCATGTAAACTAGTCTGAATAAATTTTGACGATTTTCTGTCAGAATGTTTTGCTCTGAAGAAATATATCTCGTAAATTTTCCTGCCCCAAAATTCTTGTTAAGCGGCAAATTTACTGGACAAATTTCTTAGCAAAACATTCTGACAGAAAACGTAAAAATTTAATCGGCTATTTTACTGCACTTGGGATATTACTGTTGATCAAATATCAAATTATTCAGTTAATCCCCCACCTCTTTCAACACAATTCAAATCTAAGATGCAGTTCCTTAAAACTCATTGATTTGTTAATATCTGACCATATTATGGTTTTTTCCACGACCGGGAGTAGAAGTCCGTTTCTATAGCATCTAAATTGTGACAGAAGTAGAACATTTGCTCCCTAGAGACTAAATAAGACAAAAATTTCCCTAGGGAGTTTTCATTATGACTGACACAACAATTATGCCAAATTCGAGGTTATCAGGTTAGGTTTTGCGTTTTGCTTCAGTGCAACTTCTCTCCCTCATTGCATAATCTACTATGTTACATTGCTTGTAACTAAAAACTACAAGTTGCTAGTTTGAAGTTGCTATTTTGTATTTGGCCTTCTTCTTTAATTGAAATAGTAGATTATGCAGTGAGGGAGAGAAATGCGTTATATTTATAGCATTCTCTCCGAGTTGCATATACTATTTTTTCACGTTGCAGGAAGATTTAATACGAAAAACCTGTATTTTTTAAATGTCATTTATTGACATTTTAGTTATAATTATTTTAAAATTAGTAGCCTATGGTAAATTTTAAAGTTGGTGGCACGGTAAGTCATTATGACCAGAGGCGCTTTCGATTTGCACATACGAGCTGCTAGGTGCAACTCGGGGTAGATGACTATTGTTTGCAAGAACATTTTGCTCCAGATCTGCTCAATTTTACTTTCCCTCTACCCCTCGTGCACCTGCTTTATGGTTGGGGTTTTACTGTTCCACAACTGCTTCGTTAATTAGTTAGGTTAGTTTGACACTTGTTTGGTGAACTTTTACATGAATAACCTAACATTTTGGGAAATTTTAATTTTTTTTAGAAGATAAACAAACGAAACTGCCTACTGTTCTTGCACGGTCTCCTAGTGCTGTAAATTACAACAAATGACAGCATAAAATAGGTTAAGTCACGTCATAGAATAGCGAAACATTAGTTATTGTTTTGTGATCGAAACTATTCTGTAGTCATGTGATGAAGTGATTCTACGTGTATTATTTAAAACTACTTTAAGTTGTGTCGAGCTACATTAGAGCGAGTTACTCCTGCACAAACAAACACCAAATCGAAAGCAAGAGCTCACAATTATGTCCAATTCGAGGTTATCAGGTTAGGTTTTGCGTCAGTTTGTGTCAAAACTCCCTAGAGACTAAATAAGACAAAACTTTCCCTAGGGAGTTTTCATTATGACTGACAGAACAATTATGTCAAATTCGAGGTTATCAGGTTAGGTTTTGCGTCAGTTTTGACACAAACTGACGCAAAACCTAACCTGATAACCTCGAATTGGACATAATTGTTCTGTCAGTCATAATGAAAACTCCCTAGGGAAAGTTTTGTCTTATTTAGTCTCTAGGGAGTAAATGTTTTACTTCTCTCACAATTTTGATGCTATAGAAACCGACTTCTACTCCCGGTCGTAAAAAATGACTTTCTTGTAACATTTTTCTATAATGTCAAAATTAAAGATACTTCTCTTTAGCTACTTTCATTTTTCTTAATTTCTAAACACCCCATATATCAAATTTCTCCATGCTACTGGTTTTTATAAGAAGCAAAAACTTTTTGCGAGAAATAAAAAACTTTTCCTTCTTATAAACTTAATTCGGTGACATACTGTATAATATTCAGTCCAGAACACTAATATTATGTTCATTCAACTATTTTCTATCAGTTTTTGCAGTGTGACATGGAACTCTGTCCTGTTGAAAAACAAAATTTCCACCAGGAGCTAATTTGTCCAATGAGAGAAATAAATTGAACTGTAAAATATTCTGATGTTTTTGAAAATTGAGTTCCTTGTATGAAGTAAAGCTTTTGTAGGCCATAAGCTAACATACTACCCCATAACATGGCCCCCGACAGAAACTTTTCAGTTCTTCTTAGGCAGTAGTTACGAAAAGCAACATTTAGAGTACGTATTAGGTATCCTTTTTCCTTAATCTCCAAAACGGATTTTAAATCGTTGTTCGTCACTAAACAATTTTGTTTGCATTGCTCATATGTCCACGAGACTCTTTTTTTTTATCCAAGCTAATTATGCTTTATTTGTTTGCCTGTGACCTTTAGTTTTTCTTTTGCCCAAGCGTAAAAATAATTTTTAAACACTTTTTTCAAATAAAAACTAGTTTCAACATACTTTATAGAAATGAACTCCCAGCTTGTGTATATCCACCCTCTGCAAGTTTCTCAAGAACGACACACTTGAGTTTGATCATTCCACTTCCACTAAATATGAAAAACAAAATATCATAAAGTTATATATAAACTTGTAATTTTCATACAAAAATACCAAAACTTTTAAGTGTTCAAACATTTATGTGTCAGGGCCATGTTGCCATGTTAATGTATAATTTCTACTAGATAATAGTATACATATTATGTAACAAGTTTTATAAAGTCACTTTACTCTTGAGTTTTTTAGGCACGGGCGTAACGTTTACAACCACAAATTTAGACAATATAACGTCATATTATTTCATTAAGATTTTTGAATATTGTGTTGGGTTAAATTATGCTTGACAAACGTCAAAGTTGACTGTTGAAAACTAACTTGATTTTAGTTTTGGCTGTGGTTAATAAAGCAAATGTCTGAACCTAACTTCAACCCATGACTAAAACATCGTTGCCAACTTCAGCCCATGACTAAGAGGCTCTTTAATCGCAGGTTATGAAGGAGTGATTAAAATGTCATTTAGCGACGTGTATGCTAGCATGTTATATGCTATTTTAGATACAAGAGTATAAAATAGTATATTATGTATCAAGTTTTATAAACGTCATTTTAGTCACGAGTTTTATTAACCACGAGCGAAGCGCAGCGGAGCGAGTGTTTAATAAAAGAGTGGCTAATAAGTTTATAAAACGAGCTGCATACTATACTTTTTCTACGACCACAAATTTAGAGAATAAAACATATTATTTCTTTAAAATTTTGACATTTATTATATTAGGTTAACTTATGCTTGACAAACGTCAAAGTGACGGCTGAAAACTAACTTGATTTTAGTTTTGGCTGTGACTAATAAAGCAAATACTATTTAAACCTAACTTCACCCCATGACTAAAACATCGTTGCCAACTTCAGCTCATGACTAAGAGGCTCTTTAGTCATAGGTTATGAAGGCATGATTAAAAGGTCACTTAGCGACATGTATGTTAGTATGTTAAATGGCATTTTAGGTACTGGAGTAGAAAAAGATATTTATAAAACTGTCCTATAGGCATTTTTTCAAATGAGGAAGGTATGATTTAAAAATTGAGCCAAAAGTAAAATTTAAAGATTCATAAATTTGCGTAGGCCACCTGAATCATCCTTCAAAAAAGAGATCTGAACATTGTCACTAATTTTGCAAGAATGCAAAACACGAACACACACTCATTATAAATTAATGTCTGATGGAGGCTTAAGTTTTTATTTTACGACGGTCTATAGTTTTACATAGAAATAGAAATATCTTAAAAGATATAAAACAATTGATCATTGTTCACAATGTAGTAACGTAACACATCTGTTGCATTTACTGTTGCTGCTTACACATCTAAACAATGCACAATTTTTAATCACTTTTTTAAAGCTTTAACTTAACAGCTCCTTATTGGTGAAGATTTATTTCTAGAAGCAAAGACACAAATCAAGCACATTTCCAAATAGTCGCAGCTGCAGGACCAAATTCACTGAAATTGTGCTCTTCGACTGTTGTATACCACTGCAATATTTGCTGCATTACCGAAGCACACTATGAAGCACTTAATTACGTAGACGAAAAAGGCAGTGGCAAACACAAGCCAGCCGATTTGCTTTGAATATGTCATTTTCGAAAGCAGAGCATGTACTGAGTCGGCAATCCAGTTTGCTGAACTATAGGGGGTTATCATATCGCAAATGTTATCACAATTTTATTTTTAGCATGTGAAACAAAGCACAAAGAAAAGGTTATAGGAACTGTTGATTACGATTTTTTATAGCATAGTTGTTTTGGTCCTTGAACCACTTCACATTGATTTGTAGTTAAATTGTTATTATTTTGAATTGCAACTTCCCAACTCATTTCAGCCACAAGCGAAGGAAGCATCCCCATGGCTGAAAATGAAGATCTACATCTCATAGAGTTAGATCAAGGTGACGGATGGACTCGAGTGCGTCGCATGAATGGACAGTTCGAAGAAGGGTTTGTGCCGACTTCTTACATTGAAACTACCTTGTATAATACTTAAAAATAGTCATTTAATTTGGAATGCGGCGGGGCATATTTTGTATTTATTTGGCGGATTTTTCTTTGATTGATGCTTCCTTTTTCTCACAGTTCTGTATGTAATAAAAATAATAACCAGATAGTTTTTTTACAGCTTACTTATTCAAAATTTAGCTGAATGCAGTAAATAGATGAAAAGATGTGCCCCACAAAGCATTCGATTATTATCAGTTTAGCAAACACGTATTATATTAACGTCCTCTGTATTATGGGTATACGTATTACTGACCATTGGTGCAGTGCGTGTGCACAGCAGTTAATCTAACAAACGAAAATTGCCTCAATTGGTGTTTCTTTCTCGAAGACAAGGGGCCCCGGTGCCCAAGCTTTCGCTACACACGATATGTGAACTAAATGCTAGAATTGTGATTTAGAATCCACCGTTGCAAATAGTTTTGAAATCATCTGTGAGCTGAAGATTAAAGACGATAAATAATTCTCTGGCAATTATTTTTGCAAAGCAAAATTCAGTAGGATTGAACAAATAATAGATTTAGTTCACAATATTCCATATTTCGCGAGAAAATACAACTTGATAACTTGCTACGATGATTAACAACTTACTGCAACTGAAAAGTGTTGCTCATGAAACTTATGTTCTTGTAGCTAGCTTTAGTGGCATATAAAGAATGCAGAGAACCGTTTGGTATATGTAATAACTTATTTTTCAACTATAATAATTTGCATTTAGATGTATGTGTGAGCTTGCTATTAAAGCAGATATTTTTGTAAGACTTCCGCTTGTGGTACTTGATGGCATGTAATAGAGTAACCGACTAGATGGAAGCTAGTAGCGTGGCGTTGGTCATTGCGTAACTGGATTGTACATATGCTCATATGAAACGAGTTTAATATTCTAGTTATTTAACGTTATATGAGCAGGTCTATTGCGTAGGCAATTGTAATATAACTACATAAGTTGTAATTTTAGTTTTTTATTAATTTCATATTGTATAAAGTAATTATGTGCTCAGTTAATTTAGTATGGGACTAAGTAATAGTTATGCTGATTATAGTAAAGTTGTTAGTTCGTTACATATTAATACGTAACAATTTAAACAAACGGGAATATGTTCATGGTCTGCTTCGTCGAAAAGTTGGGATTTTTCTTTACCATCTATCTGGGCTGTAAAGAAGGATCCCTTGGAGACTGGAGGCGGACTTGTGACTGATGTAATATTGGTTGTACTGCAGAAAAATCAGTTTCAGGCATTGGCAGATATGGTTTTATTGCAGTAATTTTATTTGTAAATATTTGTCTATATTGTACAACATACAAACCAGCACTACCTGCCAGAATGTGTCGACGAAGTTATTTCGGGTATTGGAAACAAATTTTTCTGCGACAGACGTTCTCTGTTAATAAATCTAGTTGATGATTTAACAGCAGCTGTGCTTAGTGATTAACAAGATGTTTTATTTGTGCTAAGCTTCACATATCCTGTGCTTTTAAGGACTACAATATATTTTTGTAAACATTTATTTTTGTGTTAGTACGTGTAAACTTACTGCCATTTATGTCAATGAGGTTGAAGAGATATTAGTAAAGGCTTCGAATTCGGGTAAGTTAGTATTCACTTAATGAGTGACATAAACCAAAACCTACCAAATCAAACTGCTAATTCCATTCCTTTCTTTATCCATAATTGTAGCTAGTTCCAGCACAGTGCATAACGTGCTGCCTCGTCAGTAAAGGTAGGTAAAACCACTAAATAAAAATCTCGTTGCTCGAAAAGGCACTGGCTCATTCTGATTGCGCAATTTTTCGTAGTTGGCAGTTGCAGTGCGATCGTACTGGTAGTGGTGGTAGCATATCAGTAGCGACCTGAGATAAAATTAGCAAAGACAGAGATGATATTTACTTGTCCTTAAAGGCATAGATGTAACCATTATTTTGATGTGTATATGTGATTTTAATTAAGAGTAATTCATTTATCTACATGATGTATGTGTATATGACTGATTCTTATGTATTATAATAAATACCTATATATTTAATGCCTTTTTATATTACTCTGTAAAGCACATGTCATTGCTTTTTGCCTCATTATGCAATAAAATTTGTCATACTGTTTTTAGTTTTTTTGATTTGCTGAGATTCTTGCTACGGTTCGGGTAAGTTATTGATCCTGTTACAGGGAAAATGTATTAATAAAATGGAGAAAAGCATTGTTATTATTATAGGTAGGAATCATTCCAAATTACACCTACCTATGTGATTATATCAGAGATAGTAGTGACTTTTTGAAGATATACAGTGTGTTCAAAAATCTGTTGTACAGCAACAGTTCTATTGGTGGTTGTGTTTTTACTCAACAAAGGCTTACACTGTATAATTAACTAGGTAGACCTAATACATGTACGCTTTCAAAATATTTGTATATACTACACTTTATTGAACTTTACGTAACTAATTTATATTCACAAAGCACAAATCTTGTACAACACTTTAATAAACACGACTGTACCTATATGTATAAGAGTGACAGTGTATAAATTGAAGCTTCTAAGCCAAATTTCGTCTGGAGGAACTGAATTCATTAGATTAGGAGAATATCTAGAGAAGCAGGTAAACTAAGCATAGGTGTATGTATAAAACAGAGGCAAACCTAGATCAAGCCAAATTACATTCAGATATAATTGAGCGATGAAAAGGTGATAAGTAGTGATGTCAACTTTCGTTACTTTTCAACACTTGTAACTATTCGTTACTTTTCGTTGTAGTATCCGTTACTTTGTATTCGTTAGCGAGTACTCGTTTATTCTAGAGCCTTCGCGCATCCCAACCAGTTCGGATCGAGTACCTGAAACTTGAGCGAGAGTATCAGTTGATTTCAGATAGAGTGACGAGTACTCTCCGCACACGGAGCTGCAAAAGCTGACTTAAACAAACAAAACTGAATGCTTACTTCTTTATTTCTCAGAACTGAGCATTGCGCTGATGGCTTATGTACACGTAACATCAGGAGTTGCATTTGTTATGCATTTAATATGTAAAAGAGGTGTTAAAACGAGCTGGTTAAGAGGTCTGCTTTTATTTTGTTTTCAAAATAACCTTATGATAAAACAGGTGATAACAATCTACCTGATCACGTTTTTAACATCCGTTAATAATAGTTTCTTCGGGAAATTACCTATTTTATTTCACTGTATTAAAAAGTGCTAGCTAATAATTTTTTTTCGTGAAACTACTATGAAAGAAAACATCCCAGAAGCTTCGTTGATATGTTAACGCATATTAAGCATTTCTCCAAGGAAATTACTTATTTCATTTTAGAGCATTAAAAAGTCCTAGCTAAGATTAAGAACACTAATCGCTGTTCGAATGTGCCTATTGCGTAAAAATATTTTCATAAAACCCCTACTTTTTCAAACAGCATTCTAATTTTAAACACAATCTGAAACTTAAGCTTCGCATCGTAAGATGGCAAAGAAATAAAAAGCAAGGTTAAACTAAATACTCTTTGGTTAAACTACAGCGTTGAGTGAACAAGTACTTGCTTACTCAATGACTACAGCAACTGTTTTCAAAATGTAACGAATACTTTTGCAAGTTGATATCCGTTACTTCAGATCTTGTTGGGTAACGAGTACTCGTGTAATGAATAGTTACTTTTTTGACATCACTAGTGATGAGCCGTGATCCTAACGGTGCAACTAGGAAAGGTCTTTTCAACGTCTGTTGTACAGGCAACCCAAATAACAGTTCTGTATGTACAAAGCACAGGAGAAGGAAGATGTAGAGAAGGAGGACTTATATGCACAGGTGCAGACATTAAACAAAATCCCACGGTATGATGTTAGAATACTATTAGGAGGCTTTAATGCGAAAATAGGTAAAGAGGCACATTACCAAACAATAACTAGAATATTACTCAACTAGCTGTAGCCCGCGACACATGCCGCATTTAAAGTTTCGCGCGTTTTAGATAGCTAAAGATACTATACTTGTGCCAGATATATGGTGCCATTACAAAAAAAATTCCGCACGTCTGCTATGACAAATGCCACACCAAATACATACAATATATACAATTCACATTTAATTACATATACATATTTATTCTTAATTCAGTACATAAAACATGCTTAGAACCCGTCATTAAAATTAAAGGTTAAAATGTTGAAAATGGCATTATTTATTAAAAATGCTTTTAGTGTAACTAAACTTTGGCAGTGGAAATTCCCTCACGTGGCAGACAGTTAAAAAATACAGCCCCATAATAGATAAGACCATTGCGATTCGCATTCATTATAAAAATTTGGTCTAATTTTGACATTATTCCTAGTATTATAAGAAATTTATTAATTTGTTACCTCACTGTGCCGACAAAACATAACCTTACTATAGAACGCATTTTCATAAATATCCAATCTTACCCCATTAAGGAATAGATCGAATAACCTGTTTTATTCACATAAAAATATTATACGTCCGATCTTGCTCTCTGCATATTGGATATTTTTTTAACACGGGGAAAACACGGAATTCGAACTAATCCCGTGTCGAGGCAAATAGAAGTTCTATCAAAGAGCATATAATGCTCTTTGGTTCTATACTATTCTGAAGTTCCATTCGGTCTTGCCCCATCACTCGGAATAAGATCGGACACTCACTACATATTATTGTTTTCATTATTTCAGCAAAATGCTTATGATGTCGACAAATCTAATCTTGTAGATAGATAGAGCATACTTTGAAAATACAGTATGCACATTATTATAATTTTATTCCTGATTTTCTTTTTACAATTGTACAACAAATTTCATATTTACTGTTCTTGGTGCGATCTTACCCCGCCGCACCTTAATTGATAATTAAAATATGCCTTTTTGTCTTGATTAATAGCAAATGATGTATAGTTACGTAAAGATTTATAATATTCCCAGTGCCCGGGGTTTTTCGTCTTTTTAAATTTGATTAAGGCTGTATCTCTAAGAGACATCATTAGTTTTATATTTGGAATCATCCATGGAGCTTTGGATCTAGAAATTTTCACAGTTTTAACAGGCGCATGGAAATGAAATAAGTTTACTAAGTTTGTGTTGAACATTTCAATTTTATCATTTATATTGATTAAATTTATTAAATTGTGCCATGAAAGAGACCGAAGGTCGTTATAGAACTCCTCATAATCAAAATTAGCAAAATCTCTGTAAGTATACAAAAAACTTTTGCGATGCAATTTACATTGAATAGGGTAGTCATAATAAATTAAACAATGATCGGATAATCCATGTACATCAGTTGCACCGTAACAGACTATATATTTTTTATCGTTTACCAAAATAAGGTCCAGTAATGTAGAACTGTTTTTAGTAATTCGTGTGGGTGTCTCAATTAGTTGCTTAAACCCCCAACTCTCCATCATAGAAAATAATTTTTCAGTACTTTTATCATTTATAGATAACATATCTAAAGTACTTTTTTTTTCTATAATAACTGTCAAAGTGTTACAATGTTGGTAGATATGTGATTAAAACGCTAGAAAATTTTTATACCTTGTGTTGGTAGAACTTTTTCAAAATTATGGTTGTGTCAATTTTGAATGCCAAAGTTTCTTAATTTGAACTCTTGACAAATGACTTTTTTAACATGGAATCATCATCATCATCAATAAAAGCGGTAAAAAAAGAAAACCAAGAAATATTTTAAATGCAAAAATGAAGCAAGCGATATTAAATTATGACATATCTGTCAAAATGACAATCATTTTTTTAGTGGAAGAAAAGAACTAAAAATCTATGTACCAACATTATTAAAACTAGGGACCCTGCAGGAATGCAACTTATCCCCTAGAAAGTTGACCTTGAAAATTATTATAGAAAAAAATGTACTTTATGTTAAAATCACCCAGACACACTACCTCGTCCGTCATATGTGCAATAAGTGAAAAGGAGTCCTCCAAGGTATCAATAAAGTCAGCGCATCCAAAGTCCTGCTTTCGATAGATAAACTGTTCCTATGACAACCGTTAAATTTTTTTAAATAATTTTGATCCATAACTGTTCAATAGCTATACTACTACTTGCTGTAGGAATAATGGGAAATTGTAAATTTGTTTTAATGTAGATACCCGCGAGGTATGAATGGTCCTCGACACCGAAAGGTAAAAGAGGG
This sequence comes from Agriotes lineatus, assembly GCA_940337035.1. Classification (NCBI taxonomy): domain Eukaryota; kingdom Metazoa; phylum Arthropoda; class Insecta; order Coleoptera; family Elateridae; genus Agriotes; species Agriotes lineatus. The sequence goes on along the minus strand of CALNHX010001777.1, from coordinate 81,047 downwards.
TATAGATTATGTATGTATGTATGTAGATACCTATTGCTGTTCCCCATGTATCGGTTATTCAATCTTTTCCCAGAATTTTGTAGCCAGGTATAATATGCACTGCATCATCAGTAATTTTGGGCGATTGCCATATTTCTGTCATTGAAGCCATCTAGTAGTGTTTTTTGTACGATTAACTTGATAAGAGGCTTCCACGAATGGGGCCCCCAATTAATCCACTGCGAGTTCCGGTTCAATGGGATTGCCGGGAACTGCCACTTAATAACCCTAACTTGGGTTCAGTTAGTTGTTGGAGTGAAACAAGACTTAACAAACACGAGTATATTGAGTAACAACGATTACAAACGTCACTGATGGACCGATGGTTTTTTACAAAAGCTTCAACTGTTGTGACACGCTTGGATTGGCCACGCGAAAATAGCGAATTGCGCGTAACCGTAACACAAAACAACCTGGAAACGACTTTACCAGGGAGTTAGACCGAAACGCAAACTAGCACAAAGCATAGCTGAACTTGCTTCCTCGAGGCTCTGAATCTAACTAACTCTGAATTTACAGCGAGACGAACTCGCCAATTCAAGGAGGGGCAAGCTCAAACACTATTGGCTGAGGCGATCCTGCGTAGCCAATCGGAGCATCGCACGTTATTTAGGAAAAATGCTTATTCTAAGAAACCTTAATGCTAAGCTCTCTCAATGAGGCAATTGAACGAAATCCATAAACCCATGATTCCCAAATATGCTAAGTCGGCTTAAGTTCTAGTAGAAAATGTATCCATCCGCTTTAAAGCCATTAAGAGAAGCTTACAAATTCCTTTCCAACATTAACAGAGGCAAACAAATACGGCAAGATGCAAATTTGGCTTTACCACGACCTTTGAATGAGATAAAACAGTTATGACTTGAATTACGTGATTAATTATAATCAAAAAGGTTTTGATGCACGCATCTGTGTGAATCAAACATGCCGCCCCCGAAGTGCCGACTATGGCACGACGTGATTAAATCCCAAAATTAAACTGAAATCTAACACTACAAAATAATCAAATGCATAACAAGAACTAATGACAGATGATAATCCAAGAGTCTTACAGATAACTTACAACTAGCATGAATACAAGCAAAGAAACAACTAAACCTAGCAAAATGTTCAATTATCGAAAACTACCAACTAAGAGCAAAGTCAATGTTTATTGCCCTTGATCGCAATGATCGTCTTTGGGTAGGATGTACACTTTACGCACCGAGCGTTTCAGGAGATTCCCTCGGGAATCGCGCACTTGCACCACACGCACAACACCATCCGCTCCTGGATATGTGGCCGAAATGATTGCCAGTGGCCAACGGTAGCTTGGAGATGCCTCGTCGTGGACGAGTACCACGTCGCCCACCTGGGGGGCTAGAGACGTGCTGGAGGACTTCCACTTAGGCCGGCGCTGCAGGAGGTGGAGGTAGTCCCGGGACCAGCGATCCCAAAACTGCTGGGACAGCCGCTGGACCAGCCCATAGCGGCTGAGACGATTTTCCGGTATGCCCTGGAGTTGGGCTTCCGGAAACGAAGTCAGCTTCCGACCGATCAAGAAGTGGGCAGGAGTAAGGACTTCGGGGAATGAGGCGTCGGTAGGGAGAACACAGAGTGGACGGGAATTTAGTATCGCCTCCACTTGAGTCAGCATGGTGTAATACTCAACGAAAGTTAACTTTGCATTGCAAGATATTCGCCTTAAATAATATTTCAATGACTTTACCCCCGCTTCCCAAATGCCGCCAAAGTGCGGAGAGCGTGCCGGAATAAAATTCCACTTAATGTTATGTTTCGGCAATTCTTCCCTTATGCATTGCTCACTAGAGCCTGACAGGATATTTTTTAATTCCGATAGCTGATTTCTGGCACCGGTGAAACAGGTAGCATTGTCAGAAAATATGTTGGAGGGTAAACCGCGTCTGGAGATGAATCTCCTCAATGATGCGATGAAAGCCTCCGTCGTGAGGTCTTCCACGAGTTCAAGATGAATAGCCTTCGTGGCTAAACACACAAATAGGGCTACGTAAGCCTTTACTTCTTTCGCGCCTCGCCCGGATTTGTTTTTTATAAACACGGGACCCGCGTAATCCATCCCGCAATTACTGAAAGGGGGAGAGGGTGTGACACGAGCTTCGGGTAGTGATCCCATCAAGTGTTCATTCATCTTAGGCTTGGCCCGGAAGCATATCACGCAATTGTGTATTACTTTACGTATTAGGTCTTTGGCTCTCACGATCCAAAACTTATCCCGCAATGAGGCCAGTAACACCGAGTGTCCACAATGCAAGAGCCGCAAATGCTGTTGCTTCACGATTAGCAACGACAAAGGGTGACTAGCTGGTAACAAAAGGGGATGTTTCTGATCAAAGCTTAGATTGGAGTTTTCTAGACGGCCGCCCACGCGCAGTAGGCCCTGATCGTCCAGAAATGGGTTTAGAGAAAGCAGCGCACTATTTTTCGGCAATGGCGCTTTTTTAGACAAAACTGCTATTTCTCCGGAAAAGACTTCCGCCTGGGCAATTTTGATCAGGCGGCGAGTCGCGTCCTCCAATTCGTCAATGGCTGGAGGTCCCGACCAGCGCGTTTCGGTGTTTCTGTTTCTCGCGAGACGCAGGCAGTACGCGACTACGCGCTGTAATTTTGTAAAACTGGAATAGCGCCTGAAAAGTTCAAATTCTGGGACGCGATGGTGAAGAGTGGCCACTACTGGGCGCGACTCTTGGGCTGCTAGCTCACCCGAATCAATTTTAACGGGCTGGGGTTTTAAGTCCGCCTGTGACAAAAATTCTGGCCAGTGCCACCACAAGCGTGAGTTGAGTAACTCCTGGGGTAACATTCCCCTGCTAATTATATCGGACGGGTTGCAATTTGTACGCACGTGAAACCATTCTTCCCTATTGCTTAGTTCGTGAATCTCGGACACCCGGTTCGCGACGAACGTCTTCCAATTACTCGCATCCTTATTTATCCAGTGCAGAGTTATGGTGGAGTCCGGCCAATAGTACACGCGGTCAAATTTAAATGCGGAGGAATCGAGTATAGTTTTAATCAAACGAGCCAACAGTAAGGCTGCGCAAAGCTCCAAACGAGGCAAGGATATTGTTTTTAATGGAGCGACCCTTGACTTAGCACAAAGCAAATTGGTGGTGACATTACCGCGCGCGTCAACGCAACGTATATACACGGCGCACCCGTAGGCTACAGAACTCGCGTCCGCAAATCCGTGGAGATCTATCGAATTTATGTCATCGCAAATTACCCGTCTCGGAATTGCCAACGAGCCCAAAGAGCGTAATGAAGAATGGAGTTCGTCGTATCTGGAGCGCATCTCCATGGGCACCGTTTCGTCCCATGACAACTTCAACTGCCAAAGCCGTTGCACGAGAAGTTTCAAAGTTAGAACGCTTGGACCAAGTAGTCCCAAGGGATCGAATATTTGAGCCATACTAGAGAGTATAGCCCGCTTGGTAACTGATTTGCAACAGCTAGGGTTTACTCTGTAACTTAGCACGTCCCGCCGAGTATCCCAAAAAATGCCGAGAGTTTTCTCCGTGGCGTCTTCCGTCAAAGAAATGGGCTCCATGCTGCCGCGATCTACACCAATGGCGCTAGCTACTTCACTGTCGTTGGATGCCCACTTTCGCAATTCAAACCCGTACCCCGACAAAGCGCTACTAATTTCGAATTGCGTTTTTATGGCTTCCGCCCTATTTTCAAAACCAGTCAGTAGGTCATCTACATAAAAATCCCGGCTAATTCTTAATGAGGCCTCTGGAAGCGATGCTTCGATTTCCTGGGCGATTAGTATCAAGCACCTAGTTGCTAGGTACGAGGCTGATTTAGTACCGTAGGTGACCGTTAATAATTTGAAGCATTTTACCGCTGAGGTTTTGTCGTCACGCCATAAAATTAATTGGTATTGCGTCTGCGAGGGGTCCACGAGAATTTGCCTATACATTTTGGCGCAATCTGCTTTCAGCACGTACTTGAATTGCCTAAAGCGACAAAGAATTGCAAACAACGACTGCTGGACCACTGGGCCCTTATGTTGAAGGTCGTTAAGCGATACTCCGGAGGAGGACGCACAACTGCCGTCAAAAACAACGCGATGTTTGGTCGTTGAACTGTCCTCCTTTATGACTGGCAAATGTGGTAAATAAAACCTAGGATGAGGAAGGCTCGCTTCGTCGTCCACCTTGCTCAAGTGACCAAGCGACTCGTATTCTTTGAGAAATGCGGAATACGCGGTTTTCAACTCGGGATTTTTTGACAATTTGTTTTCTAATGAATAGAAACGCTTTAACGCTATACCGCGCGAGTCTCCCAGCGATGGAGCATCTTTCCTGAAAGGTATGCTCACGATGAACCTACGCGGCTCCGACGACGCCCGTTTCGTAGTCGATTGAAAATGGTCTTCGCAAAATTTGTCATCAGCAGAGAGTCGGCCTGATGAACCGTAAGCCCCCTCGATTTCCCAAAATCTCTGAATGCCGTGCTCGATGCCGGCTACACTTAAATGAACTCTATTTGAAAGCATGAGCGCTCGATTTTCGATGTTCATGTTTCCGCCTAAAACCCAACCAAAAAGAGTTTTTGTTAAAAATGGCTTCTCTGGGCCCAATTTCACCTGTCCCTGACAGAGCACTTGCCAAAAGACATTCGCGCCTAATAAAAGATCAATCTTTCCCGGTGTATTACAATCTGAATCGGCTAGCACAATGTTTGGTGGGATCTTCAAATCCCTCAACGAGAAAGAAAGGGCCGGCAGAGGGTCCGTAATTTTGTCTAACACAATACAGCTCAAAATGTCCTCGTATTTCCCGTTACGGGAGCGGATTCGAACGTTTGCTCTGAATTCAGCGTTCAGAGCCCTGGCACCAACACCCGACAGTGAGGTGATATTACCTCGTTTCTCAATTTTCAAATTTTGACACAAGTCGGCGCTAACTAAGTTAAGTTGGGATCCGGGGTCCAAAAGAGCTTTTGGCCGGGAAAATGACCCGGAGGATCCTTCTACGAATACGCTAACCGTGGACAATAAAACTTGCGCTGGCGCCGCGATTGCAGGACGGCTACAAGCTGCTGAAACGGATGCGACGGGTGCCTCGCTCGGGGAGACGGCCCCGACCTCCCGTGCGTCACTGCTGGATTCTGGCGGGCCAGGACGCGGCGACGAAGTATTTTCGTGCGCGTCGCGCTTTGGACGCAAACACAGTAAAGTATGGTGCTTTTTTCTGCATACGCGGCATCTCGACGATGTGCATTTTACCACGAAATGTCCGGGCTTGAGACAATTGTTGCATAATTTCAAACGACGCGCCTCTTCGATACGAGCGTTTACCGACAATTTTGAGAATGATTCGCAAGCGCTAATCGAATGATTACTATTTTTGCAAAAATCACAAGAGTGATTACCTTGCTCTCTGGCTACATGAGCGCGTGCATGACTTTTTTGCTCGGATCCCTGATTTCCCAAACTCGAACCTATTTTCGCAGCTTCCAGCGAACCTAATAAGTGACTTTTGCTCTCTAAAAAATCTAACAACTCTCGCAAAGTAGGAAATTGTCCGGCATGTTTGCATAATTCCCAGTCAGTCTGCATTGCTGAGCTGAGCTTCGAAACTATGATATGTATTAGTATGGTGTCGACTGTGGGTTCCCCGTACGCCTTTAAAATTTCCAAAATTCTAACTACACTATCGAGCAGCCTTTGAACAGACGAATGTGAATCCTTTTTTACGTTCTCTAAACTGAATAACGCATTTATGTTTGATTTTACGATCAGTTTCTTATTTTCAAATCGCTTGACTAGAATGTCCCAAGCAATGGTATAGTTATCGTTGGTAACTTTAAACGACGAGATTGAACTAGCAGCTTCTGCCTTAAGGGAAGAAATCAAATAGTAAAATTTCTGAACGTTGGTCAAATTAACGTTGTTATGAATAAGCGACGTAAAGGAGTCATGAAATTGAACCCAATTCTCGAATTTCCCCGAAAAGGAAGGCAAATCTAAGGGTGGTAATCTTAATCCAGCGAGCTCTCCTGAAGGGCCACTTGGCGAAGAATTTTGACCTACATTCGGTTTTATACCCGAACTGATCTTATTTTTTGATAAGAATTCCTTTACTGCGCTACTAATCTCGCTAAAATGAGTCATAAAAGAGTCAAATTCATTGAAAAGTTCATCAAAGTTTTCAGCGTCGGCCTCCATTAGGCCCTCCATTGACTTCTTATACTCATCCAACAAATTTTGGAAACAACTAAACTCTTCTGACAAGTTGCCGACCTCGTGAGCCTTCACGGGGCTGGACGAAGAAATTCTATGAAATAGAGTTTTGAAACGATCTACTTGGGCTTTTATGAATTTGCAACGAGTGGTTAAAGTGCGAGTTTCCGACATGACCGCTGATGTCGAACGAGTTTCCACCATGACTGACACAAGCAAAAAACAGCACTAAACGAAGGTGTAATGGAAAAGGACTTACTTTTGATTTGAGAACGTAGTAACTTCTTGACGAACAGAAAACCAACCCGCTGCCGATCGCTGCCGCTTGACGTGGGACCTGGACTCGGTGTAAGCTCTCGATGGTTGAGTTTCCTGGTGTTGGCGAAGCTTCTTGACGCTCTCCGACGAAACGATGTTGGAGCAATTGCATCCACCAGCTACTGGAAACGTACACTCGCGTTTTTTAGCTTCTTCCACATCCGGCTCGAAGGACCAATGTTTTTTGTACGATTAACTTGATAAGAGGCTTCCACGAATGGGGCCCCCAATTAATCCACTGCGAGTTCCGGTTCAATGGGATTGCCGGGAACTGCCACTTAATAACCCTAACTTGGGTTCAGTTAGTTGTTGGAGTGAAACAAGACTTAACAAACACGAGTATATTGAGTAACAACGATTACAAACGTCACTGATGGACCGATGGTTTTTTACAAAAGCTTCAACTGTTGTGACACGCTTGGATTGGCCACGCGAAAATAGCGAATTGCGCGTAACCGTAACACAAAACAACCTGGAAACGACTTTACCAGGGAGTTAGACCGAAACGCAAACTAGCACAAAGCATAGCTGAACTTGCTTCCTCGAGGCTCTAAATCTAACTAACTCTGAATTTACAGCGAGACGAACTCGCCAATTCAAGGAGGGGCAAGCTCAAACACTATTGGCTGAGGCGATCCTGCGTAGCCAATCGGAGCATCGCACGTTATTTAGGAAAAATGCTTATTCTAAGAAACCTTAATGCTAAGCTCTCTCAATGAGGCAATTGAACGAAATCCATAAACCCATGATTCCCAAATATGCTAAGTCGGCTTAAGTTCTAGTAGAAAATGTATCCATCCGCTTTAAAGCCATTAAGGGAAGCTTACAAATTCCTTTCCAACATTAACAGAGGCAAACAAATACGGCAAGATGCAAATTTGGCTTTACCACGACCTTTGAATGAGATAAAACAGTTATGACTTGAATTACGTGATTAATTATAATCAAAAAGGTTTTGATGCACGCATCTGTGTGAATCAAACACCCGTTATATATGTAAATATGAAAATAAACCATCTAGGCGAGGAAGTTAAATTTCCGTTTCAGTTTCAAACACAGATATATTTCAAAGTAAAAGAAAATTCTAAACTTGAATTGCTAATAAAGCAATGAACATTAAATAAAATAAAAACAATTCCCCATTTTTTCAATTATCTTTTTGTGTTAGATGTATATAATATACATCGTTTTCATCTGTTTGAACTAGCGAGATAATATTCTTATTGTTATAACATACATAGTTCGACTTCATATACCTAATGTCTTTCAATGAGCTCTCTGTACTGTGCTAACAGAAATTATTACTCTGGTAAATCTATGGTCTGCAATTGCATTTCACTTAGTACTTACTATAACTTCATAGATATCCCTAGTCTAGATGCTTTTCTGTATACATTTTTATATTGTAGCAAATGTCACGGTTAACTAATGACAACCTTTTATGCTATGAGAGCCTTTAACTTCCAGTTTCTTCATTGACTATAATATTAAAAGGGCTAACCCTTTTAACTATCTCGAGTAGTTCCGAATTCGAATCATATATGTATAACTAAGAACAAATTCATAGGCTTTAAGTTACACATCCAAGTAACACTTTTTAACATTATTAATCTTTGCACCGCAATTTTTGCAAACTTTGTCTATTACTATAAAATTGGGATTAGATGTAAAATAGCTATAAAGGTTTGTAGTTTAAGGCTGTCACGAATTTGGTACTGTTTTTCCGTGTATACTTTGGTGAAAATTGTTTTCTATGCAGAAACTTAATTAGTGAATAATACTATCTTAATGATTGGCCACCTTTGATACAATTCTAGCTCGCGCATACGGTTTTAGCGTGTTTTGTAGCCCATTTAGCGATTAACAAAAGCTTTTATATAATTTGTGGCCTTCGCCTCAGTCGCCATGAAAGTTTCGTCTGTCTTAATTATGTAGTTCTGGCTTTACTAACAAAATGAACAAGAACAATGGTTTGGTGTTTGTGATCTCTGAACTGTATTTTTTTCATCTGTATCAAATTCCTCTTGATTTAAACTACAAATACAATTGCATTTTCTCTTTATATTATAAATAAAATCCATCATTAGTCATTAACAAGTCACCGAGCAATAATTATTATATATTTGTTAGATACCAAAACAGCTAATCCGAGACTTGTTTGCAATTTATAAATTTTATTAATAGCAACTTAAGTGCCATGTCAGTGTGATTTCTTTTAAAATTTAGGGTGATTTAAAGAGATTTTAGGTAGGTGTTGGATAACACGCCCTACAAGCGTCTTGGTAAACTTTTTTTTGGTGACTAAATAATGCTACACTCGTGCTTTATACAACAAATAACTACTACTTATTATGCTACAAAGGCCAGAGGCATTGCTGGGAAACAAAAACAAAACCTTGGCATATTGTCATAATGTTAAAAACAACAAGCCCACATGTTTCTACTTTGTCAGTTAAATTTCTGAAGGAGAGGATCACATATCTATTGTGTGCCTTTAATAGATGGATTATATTCGAAAAATATTTAAATTGGCGCGCAGAAATTAAGAAATTTGGCGTAGTTCTTCTTACAAAGTACTTTTAGAAGCAATGAATGGGATCCTTTTTAGTAAATTTAAGTTCTGCGCCTTTTTCACGGAATTAAGAGTTCTTTTAAAGCCAGCTTTTACAAGCTGTCGAAAGTCGGATTTGGACATGAGCTAGGACACAGTGCGAATATCGGCAAAAAATTATTGATCAAAGGGGATTGTCTTAGTGAAAGGACTTGGTTGTTTGTCCACAAATCCGATCGGTTTTCCAAAACCATTAATGCTGCTTCGCTCAATTAGAACGTTGCTTTTTATAGTCTACATGCAATGATTATTTCAGCTTATGAGTGCATCGTTTCCATGTCACTTTTTATAATTGCAATTTTAGAATTGGCCTTATTCATTTCTGCTTTCCCTTATACCTAATTATCAGAACGGTAACATTGGATTAACTACTCTACCAAGATTAATTGCCGAATTTAATTCTACAATAAGTCAAGAGGACTAATTTGAGCAGCGTATTCGTAATATTGCTGATTCATAAGCCAAAGTCCTAAATTGTGGCTCCTACGCAAAGGGACAAGGGATCACGATTATTATTAATGAATTTATGACCTCAGGAGGTGCTAATATTTCATTGAGCAATTAACTTTGTCTCTCAACGCGCTGCAAATCTCATCGCCTGCTTTGTAATTCGAAGAGTCGAGAAATTTTTAAATTTAATATCATTCATTGTTTAAAGGCTTCTGCTACTATTAGCGACCAAATGTAACTTTGCCTAATAGCTTATTGGATTCGTTTCTGTTTACCCTAGATTTTGAAATTTAAAATGTAATATTTGTTCTTCAATTATGCAATCCTAATACACGGCATCGTTTGTGGACGCAATTACATCGCTGCACAATTTACATGTAAATTCCGTAGACAAAAAGTGGATTGTTAATCCTTAACTTAGCAGAGTTGAACATTGGATTTCACATGAGAGTAATCCTTTTCAAATTAAAGCTTTTATTTGTTCCTCACTTGTAAACATCAATTTATCAAGTCACTGTATTCACCTTGAAAATGTCTCTCAACTGGCTAGCCTGTAAATTTTTTACTGGCTAGCCAGTAAAATTTTACAAGCGTGCTCATAGATAAATGATAGCGTGCAAACCCAGAGTTGTTTTCTTTAGTATGTGTCATATTGATGAATTTAGTTGCTTGTTAGTTTGACATTGTGAATAAATGGTAAATTTATAAGTAGTTATTTTCCAATTATTATTATTATTAATAATTTCTTACTAACTTGCAATCCGGATTAACACGTTTGTATGTTCATAGCGAATAGTTTCCTGTCTAAAATATAGTCTAAAATGGGGTGATACAATGAACGCACTGATTAAGTTGTTAGATTATGGGGGCAATTACTTAAAATTAAAACTATTCCCTTTGTCAAAATATTTCAACATCCATAGATAAATATCGTACCAAAAAAATAACAAATTTAACCCGGAAGTTAGTATCTATTGCCAGCATAACTGAGCATTTCCAGATAACTTTCAACTATCTGGAGTTCTCTCAGTCGAGCAATTACTAGTTGTTTTTTTTTTTTTAATACGAGTTATGCCAGTTCAGCAGTAATGCTATTCATGGCAATGATAATTTATATAGTTAAGCACATTATATCACTAGTGAGGTTAAATAAGCCTCTCTCACTGATTATAAGTTACTAAGCAATACGTATATTAGACTGTTAGAGTTTTTGTTTTAGCCTTGAATGTTATCACTGAGTTAGTTGGTTATAATAATGAATTCGCTATGACGCACACTGATTTGAGGTAAGTTGTTGGTTCACTATGCGATTAGGTGTTGTTATTCACTATCACTCAAAATGTCAATAGGTAGTTTCCGCTTTAGTCTATTGTGCAACGATGGTTGGCCTATATTAAAATGTACTGCTCTGCTACACTGGTTAAGGTTTTCATAAAACTTTTTGGCCGTTTTCGAAATAAATTCTTGAATTGTTGGTACGCCTGTTTCTCTGTGCAGTTGGGTATTTCTAGTAAACCAATCCGCATTGGTTATGGTGCGTAAAACTTTATTTTGAAGCACTTGCAGTTTATTTATGTTAGTTTTTGACGTAGCACTCCAGATGCAGCATCCGTACGTGAAGATGGGTCGTATTATGGAAGTGTATATTAAGGTTCCACATTGAATTTTAAGCAATTACTAGTTGAGTCACTTCCATTCAAACGCTGAGTTGATACCTTTAAGGTAGAGCGCTTGTTTAGTTGTTCTCAGAGCAGGTTGCCTGGAACTGCTTTATTTAGTTTATGTCATTGGTTATATGTTCAATAAATTAAGGTGTCTTCGTAACGATGCAAACAGTAGTGAGATCGGAAATGCTTAAAAGCAAATAAGCCAATGCTTTCAAGCACATTTCATCTCCATGTTCAAAGTGGTTGAATTTGTGCCTGTGCAGCTTTAGATGTCTGTCCTCAATCCTTCATATATCATTTCACCTACTAGTCATGCAAGGATATTTAGCAAAAGTGTCGTTCCAGAGGCGTTGTTAGATATATTTTCACTAATTATGATAAAAAGATTACATGTGTGTGTGTGAGGCTTCATTCAGCTTCTTTTATTAAAGAAAGTATCGTCTTCATTGACCTGGCATGCATATTAACTTTAAGAGATATAATACATTTTGATTACGATTGTGTAAAAAGTAGGTCTTTTAACGTTTGGTTTCAGAGTTAAAAATTCAATTTTATGGCACCAGTGTTAAAAGTGGATTTAATCTCAAAGGTAGCGTGCAATAAAAACATACATCGCACGCTTTGTCGTAAATTTGTACGTCAACATAACCTAGAATGTCTAACATATTGTGAGACAAAAAGTTTCACCTACTTAAATTTGTATACCTTCGTTGCAATAAATAAAATATTTTGGTAAAAGTATTATTGCACTTAACATGCTATCAAACTCAGTCTGCGGTCTTATTTGGTAATTTTTATGTTGCGTGCAATAAATAGTCACTTTTAGCACTTAATAGCTATTATGTTTTTGGAGTATTATTAGTATTGTTTGTAAATTATCCAAGGTTTTCCAATAGGGTAAAAAATTATATTTTTTATGCTTAATAAATCATCTACTACAAGGAGTAGTAATCAATGTGTTATTAGATAGATACTTAAGCATCGAAAGAAAAACCAGCTCTCGATGATCCTTCTGGACATTTCTTTCATTATTGGGCTGCTCAAAGTAAGTCACTAAGCTATCTTCTATTTAGTTTTGTTTGTTGGTGATATAGCGTTACTTAATCCTTTGTAGTTGGTGGTAGTGTATCAGATTTTTGGACAAATTCAGTTATTTAGTTTAGAGTGAATTAGAAAATCCATATATTTTATTGCTGATAATGTGATAACAGCGTCATAGCTGTAATTGAGCTATTGTGTTCCATTCTGTATATTGACTATGTCTCAAGCTAATTAATTGATTAATTTTGCAGATATGATTAAATAGAAATATTCTTTTTGCATTTTTCTATATATATGGAGTTCCACAGTGACATTTAAAAATGACTCGTATCAGTAAATACTAAATCAGTTAAGACTTAAACTTGATTTATTGCTATGCTTCCTCTCCTTTCAGGTTCAGATAAATAGCACCAATTGATATTTCGCATGTAAACAGAAGCATTTAAATAGTTTGGTAAATTTATATTAATTGAATAAATATATACTTCATCGTTTTCCAATAAATGAAAACAACAGTTCCCAATTAGTACTTCTAATTTGATTTCTAAAATTCCTAATGATGTCGATGCAAACCTTATTGGTGGTTTCCAACTTGGATGTATCAAGTTGCGTTCATTATGTAATTAGTTACGAGTTTCAGAGAATATTTATTGGTAACCGACTATGTAATGGGATATAATTAAGAAATTCAACACGCTAATAAGGCATCTAAACATAACCTCTGCATTATATGGCATAGATTTCCAAAATCCCAGTTGCGTTATAGCTTCCGTAACCCGAAATCAATCGCTGACATTTTTATATGAATTGTTGAAAAACGCAAACCATGCGGGCACTATTTCAGATTCAGTAGATATTCAAATGAGATTTCTGCACGCAAATTTATGTATCAACCATCACTCATACATATGATACACAAAGAAAACAGTGCGATTTTGACCTGCACCGATAATTTTTGAGGTTGTAGGCAGGATAAAATAGATGAGGGTAGTTCTAGGAAATGTCAGTCGTTCCTGAGCTTGGTCCATTAATCCAAATCCGTCATTACATGCCAATGTCAGGCCAACACTTCGATCAATCTTGGACATGACTGGCGATTTTCATGGTCAAGGCCCTTCGGCATATTTATCATATTTTAAAACCAGGCGCAGATAGGGCTATCGTGCGAAGAACCCTATTTTAAAGATGTTTCTGAGCTGATAAAACTAGCTGGATAATGTGAAGGCACTAAAGAAGTTTCTGTTGAAATAACTTGCTTTCCATGAAGAGCTCTAAAAATTTCAGTTACCTTTGTCAGCGATTATGTAATAAAACTTACTCGGTATGAACCATTATTCCTGAGGAAAAGTTCGACGAGATTTTATTTTACTGCGTTTAACCTTTAAAAGCCTCATAAAAACTACAAAGTTCAGAAAGAATAGATATCGTAAAATCGAATAGCTTGAATTTTCGATAATTATTTCGACGATAGTCAGTGCTCGTCCGAATTATTTTAATGTTTCTTATATCAACTTATATTTTTAAAACTATTCAGCCATCTTCAATTTATTATTTGTAACGTTGTTGATGACTATTTACATATACCATATAGATATAGTACATTTTTCAAGGTGGCAACACTCACCTGATGTGAATATTTCTTGCACAAAGCAATCTAATGTAGGTGTTTGCTAATAGAATTATTATTAAATATCAGTAATTTGCTTGCTCATAAACAGTTCGTTGCACCCCGTGTAATTCACAGGCTTGTTTGCTTGAAAATTGGATTTTAACCATATTGGAGGCTCGTCTTTGTTTGATACCGTGTAGTTAGCTTGATACATCCACCTATTGAAATCACATTGGGTATTGATTCGTGTGTTTTGTATGCCGCACTAAATGAGGATTTCCAGTAATAATAATAATGAAGTAATTCGATTTTATTCCGGATTTCTGGTATTCTGGAGTTATATGAATAATTAAAAATTCCACAATGGTTACAGTTGCACGAGTTTTATAGAAATCTCTTGTTAATGGTATTTCGGCATTAATAATGTAATGTGGAATCGAAATTATAGTTCTGCTATTATTAGTAAGTATTCCATTATGTATGGTATACACAGGTGTTTCGATTTATAGATTAAATTCCTGTTTTTGTATCTTAACAGAAAAACTTTTAAATATTTTTTTGGAATTTACGCTTCATTATAGTAACTCCCTTGCTGAACAAAGTTTACAGATTTTTGAAGCAAATAGTTTCTTAATTTCTAATAATACTGTTCAATGTCAGACAATTTTTTTTTTTATGATTTCAATAACATTTCATGGAAGCAATGGCAATTTGGGAATTGCATAGATATAAAAGGTAAGGTTTCTCTAGAAGCGAGATTTTTTTGCCCTCGTTCTCGGGGCTAGAACAGAACGAGGACGGAATTGGTAAGCCAAGAGCGGAAGCGAGAAGCAGGATGACCGAGAGCGAGAATTTTCTCCTTTTGCTCTCTCTATTGGTTTAAAAAATTACAAAATCCGAGGAAAAAGACGTTTTGAAGTGTCGAAACGAAATAAAATAGCACGAATGTTACCATACCATATGAAATAATTATAAACGCAAAATAATGTTACGTGTTAAACCCAAATCCTATCTGTCAGACCACATTTACCCAGAAATTTAGGCAGAGGAGATATTTACTTGATCATCATAAAGGCGACTTCCGTGTTTTTGATGATTAGTGAAGCATCGGAAAAGAATCTTCCAACGGGGACTGAAGTAGTATTTATTGCGAGAAAATCTCGCCATTCTTGTGAAATTAGGATCGCTGTATTTTTTCCAGCATGCCAGAGCATCTGATCTTTTGGAGATCTGGAAGTGGAATCAACATTCCCTTCTTGAGTGTTTGATGTTGTCCAGCAACTTATTTTCTTTCGTCTTCTGAATGTTGATGTTGATGGTGTAGGACAAGGACTTTTCGGCATAGTTACGTTTTGTTTTTATTATTTCTTGTCATTGTAATAAACTCGAGAAGCTGTGATTATTATCACTTTCACGTTCTACTATATTTAGATTTTTTCTGATTGGGTACCACTATAAGAAAGCGTTTCATCTTGATGCAGTACTTATTACACAGACGACTTAAGCCGACTAAAATCTAAAACTGAAATAAACTAGTCAACAATTTTAAATTCGGCTTCTTAGACACGCACTCTTAACCTGCACACATAGCAAGAAAAAAATAATGAATGGATTATTGTTCTGTTTGCTACCTCATAATGCTATACTAGCGAAACTAAATTGCAATTGTATCTGCAGCGGTGTCAAGTAATGAAAAACTTGCCGATTGGAGATGGATTGGTGATACAACTTTCAGGATTAACGAGAATGAGAGTAAACCAAGAGCGAGACTAAGAAGTATACAATTCTCGTCCTCGCTCTCGTAATCGAGAGCGAGATGGAGAATAGATTTTTAAAAATTTCTGGGAGCGAGAACAAAAGAGACCACTTCTCGCTCTTGCAAAACACTAATAAAAAGGGTTAACTGTCTCATACATCAATGTATTTCTTAATAATTGGACAATGGTTTTTGGAAGACAGTAGTTCTACCCTCAATATCGACACAGAACGTTCGGTTAACATGTTTAGAACTATAAGAACACAAAAGAAAGTCTATGGTTTCAGCAAGACGGTGACGCGCTGCCTCGGTATATACGCAGCTATAACGAGTCTTCAAACTCTATACAGAAGTTTCATCTTCAAAATGCGTAAATATTTCCTAACTATAGCCTGTTATAGTATTTAACGGTATTAGGCCGATATTGAACATATAACGGACGAGGATAAATTTTATGGCCGAGGCCGAGGGTAATAAATTATCCAAGTCAGTTATATGTAATACTAGTGAGTCACCCGAACTACGCTTCGGTTCGCTAAATTAAGAGAGATTCATTAATATAAATTTAAAAAAAGTATGCTTCGGCCGGGAATCGAACCCGGGCCGCCCGCTTGGTAGGCGGGCATTCTACTACCAGACCAAGTCTGCTTGGTTGAATGAACAGCTGCTGTAATAGCATATGAACATAGTGAATCACCCGAGGCAACAACTGCCGCAGCACAGCCCATGCCCATAGACGCAATTTAATCAAATAAAAACTTTTTCGCACTTTTTTTGAAAATAAAAACCGGCCTACGATCTAAGTCTAAACATTAGCAAAATTTTAAGCCATCATACAACGTAATCGGGTCAGTATCTTCGGGGGAGATAGCGAACAAACATACATGCAAACATACACGCAACATACACTCAAACAAGCACGCAAAAATACAAAGAGAGCACCGATTTTATCTTATAAGATCAGTCGTATATCGTTTAACAATTTTCATAATATGTACTAAAAGGGCCAATATGTGATTTTAATATAAATACATAATATAAATAAAACTTACTAGTAACCTGACCCCCCACGTTTTTTGGTGATACATCAAAGGAATTTTACTTCCTTTTCAAATGAATTAAAGCAATGTACGAATTTGGTAGTGCAACAACGGTTATAACAGCTGTGGCTGTTAAATTTTTACAGCCGTGGCTGTTATGGGAGACATTTCGATCAAGCAGACACTACTGATATAGTTCAATAACATGTAGGTATTATGAAAAAAATAACATTAGAATAACAAACGTGTGGGTAGTCAACCTTTAAAAATCATTGAACAAATTTGGTTTTTAAGTACGAATACTCCATACATAATTACAGAATTACAGTGACCCATCTTGCATTTTTAAATAAAATTAATGATTATATGATTGGGGAGGTGAATGGCTGGTAAGGCCTCGAGGGGACATATCGATGTCGAATAGGTATGTTCCAGTAAATCTCGAGTAGCCTCTGCAACTCTTCTTAGCAGCTCTGCCAGCAAATCTTGTCCTCACGTGCACGTCGTGCCTCCTGCCTGTAGTTGTAATAGACTGTAGCTAACGAGGAAAGATGAAAGGCGAAATTCCGGCGCCTTAAAACCGGAACCATTCGACTAAGGGAGCATACCTAACAGAAAAGCCTGGTCCTCCAAGTATGGGGGTTGAAGTAGTAGGCCAGCACCCTGCCTTCTTAAAAAAAAATTAATGCTAAAAATACCAGCACTCAGCCTCGGAAATCGGATGGATGTAAATTACGACAACATTTGGCAATGAAAAGGACAAAGAGAATTGGAACGTGGAACATTCGTGGCATATCGGACAAAATGGCGGAAATAACATCTGAAATAGAGAAGTACAAAATGGATATTATAGTACTGTCTGAAACAAAACGGAAGGGATGTGGAAATGAAGAGATGGAAGGATACGTGTACTTTTGGTCAGGGGTAAAAAAACATGAACGAGCTAGCTCAGGGGTAGCTATTATGATAAGAAAAGATCTTAAGCGGTTTGTACAAAACTATGAATATGTATCTGACAGAATAGTGACTGTCACACTCAAAATATATGGTTATGAAACACTGATTATAGGAGTATATGCGCCTGTAGATAACTCTCAAAATACCTTAAAAGATGATTTTTATGATAAACTTTCGACCATAATTATGAGAGCTAAAAGATTCCAAGATATAATATTGGCAGGTGATTTAAATGGAAGGGTTAAAAAACAAGATGATAGTGACGTAATTGGCAACTTCGCCGATGAGGTACAGAATGACAATGGCGAAAGACTCGTAGAGCTCTGTAGCCAATATGATTTAAGACTTACAAACACATGGTATGCACATAAGGACTGCCATCGTTTTACTTGGGAAAGACCGTCGATGCAACAGAAGTCAATTATCGATTACGTGATTACCAAGAAAACCTCAAACTTCCAAGTACATGATTCGAGAGTAAAAAGAGGGGCTAATTGTGGAACCGACCATCATCTGGTAGTAGCCAAAATAGTTTATCCTTTTACAGTGAAGCACAATAAAAAAAATAAGAAAAATAATGAGCAGCCAAACTCAAATAGGGTCACTGAAATCAATAACAAACGCTATAAATTATATTTATTACACCAACCAAGTATTCAAGACTTATATCAAAGACGATTAACAACGGAACTAGATAATATGTTACCATCACAATCAATAGAAGAAGAACATGAGAATGTTAAAAGAGCTATACATAAAAGTGCGGCAGAAGCGCTTGGACAATATACTCGTGAAAAACATAAAAACAGAATAAAATTCTGGCTTACAGATACTGTAAAGCAATTGATTAAGGAAAAAAATGAGCTTTATAGAAAATTTTTAACAAACAGAACAGAAATCAATAATCAAAATTATAAACAAAAAAATAGAGAACTAAGGCAGAAGATTAGAGAAGAAAAAAATACATTTTGGGAAAATAAATGCAATCAGATAAACACATACATAGGAGGATCACGATCAACTGAAGTCTGGAAAACAATAAAAAATATGAAAACAGGTAACATGGACAAGTCCCTAACATTAATTAGTGTTAATAAGTGGAAAGAATATTACGAATCCCTATTAGTAGAGCAAAGAAAGGAATTTATGATGGATGAATGTGAAATACATAATGACGAGGAAGTAGAATCGATAACTGTAGAAGAATTAAAGGCAAATATAAAAGAACTGAAAAATGGAAGATCGCCTGGTCCGGGCAATATACCGGCGGAGCTTATTAAACACGGCGGAGACATACTATTGTTGCGACTCACACACCTGTTCAATTTATGTCTAACACAACAAAAAACACCTAAAGAATGGAAAATTAGTGTTATCTCATCGCTCTTTAAGAAAGGTAACAGAAAAGACCCTGGCTGTTATAGAGGGCTAAGCGTAACCAGTGTGTTGAGTAGAGTCTGGGGAAAAATAATCCAAAAAAGACTGAGAACTACAGTTGGACATTTTATAAGTGAGGACCAAAGTGGATTCACACCAGGGCGCTCATGTATGGATAATTTATTTATTATGCAACAACTAATAGAGAAGAAAAGGAGTAGGGATCAAGAGGTACATGTTACTTTTATAGATTTAAAAAAAGCATACGACAGCGTCCCAAGAAAGAAATTACTGTATGCACTGAAGGAAATTGGTGTGAACGACCATTTACTTAAAATCATTCAAGAACTGTATGAAAATAATACAGCCTACGTCAAACAAGGACAATGCTTGTCAGAACCAATATACCCCACTAAAGGCCTTAGACAAGGGTGTAGTCTATCTCCTATTTTATTCAACATTTATGTGGAAATAGCCTTACGAGGATGGAAAAAATCATGTGAACGAATGGGCTTACCTATAAATGACATACACCTCTATACAATGAGTTTCGCCGATGATCAAGCCATACTGGCCCAAGATTCTTTCGATATGGAGTTCATGTTAAAACGATTATACAAAGAGTATAAGAAATGGGGGTTAGAAGTGAGTTTAGAGAAGACGGAGTATCTTGCGGTCAATACTGTCGCGAAATTTGAAATCCTTATGGATGACAATATACAAATTAAACAGGTGGATAAATTTAAATACTTAGGAGTAACAATAGATGGAGATGGAATTGGAAGCCAGGAAATACGCAACAGAATCCAAAAGGCTAGGAATGTAATAGGAGCCCTAAATAGTATTTGGTGGGACAAGAACATAAGCAACACAAATAAAAAACGAATCGGACAAACAATGGTGGAAACAGTTCTGACATATGGATGTGAAATGTGGACTTTGAAGGAAGAAGAAAAGCGTAGACTGATAGCAGTAGAAATGGACTATTTACGCAGAAGTTCCAGAACATCAAGACTACAACGAGTCCGAAATGAAGAAATTAGAAACAGAATGAAAGCAAGAGAAACAATTGTGGACAGAATAGAAAAGAAAAGTTTGAAATGGTTTGGACATGTACTTAGGATGAATGAGACAAGATTGCCAAAGCGAGTGTTCGAATGGAAGCCGCCAGGGAGGAATAAAAGAGGTCGGCCCCGAAAATCGTGGAATGAGGGAATACGACGAGCCCTTGAAAACCGGGATATGGATGAAGGAATGGCGCAGGACCGGGTAGCATGGAGACTGGGATTGGGAATGCAGCGACCAGCTGTATAATTATTAATGTATTATATTACATATTGTATTATACATGTAATTAAACCCAAATATATATATATATATATAAATTACTGCTACAGAATTTTTAGACGAAATATACAATTGGCGCTAGCGAGGCCCCTCTTCTTTTTAATTTTGACTTTGTAGCAGGCAACACTTGAAATCTAGAAGCGCAAATAGCAGACTTGTGCAGATGCATAGAGCGCTAGTAGTACGTTACTCAGATGTAATTACGGCGTATGTGTAAAATTAATATGGGAAGTATCATGGAATTACATAATCCTTCTTTAAACTCCGTCACAACGCTTTTTATGACGATTAGATCTGTTTAATCACAAAGTACCGATTTAAAACGTTTAGTATTCATTTTTATCTACAATTTCTAATATGCAATGTATTTGTAAGGGTTTTGAACTATTATTATTTAGAATTAGAAATTTAAACTCTACCCTTCTCACTTGCCTTTTAGTTGAAGTTTATTTTTTTCAACGGTTTAAAGTTTCAGTTTTATTAATGGACATTGGGGGAACTTGCACTACGGCATCTCCTGTACCATTATTGACATTGACGTAAATACGTTAAGAATAATTATAAGAAGCAATTATATTTAGATATAGGTAGATATACAGTTGAGAATTTATAACAAGGTATCTAATAGCTACTTAAAAATTATCTACATTTGCCCACGTGGTGCCATCTTCAAAACAGGGACTGAGGACTATACAGGCCGCTGAAGGTCTAAATTTTCACATTACTTCTGAGAAATTACTGCTGTGGTCTAAAATTTAATCAATAATTAATGGTATTGCAGTAAAAAGAGATATTTTACACAATTTTGAATTAGAAAACACAGTTCATAATAGTTATTTATGTTATAAGGATCGTAAGGCATATCATTATGGTACTAGTCGTAAAGTTTATATGTGATAACACGACCTGTACCATAATGATTGGCTACCGTCCCAATCGCATACAACACTTAATATAAAAATGAACAGAACATTTTAAAACTAAAACAGCGCATACTTCTGTTAACCATTTGTTTAGTAATGTTAGGAAAGAATTTGTTAGAATACCATAGTGATTTAATTAATTTCGTATTTCATATGGTACTGACGACTATAAAAAAGTTCTTAATCCTATATAGTATGTCAGTATGACATTCAAACTAACGCTCATAATGTTATTATTATGGTACGCGAGCAGTTAAAACTAATTTTTATTATCATTGATTACCATGAGTTACAAATAATTGATAATTTATCAATTTTTATTAAATTCTATAGCATTATAAGTGGGCAACGCAGGATTGCTCTAATTGACCTACGTCATTAGGGATTTTCCGAAAATGTGCTTACATTAAGAGGATGATTGCACTAAGGGCTATTGTAATCCTAATAACACACGTCCTAATAACATATTAATTATTGCTGTGAGTAGCTATACATAACCGGCATTTATAAATAGTAGAACCAAATAACTAGCTCTTAATTAATAAAAATCTCGTGTGATACACGCACACAACTTCCTTTTACAGTTATCTTATAATTATCCAAAAATTTGATTTTTAATTTTTAAGCATTTGTCAAACATTTTCAAAAATTGCAAATTCTACCGAAACCGTACAAAATAGAGCGTTAGTTGAGGAGACAAATTTTCTCTAGAATTTCAAGCTGAATTCAAAAATGTAATAATATACCGGGTGTTTTATTTAAAATAGAAATTAATAAAAAAATTGAAAAAAATTAAAAGAAACCCATTTTAGAAGCATTCAACTGGAAAATCACCTATCTCACATGAATACATATTAAAAATGTAATAAAAATGTAAAGTTTGAAAAAAATCGTTAGAGCCGTTTTTGAAAAAATCGAAAAAAACTGAAAAATCACAAGAATAAACACTTTCGGTTATGCGATTTTCTTCAAAAGCTTGCAGTCTCATCTACGTAGTACACAAAATTTATATGTAAGGTTTCAACGCCAAATTTTCGTTTTTGAGATATTCTGTTCACAGACGCAGACAGACAGACAGACAGACACACAGACAGACCAATAAACAAAAACATGTTTTTTGGGTTCAGGGGACTCTAAACGTGAAGATCTGTTGAAAACTCAATTTCGAATTTTTGGGGTGAATCCAATACTTCCGTTATCGTAAAAGGAAGTAGAAAGCAAACACCCACCGTTTTCAAACTCTTTTATAGTTCACCTATAGGTACCATTTCCCTATATTTGTATTTTTGAAAAATATTAAGTTTCTAGTATATAGATTTCTTTTATCTGCGTAACAAAAATTTGTTTGTAATTTATAGTTGTTTTGTACATGCTTAATTTCTTATTATTTACAATAAATTGTTGAAAAAGTAGATATTTAAGTTTTATTTACAAAAAATTAGAAGCTTCTCCAAACACCATGTGATTGTTGGTTTGGCTAAGCATTTGCATAATTGTGATAACGGGTTGATGCAGTTGTAAGTAATTTACTATATCTATTGTTTTTTCCAAACGGTGTTCTTGTTTTTTTTTAAACTCGCACCTCTTTCTCCGGAGATTTTTATTCCTGGATATACTCCTTAAGTTACGTTATTTTGGTGTTTATTAAGTTGTTGGAGGCCTATACAATCTTGTATGGCAAGCGTGTATTATTACAACAATTTACTCGAGAAAACACCCCATTCAGCTTGACGCCTCGAGGGTTCAACGTTGCTCGAGTGACTAATTTGTAATATTACTCGCTTCTATCATAAATAACTATTATCTAAAGATGGTAATGTATACTGTATCCTTTTTTCGTATACATCAAAATATGCAGTGCGTTTATATTTTATGTAATTTTGGTTGGCCATGACATGGCTTTTAAAACTTCATACCCTTTTTCCATCTGTTCTGTTTTTATAACAGTCGCATGGTGGTTCGTAGAATGGGCATCTAATAATTAATCTCAGCTTACCTTACTAGGATTCCTATTTCAGTAACAATTAATTAGATAATAAATCCTTGAAAACCGTAACAAGGCTTCACACGCATACTGTCAACTGCAATAAACAGGTTGAGAAGGTGCAAGTGCCTTATCGATACTTTCACACAGTGTTGTGATGGAGAACGCCTATAATGTAGCATTCAAATTTAAATGTGATAATGGATAGGCATTTGTATTCGAATTTTCCAATAATTAAAAAAAAAATGCATTCGGTATCCAGTTTCGAACTCGTGACCTTAAGCTCAGCAGCTCATCTCTGTACAGTTACATCATCGTACTACGTAGTTAAGTGACCGCTTAATGGCTATTACTGGTGTCTTGAATACAAATCGAAAAACACATACAAAAAAACACCAATCTTGCCCAAAGGCTTCCAACTTTTTATATTAATATTCCACAGAGATCATTCTGATACGTTCTGTTGTTTTCCAGTTAGCTTGTTTACATCCATGCGGAGGGATATCTTCACTAAACTGCATTTTCCGACGTTTTTACCCCAAAGAGTTTCACAAATATTATGCAGTTTCATGAGACCTTTCATATAATTTTGTGTGGTCGTAATGGATTGAGAGGTTGCGGCAAAAAATATACTTGGGCAATATTTTTATAAATGCGTTTCTAGCAATCATACTGATAGGTAGTTATTATAATCGTAAATGTCAAAAATGTAATGGAAATGTAACTGTAACTGTAACAAAAAATGTCATGGCCAGCCAGCGGTTATATAACATGTGAACTTATCATAGATCAAAAATTTGTAATCTGTCACTAATTTTAAAATGTATATAGTTAATTTTGCTCGATAGGATGAAAAGTGTGTTTACCTTCATTGCGAAGCATGCTGTAATAACGTTAAGATTAGTGGGATTAACCTTTGCCAATTTTCAGTACAAATTAACCGCACGAGTGGAGCGAAAACCAGAGATTAGTAAAAATCCGGCAGAATGAAGTGGCTGAAAATTAAAACGCAGGCCTGAGAGTGACCAATGGGATCATTTTCACGCGTTCATTTGTTATACAATTTAATATCTTCCTGCCGGTATAATTTTTGTCGTTCCCATGACAACGCGCGCAAACCTTTGTAAACTCCAGAACCCGGAAAAACTCCGTGTGTTCATTTCCGCTTTTCAGTCGCGTTAGTTATAGTTTGTTTTTTTATGCAGATGCGCACTGCGTGGCTCGTCGAGCCGAAAATTGGATTACAAGCAGGCCGAAAGGGCACGCGCGCTTTTGGCTTGTTGTGCACTTTGCTAGGACTTCCTGGGTTTGGTTTTTATAAATTCATTTGTTTGCAGAGCTCGAGGAAGCGAGTGAAAAACGAAATAAATAGCGTCTAATAATGAAAGGAACGACGTGCCTTACGCACTAACTCGCGAAATGCGGACAGAATAGCGCGAAAAACAATTCAATAATACTTTTATTTGACAGCGTAAAATATGACGAGCGTGTATAAGGCGGCGAAATAATAAGTGGAGGTTGACAGCAAGCAGAAATGGCAGAAATATAGGGCTGGAATCTTTAGACACGCGTGTCATTATATTGGATGAAAGAGGAATTACGGCGACGGCCATACACACGTTTCTCGCCCTCAACTCGTGTAGCCCCAGATTTAAAATTTAAAACAGGCGTTTTGAAAGCCATTACGTACATGAGAACACATGCAGCCATCTGTCTGTCCTAACCCCGGTACAACAAACGAATTTCAAATTGTTTAACTTCTGAATTTTGGGATCTGCACTTGTTTATTTTTGTTTTCACAAGAGCTACCACTTTGTAGTTCGTTTTTGTACACATTTTTAGTTTTTAAATATTTAAATTGAACTACATCGTAACAGATATAAAAGATTACAAACACAGAGAAACATCTCTTTCTGGGGAAAAAATTAAACGTGGTTGGCGTTGCCACTAAATACTTGCATATACAAACCAGCAAACTAAAAGAGGCAAAGTGTCCTGTGAATGGCGCTATTGTTTTTTGTATTTTTAAGCTATTGGCATTATTTACTTCAATTAAAGGTTATGTATCACTGTCAAACACAATAGCGTTGCTTCAGAGCTTCAAATAGGGTAAACAAAAGGTTTTTTTTAAAGAAAAACAGTATAGCATTGATTCTGGAAAACCATTCTGTTAAATTGTAACCTATTTACATTTACAACTAGCTGGCCCGGCAAACATTGTTCTGCCCAAAAAAATTTGTCTTTGAAACCCCGTTTCACCACTATCGAGTTTTAATTTTATGTCATGTCCATCGTCATAGACTTAAAAATAAATTCCAGTTTCGCAATCAACGTTCCAAAAAACCTCATTACGGCTCGCACGTAAAGTATATACCCGCGCAGCTGACTGACTGCGAAGACGTATGTTAGCTCGTCGTGCCTTTGGCATTGTAACGGACACTATAAAACGACACGGAATTGTTTTCACAATCACTTGTACACAAACCTAATTTGAGTGTCTGACTGACTGACTGACTGCGACGACCCATGTAAGGCATTCTTATCTTATCTCTTCCGCCTTCGGTTACCTGATGCGGATTATGACATGATGGGGAAAACCCTTCAAACCATTAATCAATGACTGCAAATAGAAAGACACTCTTTCGATATTTTCCAATTTTCCGGATTTCCCTTTGGATTTTTCCGAATTTTCTTTTTTGATAAACTACCTCTAGACAAAACAAAAACAAATCATCTAAATCAGTCAAGTCGTTCTCGAGTTTTTGCGTTACTAACACACGGCGATTGATTTTTGTATATATAGAAGATTACATCGTATAAGTCTATTGTATCAGAATGAGGTTAAACAAGAGCTGCACAAATGGGGTAAAAAATGTAATGCTCGGACATACTTTCATAACTACATAAACTGACATCACTCTCAACGAAAATTGAGTACTTTTAAACAAATATTACCATCAAGCAACGCATTTTGAAGAATAAAATGCATACACAATATAACAACTAACGTTTTTTAAATTAAAATAATGAAATTAAAAATAATAATTAGATTATGGCCCACAACAACAAAATGGTAAATACCGAAATATAAGCTATAATAAGAATCTGATACTATTTTTGGTCATGTAGCGCTGTGAGGTTTGTGTACATGTGTTGACTTTGTTGTAGCCTGGCACTGTAGTTGATTTACGAGTATATGTTACTTAACTAAGTAAAAAATACCGATCATTTCACAAAAATATTAGAAAAAGTACCTATATAAGTTTCATTTATATAAAAATCATGAATCTTTCCAAACACCATGTAATTACGAGTTCGGCCCAGCATTCGTCTAATTATTATTATGTCCTCTTAAGTTTGGATAGTGCAATCTCGCCTTCGGATTAAGCCGAGGTAAATACATTGGTATAATCGTGCTACTCCAGTGACGTAGCCAGGGGTGAGGCTCGAGGGGCTAAAGCCCCTCCCGAAATCTATGTAAATATTATAAAATTATCCCTTGTCTAGAATGAACATTGACAATTCAACTTCGTATAACCTACAGTTAGATCAGTGTTTTCGTTCCATGAGTGTAAATGTATTCCAATATTTGTTTCAAATGTGCTTTGTATTTTTAAACCTGCCTCCCTGCAAATCTTCGGATGGGATAAATCAAGGAAATTGCTCTTGTAAAATGAGAATATACCATTACTAATGTTTGTGATTATGCAGGCATTAGGGTATGAAGCAAACTTTTGAGAACCATTGGCTAAACCAGGTAAGAAGAGTACATTAACCTAATGCACCAAATGTTATTGAAATGCCCAAACAACTGCTTTTTGCTTCTGCGTTTTCTTCAAATTCAGTTTTATTGCAACCACTTCAGTGAATTTATGGTCATAACAGTTCATGCAAGGGACCATCAATCAATTTAAGCAATTACATGTTTTAATTTTTTGTGGTATGTTTTCATGCGTAGGAACGTAATTATAAGTCGCGTGCGGCTCATTACTTCCGTTGCACATCCCGGGAGATTTTAATGGTTCTCGACACCGAAAGGTAAAAGAGGCAATATACAGATTGTCCGGATTGTATTCGGAACATGGGAAATTAATGAGTGTGACAGGGATAAACAGATAAAATGAGTAGGTATGACAGAGAAGAAAAATATCCAAACTTTATCAATATACCAATGGACACTTTCAAAACTTTTCATGGATGCTCATATTTTAAATAAATTAAACACATCTGTCATTAGAAATTTCAAAATACTGTACACGGTAGCAGAAAAGGTTCAAATTATTAAATGGAATTATGCTGGGAACTCAATTAATGAAACTGTAAATTTATTTATAACTGCGTTTGAAAATCGTTCCATTCCTTCACGTTCAGGCGTATCCAGAATTGTTTGTAATTTTGAAGAAATCGGTGCTTAACTTTTAATGACACTAATGACAGCTGATCTTAATTTATTTAAAAAACTTGTATATCCATGAAAAGTTTTGAACGTGTCCATTGGTATATTGATAAATTTGGATATGTTTCTTCTCTGTCATACCTACTCATTTTATCTGTTTATCCCTGTTGCACTCATTAATTTCCCATGTCCCGAGTACAATCCGGACAATCTGTATATTGAATGAAATGAATGATTTGTTGTCGGATTATTATTAATTGTTGTTGTATAGTTTTTTATGCGCAGTTTTGTTTGATGTCTTCTAACTACCCTCAAATTAAATATACGTTACCTATAAATCACCCTGTATACATCATCTGCACTTTGTATCAATAAATTGCTTATTTGAAAAATACAGTAGTAACTAATTTCACTTCCCTATAATAACCTGTAATATATTTCAGAAAACCTACACCGTCCTTTCTCAATTTTGTAGCTTTAAGGCGGCCGCCATTGTACAAAATTTGTTTCGTTGAACTCTTCTCTCGTTCAGGGCATTGTCATTAGGTTAGGCAAGGCATTGATGTGAGTTTTTGAAGATGTTTCCTTCTATTTTATTTGTATCTCAAAAACCGGGTAAAATATGGTTGTTGACAGTGTGTCTCCTGGAGTCAGATTTCCGTCTTTCAGGTTATTTTTAGGTCGGTACGAGTCTTTTCTAATGATGCAGTTCTTACTATGTTATTTTGGATGGGCATGGTAGTGTGGTTAGTGAGTAATTTACTTCTCTTCTTTTTAATCTATCATAAATGTATGTTGGACGTGTATGGACATTGTATATATGGGTGTATTCTCCTGTATTATATTTAGTTTTGCTGATTTTACCTATCCCTAATTTGCGGTCTCTAAAACTGCTCGGTATTTTCTTGTTTCTTTTTTAGAAAATTCTTTTATTATTTTATTTATTGTTTGTGGATTTTGTTCGCTTCGTTTGATAGAGATTGGTTAGTAATTTTTGTAGAGCGGCAATACCAGAGGGAATAATTTTCATTAAAAGAAGCAGCCCTAAAAACCTACGTCTAATAAAATTAGAATTACCATAATATTCGCTAACATCCGGTAAAAATATAATTTTTCTAGAGTACTATTTTACGTGTGCTATGTAAATGCAAATCCTGAATATGTAACGATATATAGCACGTGCAACTTGGTGGCGATCATAAATAATAAGTAGAATTTAAATTCTCTTGTTTTACAATACCAATTCCTTTGATTTATTGTTTCAAAAATACGTTAAGCAAATAGTTGAGTATCAATTATTGTAAGTTAGAACTTATTTACGAGTACTTAACAGAAACTATTTTTCATATAATATATGTATGTATGTGCAGAGGAATTTAAAAAATGCAAATGACTGATGAAAGTACATATTTTAAGAGCAATAGTATTTGGTCAGAGATTGAATACCTCTATTTTGCATACGCATTTCGTTAGTTATAATATTATGACAACCTTCGGTTCTGCAGATACTAATATTAGTATTGCAAACCGATTCCAGATATTGGTATAAAGCTAGAAGCGAAAAACTACTATCTTGTATTTTTTATTTACTTTATGTAAGTAGGTAATTAATAGCTTACTGTATTTTAATCCGAAGGTACTTTTCGGAAAAACAGTGTAGTCAAGATGTTTCTTTCCATTTGTAACTTTCGCCCAATTTTATCGTACAAACACTTGGAAAAATATTTTTTGTGTTAAATACAGACGAAGATAGACTTCAGACAAATATTATTCCATCGGAATTGAATTCTTAATTAATTAAAATAGAACTAATGTTTAACAACTGTTGCCTCTTGTTCTTGTTTGCATAGTGAATCGATCAGGGCACTTGAACGGTCGCCGTGAAAGCAAATAAGGGAACCTTTTCAGCTAACTAGTCAAAGAGGAGTAACTAACCAAAGCAATTAATTTTTGGCCCCTTCATAGCTTGTTTCAGCTGTCTAAGTTTTATCAATTCCGTCCTATTGATGTCCGCTTGAGTACTAAATTACCATTTACGAATTCTGCGCCCTTTATAAGGGCTTTCAAACCTCCGGTTTTGTGTGTATCTTGTGTAGATTTAACCTTTGAATGAAAATGAGGTCGGGAAATAGATCAGCCAGCAAGAGATACGTCTGTATCCAATCATTTAAATGGTTTAATCTAAACCTAGACTAGTCTATCGTAAAAATCGGTTTTGCATAGAAGGTGGGCTACGGAGTGAATTATAGTGATGGCGGCTTCGTTACATATCACTGGAAAATTTCTACGCCATAAAAATATAGAGCATGTGAACTAAAGCAGCGTGTAGTAGTAAGATAGGTTAGCCGCTTACTTCGTAAATTTTATGTATGGGATGCAAATTTTAAATTGAAAATGCACCAACCCGAACGTTACTAACACGCATTAAATTTCTAAATTATTATGCTATAAATTTTACAATATTTCTTAACTAACGCAAATTTGAGAGTAAATTATGTGGTGCGAATTTTTGTGTAAGATTGTTTTGAAGATTTTGTTTTAGGAACCATTTTGAAAGTCTTATTAGAAGATTGGGAAACACAGAATTAGTTTTGTTTTATGTTTAGAGGGTGCACAATTACACGAAGGTAAATTGTGTAGATATGTTTTAGTACATTGATATTAACAAATATGTGCTTTCATTTTGATTTTGTTTCAATTTTCTCAATTTTAGATTGCCTATCAAACTGTATTTCAGTACTAAATTTACAGACCTATTTAGAAAATGTAAATGTTTGACATTAAAAAGAAAAAAAAATGAAGGCTGTTCCTCTACTATAGTCGGTTAGGTCTAGTAAGTAAGTAGGGATCAACAGTTGAAATACTGAACATTTTTTGTGGGTTGATTTAGATCCATACATGGCCGTAAATCAAAAATCTTCCTAGACGTGAATAAGCCCATATGAAATGAGCTTAATCTCATGCAAGGCAGTAATTGCTTAGTTTGAATTTTGCAAGGTCGAATGAATAGACTATACTAGCTGTTTTTCTGTGAGAAGTATTTCATTAATAAATCAACTATTGACATTTTTTCAGCAAATTTGAGATGACATTACTAGAAATTGAAACATTAATCAAAGTGAGTCGTATGGAAACAGAAACGATCCATAAGATTCCTCTTTGTTGCGTTGCTTACTTGATTTGTACTCAGGATGTCTTATTTGGAGTTTGGTTTGTGATGTTTTCGTATCCTTGAGGAAGGCCCATAACGATAACAGTTAGTTCTGTTGTTGACGATGGCAATACATATTCCCTACAATCTTTCATTGTGGGTTTCTAAGTAGTACAGACATCCATTGAAAATACGGGATTTACTAAAAAAATTTAAATTGAATTAGGTTTTGTGTACTCATTACTTATTTTATTAATTTAGTCATCTGTACTCATTACAAAAAACGACAATAAAATATAATTATAGCTTTCTTGACCACGTAAGCCGACGGCTTGTGTGTGGCACAGAGGAAAACAATTGTATGATAAGTGATATAAATTACTGAAGTCACTAACGTAGATAATTCTTAATAATATTACATGTAAGTAAAAATGGTGAAATATAGGGAGACAGATGAATAAAGTAGTTTCATATGTAGTGGTAATTAATTGATCATAAAACGCAGAAGGTTGATTTTTGATCCATAATTTTAATTTTAATTTGAAAGTATTTACAGATTGACAATGTTTGATATTTATGGGGATCGAGTTATATAATTTGAAGCATGCTTTTGCGAGGTCGTCTTAGAAGTTATAGGTAGTATGACATTCAAATTAGTTTCAGTTCGGGTATTGTAGTCATGCATAGGATTTTGTAATATATTTTGGCCTAATAGTAGGTACTGAGTTGGGTTTGTTTAAATAATAAATGAGATGGATAGTAGTAATCTTTACGAAACATAATTTTTATAATAAATTTCTGATTGCGTAAATGACTATTAGCAATACCCCTCCAGCCTGTTATTCCATATCTAAATTATTGACTGTACTATAGCAAAGTAGACGAGTTTAATTGTGCTGTATTTTTATATATTTTTCAATAATTTAAATTTATATATAGCTTTCCTTAATTTTGCAACTAGTTCATCAACATGACATTTCCATTTTAAATTTGAGTCAAAAGATTTTCCTTAATATTTTTTTGTACTAGCAGCGACAATTTTATGGGTACATTGGAATGTATCTTTATTTTATCAATTTTATTCTTATGTACTGGGGTTAAAGAGAAGGATACACATTTTGTTTTGTTTAGATTTAGTGATAAGCTATCAAGATCAAGTTTGTGCTTAATGATTGCCATGCATTTATCCACTTTACTAACCACCTCAGCCCATGTATGACCCCCAAAAACAATTGCAGTATCATCAGCAAATGATATTATATTACAGATTCAGTTTAACTAAATCTTTTATGTAGACAAGAAACAAAATTGGGCCCAGGACTGTTCCTTGGGGTACGCCTATTTTTACATAAATTGCATTACTTTTAACATTATTTACGCGCACATTTGTCTCCTGCCTGACAAATATGGTTCAATTAAGCTATTTGCAGGTCCTCTAATTTCAATGTTATATAATTTTCTACAGAGAGTGAAATGGCTAACAGTATCAAATGCCTTTGAGAGATCTAAGAATACTGCTAAAGCTTTTTTATTGTCATCCAGCAATTGACGCAAATTCTTGGTAAGTTCAAATATGGCATCATCAGTACCCAGATTATCCCTAAACCCAAACTGTTTTGGTGAAAGCACACAAAATTTGTTCAAGAAATTAATTATTCTTAATTTAAGCGTTTTTTCAATAATTTTTCCTATATTACTTATAAGAGAAATTGGACGATAATTCATAGTTAACGATTTATCTCCACTTTTGTATTATTATGCTAGTTTTATAGATTTCAGGAAATTTGCCATTTTTATAACAAAGATTAGTTACGTGTTTTAGGGGATTTACTATATAACGGCCAATTGATGAGACAAATGATGAGACATTTAAGACAACGACAGTAAGCTACGAGACACCGTTATTGTACTTCAAAGGAAATTAATTCCACCCTTGTGGTTTTCTGAAAAACATAATAAATACACATTGAGCATTCAAATAATCAAGCCGAGAGAGGTGTTGTTTCTTCAGCTCAATAAAAATAACTGGTGTAGATTCACACAAATGACTGCCATTTTGAATAAGACCTTTATCCCACCCGAAGTTTTAATGAAATTTCATGAACCATAAAATTAACATTTATGTGGCCCCAAGCTTATCCAGAAAAATTAGGCACTCGCAACTGCTAGAAAACCAGGCCATCTCCGGTGTTTCTCACATTCTCTTCAATGCCTCGTCGGATGTTTATTATATTGAGTATTTGCTGGCAGAATATTTGATGACAGTATTTCGTAATTTAATTGAATATTTGCGTTAGGGCTGCGCGTTCATTCATGATCCAGTCAACATACTGTTGTGCGAAATTGCATTATCTAATTATGGTTCCAAATGGCTTAGAAATGACTTCCGTATTGTTCCTGTTGTAATCTAGAAATTGCTTCTCTGCAGTATGACGTTTGTCGTTTAAGTTACCATTATCACAAATAAACCAAATAGTATAAATGAAATCTGCACAGTATGGTGATGCTGTTCGTGATTAAAAAAAGTTTTGAAATTAACTGTGGGATCGTGTAATACGTCTGTATTTGCAGCAAAAATTGTATCTGATAAAAGAATCACGCCCAAAACTCATATCCAACTGTCCGGAAAGTTTCCCAGCTGTTTGACAACAAATATTAGTACGTGAAGTTTGATCGGAGCCGCGGAAGTTTCAAGGTCGGCCGATTTAAGCGGACCTCCCTCAGCATGTTACTCAACAGCTGAATTGCTACATAGCGCCCTTGTTGTTAACTCCATTTTCCTGTAGGCAACACTCGGAATTAATAATTTAACCGCAGTGCCTCCAAGTTTAAATAACTTTGTGTAATTTTAAACAAACCGTACTACAACGGTCAGAAATAATTTGCATTCCGAAACCGGTATTGATGATTTACTCTAATTCAACTCTTCTTAATAAATGTGAATGTGTACCAACGGGCCTGTTACAAAGGGGACTGCGTTATAATAATACGGACAGTTTTGAGAATAAATACGAGGAGGAAAATTGAAATTCATACAGCATTAAGATGCGTTGTTCCTGAAACCTAAAGTTGCTAACTGAACCGAAGTGGGGGAAGGACGGGGACTTTGGAAGTGGAGTTTGTGGTATCAAGTTTATATCCTTTGATACTTATAGCTTGAGTTAATGAAAAATCGATATTTGCCAAAAAGGGGAACATCCAATTGGGTGATTATAACAATGCCTTCTACTGGGTTAATGTTAATAGTATAGCTGGGAGAGTTATACGACTGATGAATAGCAGTAGTTGTAGTTTTATATCTTTTTTATCTGTTTATGTTTGTGACCTGTTCTTTTCATAATTTTATTTCCTTGTGATAGTGTTGTTCACTTGTTCTTCCAGAGGCTCATGGCCAACCTGGAGGTGTCGATGGCGTAGATTTTATCCCTCTTGCTATTCTAGGTAGTTTTGTGTCTAATATTCTGGAAATGTTCTCATTTACCGAACCAATGCTAATGCCTTGAGCGTCGCATTTTCATTGTGTTCTTAAATTCTTGTCAACTTATTTCGGTGCGGTACGTCTTTCAAGCATTTAAGTATTTGCTTGTGACCAGATAAAGTCTCCACAAATAAGTGAAAGACAAAATATAAGGTGCAGTCTTTGCAGATCATCTGCATTCTCTACACTAATATCAATGTCATGTTTAAACATTTGAATTTTGCAATTAATTTCATTACAACTTTAAATAATAGTGTTATTTAAAGAATTTCCTTGTTTTAAATCTTGTCTTGTCTTAACGGCGATACACATTTTTCAGGAAGACAATGGTTTACCGATGTTTGAATCAGAATGTTTGTATATACATAATTGCTTAATTAATCAATGGTACTAGTTTGCATTTAATTTCATGTGCTTGCTATACCATTACTTTATTCCACATGTATTTGCTGAAGAGGTTTATCACCATCATCATCGACATCAGGTATTAAGGCAATAGGCTTGATACGTGCAAATTTTATAATAATTAAAATTAATTTGGTTGGTTTGTAATTGTAATGCGGCTTTTTACTTAGCCCTATACTTTACTGTACAATTGATTTATATTGCCCTGGGTTCACTAGCTCAAACAGTCGGAGAGGTATAAGACTCTATTAACATCATCAGTGTGGCTAAGGAGAAGCTAATATTGTTTTAGAGTTGCTTGTTGTCACCTGGAATGCTCAAATGGTGCATGCAAACACTACCAGCAATAAAAACCCAACAGTTTACACAAAAAGACATGATCTGCAAGGAAAACACAAATACAAGATAATACATGTACGTAAAACAACAGGAATGAACAACGTCCAAACATAGAGTGAAGGTGTTAATAATACTTTAATTATCTACAAACGACAGCTGGTTCTACTCGCATTATTGCATTAAACTACATAAAAACATACACAATAAAAAGGATGTACGCTACTTGTATGAAAACACTTTAAATAGTGCGCTAATGTTTAACTGTATACTCAAAGTCAAACTCCGATAGGGCGAAATGTATTTGAATTCCGCGCACAAATGAACTGGGCGAAGTTGTCTATTCTTGAAATGCGCTTGTAGCTATTCTGGAATTTAGCTGACGCATACGTTGTACGCAGGTGAAGAATGCGTAACTCAGGGAGGCGTCAAACTGTGCGTTCAATGTAAGCAAACGCGCTGCCTCAGCGGATGACAAAATAACTTCGTACTGGCTTACAGGTATACCCCCGTTACCTTCGATACGCAATCATTCATTGAAGCAATTGCCAAATATGTTGCAATCGCTTCTTATTTCGTATCACGATTTTAAATACGATCGAATCTAGCATTCGGACGACGATTTTGCGGCGTTGACACAACAGCTTTCTTCTGGCTGCGGAAGCAACCTTTAGTGATGCGCTTCAAGTACTTTAATGCCTTCTTAGTCTGTGTTTCCACTCAGGAACCTTTTTGTTCTGCGACGATTACTGCACAATTCGGGAATTTCTGGTGCCGTTAATATCACGCTTCGTACATTGGTTAATTGGCACGCACATGCACGAGTCGTCTGTCTACTTGCGACTAAACCCCCTTGCTCACGACATCGTTGCAGTTATTCATTAACGCAACGTAGCGATTCACCAGTTTTGTGCTGATTATAACTCTGCGTCCTGGAATTATCTGTCTTGGATATTCCCAAATTTCACTCACGCACGTCAGATACACTTATAATGTGTTCTAACGTAACGCATACTAGACATATCAAAAATACGGTTAAGCTTTATTGCGAGCAGTATATAATAAAAATATATGAAATGCATATATTCAGATGGCACGAATGGGTGTGTTATATAATCGACACGGGTTAGGCATGCGGCGTATCAGGTACCTTAGAGACCAACTACTACGGTCATACGGTCAAAGTCCTACTTAGAATTTTGCCGAAAAATTAAGTTGACGCTCAGGAATTGTTTTGGGATTTTCAGCTATACGGTGCAGGCTAGATCGCCACTACTTTGTTGGTGTACATTCGGTTGCCTAAACCACTTTTTCAATATTGTAGAAATCGGGGGAATTTCGTGATTTTTGAAAAATTGCCAGTCTGTAAGGGAGCGATATGGCTTTTGGTGCTGTGTGTTAGATTTTTTTCGAAGATTCACACACAAAGTGCAAAAAAAAAATTTAAAAAAAAAATTTAAAAAAATAATATTTGCGCTGTACGTACAAAGAGGTTACAAATCAAATAAATCAAGTGATGACGCTTCCTCAAGCCGTCGTATAAATGAAAACAACTCACTCAAAACAAGGATCACTGCTGCTCTTGTTGCTTTATAAGATTTTGAAACATATGTTTTTTGAAATTCGGTATTGTACATGTTTTTATCTCAGTAGGAATGGCATTATAAAGTTTTGATATGTTATAGCGGAAAGATCTTTTAAAAAGGGCTGTTTTATGAAGAGGCGGCGTTATTATTAGGTTTAAATTGCGCAATTTTAGATCATGGACATCAGTTCGAAAGGATATTTTGTGAAACAGATGACAAGGTTCCTTAGTATAAATAATTTTGTGATAGTGACAAGCTATTTGTAATTTTAACCTATTATTCATGTTTAACCATTTCAGTTCTATTAATTTATGGGATATACGGTCATATTTACGAATACCGAAGACATAACGTAAGCAAGAGTTTTGAACGCGTTGAATTTGTTTCAAAGCATCGTGATCAAGGCAAGAGCCATACACAGCAGAACAATAAGAAAAATGTGACAAGACCAACGATTCACACAGCATAGCTTTGGTTTTAGTTGTTAAACAGTGTCTGTGAGGATAAAGTAGTTTTAAACTCATATAAGACTTGCGTATGTTATTATTGATATGATGACGAAATCTTAGAGTAGAGTCAAATAAGACACCCAGATTTTTTGCACAGTCTACAACAGGTATATCGACGCCATTCATAGAGAACCTCGCAGTATCTTTGAGGTTATTCACCTCTTTTGTACTGCCAAAAAGTATAATATTTGATTTAGATGGATTAATTACTAATGAGTGTTTGTTGGCAATATCGGATAACCTTTGCAGATCTGCATTAATGTCGTCAACGGCCTGTATAGACTGCGCAGGTAAAAATGAATGATATAGTTGCGTATCGTCAGCATACATTTGTACCTTGCAAGTTTTTAATTGCTTATGCAAAGTGCATGTATAGATTGTGAATAGCAGGGGCCCTAGAATAGAGCCCTGTGGAACCCCACTTACAGCAGCTCTACAGGCAGATGTGGAATCAATGAGGCGAACCATCTGTGTTCTACCTTTCAAGTAACTGGACATTAATTCAACTGCGTGATCACCGAAGCCAATAAATTGTAGAACGGATAATAATGTTGAATGGGAAATAGTGTCAAAGGCTTTACTGAAGTCTAGTAGAGCTAGCACACTTATTTTGCCAGAATCACTTGCGCCTAATATTTCGTCCGTGACGTTTAATAAAGCTGTAGAGCAGCTATGTCCCGGCCTAAACCCTGCTTGCGTATCAGGAAGGATCTTATTAATATTTAGATGTGTTCTTATTTGTGAATTTATAATTTTTTCTAAAACCTTTGATAGGGTAGGCAAGATACTTATGGGACGTAGGTCACTGTAAGATGTAGGATTACTGTTTTTTGGTATAGGTGTAACAATTGCGTTCTTCCATACATTCGGATATTTGCACTCAGTGATACAGACGTTTATTATATGGGTAATATACGGAAGAATGAAAGGACAGCATAGTTTTAACATTTTTGCATTGATTTGATCGTAACCACTAGAATTTGACTTTATTTCCTTCAAAACATTGGACACCATGTCTATGCCGACAGTGTGAAATGATAACTCCGACACTGCATTATCTGTTTTGGAGTTTCTATATTCAGACATGAGGTTTATATCATCTACAGGATCAGGAATGCTATCTAGGAAGAAGTTATTGATTGCATCCGCATTTTGCAATATGGGGGGCAACTCCCTAGACTTCTTGTCTTTAGTTACATTAAGCTTTTTAATATCCCTCCACATCTCGGTGGGACTACAGTTCCGGATTAGGTAATTGAAATAAGCAGCTTTTTCATTTTTAATAGAGAGGGTAGTTAAATTTCTTAGAGACTTGTAGTAGTTCCAATGAGAGGGATTTTTTGTTTTCTTGTAACGTTGCTTAGCCTTATTCCTCAGTGATATTAATAGTTTAACATTATCGGTGATCCATGGCATTATAACTTTGGTTATCCTGACTGTTTTGTAAGGTGCATGAACATTAAATAATTGAATTAAACTATTGTTGAAATATTGCAATTTATTGTCAATATTCTCTATACGAAAAATATTTTGAAACGGAATTTGTTGTAAATCGTTATAAAATTTATCTTGGTCGAAGTCAGAAAAATTACGATAAGTTCTAAAATTTGGTTGATTTGAAGGCCTAGTTATCTCAATATCACAAAAAATGAGATCATGATCTGATAATTGCAGGTCTCCTACTCCTGACTTTTTTACAAAAGACACATCGGATACTGCAATTACATCAATAAGAGAAAAAGAATTATTCATAACACGTGTAGGCTCATTAATAATTTGCGATAAACCCATGGATTCCAACATGTTGTTAAAATAGATGGTAGAAGCATTATATACTTTTAACATGTCAATATTTATGTCGCCCATTAAGATCAGTCTGTCTGCGAACATACTGCAAGTGGTGATCGAAACTTCTAAAGCGTCGCAAAATAGTTTGTAATCAGTGTCAGGTGGTTTGTAGATTACGCCAAACACGAGTTTCTGAGAATTTAAATTTATTTTAACCCACAGCTGTTCTATTGAATTATCAACCGAAATTATTTCAAACTCAAAACAATTACGCAAAAACAAACAAACACCGCCTCCTCGCGAACAACGATCCTTACGTATAACATTGTATCCGTTAATTGATAATACTTCATTATTAACTGTAGAGGACAGCCACGATTCAGTAATTGCCATTAGATCTAGATCCTGACTTAAGATAAAATTTCTCAAATTTAGAAATTTTGGAACAATAGACCTTATATTTAAGTGAGCGGTCTTTAGCGTGTCACTCATAGTAACACATCGAGCTAATACCTAATACTAATGAGCATATTAAATAACATTCTAAGACCTATTTAAAAGTACATGTCGCCAGAGAGGAAGCTACACAAATTAAACTAAAATATAACAAAACTAGTATAATCTACTAAACTCACTAACAAAAGGTTTAAACTTACTGATACTAGAAGCGCAAACGTAAAATGCGGCCTTTCGCACAAAACCCAAAACTCAAGTTATTTCGATGAATAATGTTTCAATGCAAGTGTTGATGTTAATGTTAGCTCACTGCGTTACACCTGATTATTTTTTAATTTTGTCTAGAGCTTCTTGCGTTGAAATTTTATACAAAGTTTTTTTTAATTTCACAAAAATAATACCGTTCGAGGTCCAAACGTTCTCCCTACCAAACTTTTCAATTGATTTATGTAATAGAAGGACCCTCTTTTTTGTTAAATCTTCCACGATGACAGTTTTTGTGCCTTTAAGTTTTCTCTTGTTAGAGTAAATTAAATTCTTAATATCACGCCGAAGAAATTTTACAATTATCGGGGAATGTTTACCATTTTGTCCTGGCAACCTGTGGCTGATGTCGATACAGTCCTCTGGGAGATTCACGCCTAGTTTTTTACAGACTTCTTTCACTGTTTCGTTGGTGTTTTCATTTGGTACTTCAGGTACGCCAAGGATTCTGATGTTGTTTTTGCGCGAGTATTGTTCCTGCGCATCTAAAGTGATATCCATTTTTGATATTTGGGCCTCGAGTTGATTGATCTTCTGCTCGTAGCCTGTAATCAGGTCCTTAAACTGGTGTTGTATTGCCTCGCTGATCTTTGTGGATAATTTTTCGGAGAAGACCTCGGATTCCAAGAGCTTCTCTACGATTTTGTCGGCTAAAGCATCCAATTCTTTATCAGCCATAGCACTGGCTCTGGTGGTACTCATCGTGAACGGAGATTAGTTACGATTATTTCAACACTATAACACAAATTTACACCGCAGCAAGCCAACACGTCCAGCTCAGTCCAGCGCCATCGACACACCTTATATAACCATATTGTTGAATAATCTTTCCAAATACTACTCAAGGCAAAATTTTGTAAGAGAATTTTTTTTGTTAACATGCAGATTATTGTGCTTAAATTTCTCTCAACAAAAACTGCTCAAATTCCACTCGACCTGCGGTTTCGCGGAATTTTTAACGCAGTTTTGGTTTCGCGAAATGTAAACACAATAATTTGCATGTGAACGAAACAATCCTCAAAACATTTTCACCTTTTGTAGTATTATCTTTGAAAATCGTACGACACTCATTAATGACCAATAGAAAAATTAGTTCACGATCCGTAACCAAGACAACAACAAAATTTCTTGGAAATTTTTTGTAGGTAGATCAACCTAACTCTAAGGGTTTGTGTCGTTACGATTTTCTTACCGAATCTGCATTCGAGCATTAATTCATATCCGGAATTTATTTTTCGTGCAGTTCAACAACGTCCTAATTTGACCTCGCATCCCGCTCGTTCAAATTAATACGACGTTGTTGGAACACATTCAAAAAAATTTCCGGAAAGAATTAATGCTCTTATGAGATTATATGTGAAAATTTTTCGATATCTTCGAAAAGTTTAGATCAGCATCTCGTCGTTGTTTGTGCAATTGCTGAAATTGTCAGGTTATGCCAGAATTAAATAGTATTTCAAAAGCAGTAATCACCCGTGGCACCCTTACAACTTGGCCCTTTTCGGGTGTTTTTCTCCTTTGGCTCAGTTGCTAGTTTGGAAGTCTCTGTTAGAAGATTTGCAAGTCCGTTCTGCAAGTAAGTCCGAGTGACTTATCAAGCTCTGCTTGTCATTACGCTATTCAATGAGCGCGTCCCTCGTACATTTTCACCTGGAAAAAGGTTCGAACTACCAGTCCTTGCACTTTTGGGCAGCTTCTGAGCAGCGCTTATGACTTCCTCATGGACGTCCAGCCTTTTAGGATATCAGATATTTGCGTCCCCCTCGTTGCCGAGCTGTTTTTGTGCCACGCGTAACCACATACCCTGAAATACCTTGTGTGAATGCTGGATCCCAAATGTTTAGTTACGGTTGGCGTACGAGGCTTATTAAGTTAGCTGTGATGCTCTAGGTTTATTTAGCATCCTTATACTGACTGTTAATTGCATTGATATACGTTGAGTCCAGCTCTTCGTGTAGCAGACGCATACGACAACCTTTGGTCGCGATAATATAAATTTCGTGGAAGCACTGGAACATTTGAAGCCGTTGCGATCAATTTGAAGCCCCCCCCCCTTTTCCTATGGCCTTGATGCTTATCTCTTTCTTATTCAAGCAATGCGTTCTATTTTCTTGTTCATGTTATCTTACTAGCTGTAGCCCAGGGCGCATGTCGCATTTAAAGTTTCACGCGTTAGTACATTGCCATAAAAAAGCCCAAAGACCACGTAATCGCTATAATATAGGCAACCCATTTAACACATTGGCAACAGTGTTTTGGAAAACTAAATGTGGCAGCCACAGTGGAGTACACTTTTAGGATCGGGAAGCTTATTTTCATGTAAAATGATGAAAAATCAATTTGATGCGCATTGCACAACTGTAATTAACAAATCTTGAGGCAAATTGAATACAATAAACGTGAATTACAGAATTTTATGTAATATTACAATAATTATTGCACAAAAATATATCTGAACAAAACAATTTAATACAAAATAATTCTGATTGATAACTTGCAAACGTATTGGTAAAAACTTATAATAAGTGCTCAAAATGACCACTATTATTTTCTAATCACAAATTAACTCGCCTCCTCATGTTATTAAAGACTTTCCATGAGCTATCTTCCGTTATGTTTCGTATTTCCTGTTAATTGCTTCTTGCAGTTCATCAAGGTTATGGGCCAATCCATTTGAAGTGATCCAATGATGGCTGCTTGACCATTTGTTATTTTTTATTTTTTTTAATATGTTATTATGATATTTGTACATTGGCAGTTCAAAGCAGATTTTATTTTATTTTTATCCTAACCGGCTTATGCGCGGCGGCCATTTTTGTTGAGCAATGCGTGCTAATTTTTGACTTTGGAGATTAGGGTTAACTTAAATATCTTTGGACTGGATTGTGCTAAAACACTGTAACAAAAACCATTTTCTTCAGCAAATTCTCCTTTTTAATTTTGGTTATTTACATTGAGAAAAAAT
Source organism: Agriotes lineatus (assembly GCA_940337035.1). Classification (NCBI taxonomy): domain Eukaryota; kingdom Metazoa; phylum Arthropoda; class Insecta; order Coleoptera; family Elateridae; genus Agriotes; species Agriotes lineatus. The sequence continues at coordinate 38,383 of CALNHX010001777.1, read as the reverse complement.
TAATTTATTCCCTAGATTTGCGTATTATAAAGGCAAAATAAATTCGTACAGGTTAACTTTAATTCGTTGTTAAAGTAAACAAAAGCGCATCAAAATGTTAATGCTTATGACATTTTATTCATTAGTAAAAAAATTTTGATTGGCTTTTGTTTATTTGGTTATTAGTTCACTGGTGAAGTAAATTTACTCCACAAATAGTTATCTAATGATTTACTGATCGTATTGTATGTATTGATTGTGCTTGTTTTCACTGCATTGCGAGTTTCAAATGCACAATAATAATAAAAGCGCCTTGCCGGCTTGCAAAAGGCATAATTAATAATTACAAATTGAAATAATTTTAAAGTAGATAAGTTAGCTCTCAAAATAACTGTTGTTTTCTTGGTGCAAATGAAATGAAAAGTAAGTTTAATAAATAATACAGGTAAAAATGCTCTTTAGTATTACAAAAAAAAGTAAACTTGTTTTCTATAGTTCAAAACAAGCGCTGAATACAATTACTTAGGGATAGTAGTGCATAAGTGAGGATGGTACCTGTGGGGATGTAGAAAAGTGTTTGGGATTAACAGTAAGGTGCTTTCTTTATCCCCTACCGTATACGGAGAATTAAGAATGATAATCCATTCTGGCGTATCTGAAGCACTCCTTTAGCACTAATGCATTTTTAGTTCCTTCGTGCAATTTTCATATAAATGGGGCATTCACCGCATAAAGTAATCTCGTGAACCATGGTACAAGTCTTGTACGTAACTAATTAGCTGTCTTTGGCGTCAAAAAACAACATCGCGCAGGAAACTTCTTAATAAATGCGGGGAGCTTTATCTGCTGAATAACGAATTCAACAAGTAGGGCATCTTGTCGGGACTTAATTGCCATAGTTTTAAAAATACAACACCGGCGATACCCGCTCACGTTACCTTAAATCGCACAATGCATAATGCATACAAAGTTGATGCCACCTCGTACATAATCTCCTGTGCAAAGCTTGTTAATTAGAACCGAGACGTAAGTTCAAAGTTTCTGTGATACACCGCTGTTCTACATACTTAAGGACCGCGAATTCCAAGCATCTCTTGCAGCTAATATATTGCCCTACATACAAGGAAACCTTCTCTGTCAGCAGTAATGGAAGTATAGGGACCGTACTTGTTACAATACAAGACTCGCAATATATTGCATTATGTTGGCGCTCAGATAAATCGTTCCCAGATTGAAAGCTCCGTGTATGCAAAGTTCCATTTTGTAAAAAGCTGCGCTTTGAAGAGCTGTAGCGTTAGTGGAACTCTATACATATTTAAGATACGTTTCACATTTAGCAATCTTCGAGTAAGTAACTTTTGTGACAGAGATGGACGATTGCTTGTCAGCGTAAAAAGTTGCGCTCTCGACGCTTTTCAGCAAACATGAACATCCTGTAAATGGAAATTAAAAAGCTTGCGATGCAGAATAGTCAAATTGAGCTAAAGTTCAGAAGCACCGACTTCGGAGAGAAAAGGAACAATTCGTAGAACATGGCGTAGGCGAAGCTGCGCCAAAGATTTTCTCCTAAGCCAAGCCATTAAAGCAAAAAGTTGATATTAAATGTACTTACTTGAGGTAAGTTGAACCTGATTAAGTAAGTACAAGGAAAATTGCTGCATCCGTGTATAATTTTTCTAGCGCGATTAATGGTACCCATTTTATAAATTAAATTTTATCTAACTCCCTTTTACAAAGCAATTTTTGCACCTGAAAAATTTCATGAATAACCAAAGTAGTTTTATAATGAAGATCTACGCTAAGCACAACATGGGCACAAGCGGGAATTCTCGCAAACCTAAGATTACGGAGGGGTGAATTTTCTCAAAACAATATTGTAAGTACATTTTTCGTTCAGCCTTTAATATGCTAAAATCTGAAAAGGAGGTTGTTATGTATAGGTTTTTATTGGATAAGAAAATTTAATTAATTATTATTTTAGGAACTTGATCAGTGATATCTTTCAGCTTGTTATATAATATACAAATGCTTTAATAAAGTAATTTGCTTCAGAATATATTTTTATAGCTTTATGAAATATATAAAAAGCATTGAATTATTATTATTATTAATGAGCTAATGCATTTCAGTCAACTTCATTAATTATTTTTACATAATAGATTGGTCCACAGTTTTTTATCCTTCTGTACGATGCCCCCCCCCCCCATATTTTCCACTTATTTATTTTCATTAGTTTTAAGTTATCTTCTACTTGATTACATCTTATTTTCTGTCTATCTTGTACTGGTTTTCAGTTGGTTATCTTTATTGGTAGTTTATTGGTGCTCATACATCTGTAACAGTAGTTGCAAGCCGTATTAAAACAGGACGTCCTATACGCCCCAATATTTGAATAATTAACTGTCCTTTGTGTTTACTTAGCTTATAGTCGCGTCAATGAAAACATAAAACAGGCAATCTTCGGAAGTCCTCAGGAACAGTTCCGATTTTAATGATTTTTTTTTAATTTTGTTTTTTTTATATTATCTGAAATCAGAAACCTTTTGGAGCGGGGACGAAATTATTTATATTGTTTAAACAATATGTACGATAATTATGTAGAAAACATATTTTTTATACCATATCCATTGAAAATGAGAAAAAAAAGAAATATTTATGATATGTTTTCATATTACTATTGAAAACAATTGTTATACAGTGTGTCCCAAAAAGTTTTATACCTACAAATGGAGAAAAAGTTTATCTTACATTTCACAAAAAAAAAAATTCTTGATAAAAAGCTCTGCATGACTTGTATATCCATAATCAAGTTCAAAATTTTTAAAACATTGGCTGATATACAGGGAAAATCAAAATTATGATTTGGAATGCGAGTAAAATACGTTCAAACTGTAGTGGAGAGCAAAATGTTCATTGAAATTGTTATTAAGTAGCAAAAAATTATTAGATTAGTGATTTTCTCAGATAAAAAATATAATTTATTTCAATAAATACGTCAGCAATTGTTAGACTAATGCGCAGTACGAAACATCGTAAGATCCCGTTCATAATAAGCGCCTGATTTTGTGTTACTCGTCCTTATTAAACACGTTCTGGATGAGTGCTTTGGAATATCTAATAACTGTCAACAAATGTCAAATGCTACTTACTAACAATTTCAATGAACATTTTGCTCTCCACTACAGTTAGAACGTATTTTACTCTCATTCCAAATCATAATTTTGATTTTCCCTGTATATCAGCCAATGTTTTAAAAATTTTGTACTTGATTATGGATCTACAAGTCATGCAGCGCTTTTTATCAAGATTTTTTTTTGTGAAATGTAAGATAAACTTTTTCTCCATTTGTATAAAACTTTTTGGGACACACTGTATAACAATTGTTTTCAATAGTAATATGAAAACATATTATAAATATCTCTTTTTTCCTCATTTTCAAGGAATATGGTATAAAAAAATTTTTCTACAGAATTATCATACATATTGTTTAAACAATATAATTTCGTCCCCGCTCCAAAAGGTTTCTGATTTCAAATAATATAAAAAAAAAAATAAAAAAAAATCATCAAAATCGGAGCTGTTTCTGAGAACTTCCGAGAAAAAGGCTTTATTGACGCGACTATTAGTAAACACGAAATTCTTAAATTACCCCAGTTCGTGGTTACAAAGTGCTAAAACCAAAAGTTGGTTTACATCTGTAAAGTTTTCGGGATCAAACTGACTGACCTGAATAGAGGCCAATTTGTTTATACAAACATAGTGACTTTAAAATTCATGTGAAACATGTCTATCTTCATATGCGTCAAAACCGGATGCGTTTTACACACAGCGCATTCTTCAAGTACTATTCCAACGCAGCTGGACGCTAAACTCCTTCATGTAGTTCAGGTTAGCTGTGAATTCCTGGAAGTATGCGGAGTACTGCGTCACAAACTGGCTTGCCCTTAAATTGCATTATCCAACCTTGAAAGGCGTGATGCGCGGAAAATTAATACAACCACCGTTGCGGGGAATTACTCTGACGGCTGACAGGTACCTCGATGACTGTTGACGTCACAGATTCATAATTAACTCCTCGAATGCATCTTTATGAATATGGCGTGCGGTGCACATTCAAGACAGCAATTGCTTACTGCAGGCTTCACACCTCTTTTATATATTTCGCCTTAAGGCAGTTTTGCACAATGCACTCGGGAGCCGCAGTAACATCCGTCCTTAATTAAGACGAGTCTGTGATTGTTTTCTTCTCCGTGAAATAAGCTTGAACTGAAAATCCCCTCATCCCGCGATTAGGCTTGAAAGTTACATTTATCGCTGCATACACAAATTTTACCGATGTACGCAATAGGATCGGCTTCACGCACTTTTGATTAATACACTGATAAAATGTATTTAACAATAAAAAGCAAGTTGGTTTTAACACCAAACAGGAAAATATACACTGCAGCCAAAGGATACCAACGTTTCAAATATTTTTCTTTGAGATTTGATTGCGGTCACTATATTTTAGTTTCATATTATTTTATCGATTTTGTTTTTGTTTATGGCGCATTACTGTTCTTATTATTCCATTTCGAATTTGCAGTTGTTTTCTTCCTCTTCTATTAATAACATATAGTTTGAGTCGTATGTAAGCCTGTTTCCATAACTTAATTGTTACCTTTCAGGAGTTTCTTATTATACAATTGAATGCCTTGTAGCATGCTTGTATTTTTTTTATATCTACTCTTTCATTCTTTTTGCTTATCAGGACTGCCTCACCTAAAATGTTTTTTAATCGTTTGCCTCTGTTGCAAGCCATAAACATTGTTTTTGCTTCATTTATTATCAGCCCTGTTTTCTTTACGTATTCCATCATTAGCCTGTTCCAATTCCTTAGAATCTCTTGTCACTATGGCAGCATGATTTGCGTAGGCTATACTTGATAATAAATCATATTTAATAGGAAAATTAGCAAGTCTAGACATTTTATGCTTGGAAAGTATGTAATATTGCATTTGGCAAACCATGAAACAGCGATAAACTAGCTATATTTTTCGTAAATAAAAATGTTTTGTTAAGAACGCGAAGCTTGGTTAAAGAAATGACTGAAAGGCAAAATAATTCTCCATTACGTCATAACCATTGATAGGTCAAATCTGAGTCCTTGCGTATAAGTTTTTGGTGGGTATTTTCTTATTCAAGTTTTTGCCAACTTTTGTGGAACAATAATGTCTACAGGGAGCAACTTTTTGTGGAAAGTTGCAGACTTCCTCATTAAAACCATTTCCGAGTTAAAATCAATTAAATATACCGCGTCACGTCCAATTTAATTTTAACTTAAAAAAGCTTTGAGTGCCTGTTCCAGTTTTTGTATTTTATAGATTTTAGTAATACTAACTGCATATCCCACAGATACGTTAGCTATTTCCAACTTTAGTTTTCTAAGTCAACTGGTAGTAGAAATGGCTAATTGCGCCTGGATTAATATAAACCAAGAAAGTGCAAAATGGCAGCCGTAGTGAATTTTGCAATAAAAACAGATACGGATTTCAACCGCATGCTGTTTCATTAGAAGATGGAGCCTGGTTACTAGCAAAGAAGTTTACACCACAACGAAGTTTTGCTACGGTTTATTTGTGAACCTGCGGCTGCTTACTTAACTTGGGAACTAATTTCAAGTTATTAATTATTAAAGATATGTTTATGCTAGCTGTTGTCAGCTAATAGTGGCACTATTCAGCAGGGCATTAATAATGGTCGGGCTAACAAGAAATCCAACCGCCGCCTTTAATTGCTTTGACAGTTTGCAGACTTGTTCGCTAATACTCGTACATCAGGGAAGTTGTCAGATTTTTTGGATTATATTTAAGTAAACTAGAACTTTTACAATCGGTATATAAATAAATAAATAAGCTTTTATGAACAGGAACAAGTACGTAAAAAACGCTAAATTCTTAAGGGTCGTGAAGACACATTCTACCATCAAAGTTATTGCTTTGGTAACTTCTAAGTTATGATTTAAAGTAATAATTGCTTCAAATTATTTTTAAAATAAATGCAATCTTGAAATCACTCCAATGCATAGTATAATTGCAATCTCAATTTTAATTTTTTCCTGATCATTTAATATTAATGTGTTTAGTATGGAGATGTATTTGTAGTAAAAATCCTTTTCACATTTATAGCAGTAGGTCGGCTACGTTCCCCATAAAAACATATGAGAAAAGTTCTTTCCTGAAAAGTTCTCAGGTAGCTGATTATTCTAACTACTTCTGTTATCAGCGTGAAAATGTAAAGTAAAACTTTCCCCTAATTAGAATAAAAATTCTGGAAGCACATCTCTTAGGCAAAAGTTTCAATTCAGGTGAGGCCTCGATCCAGTTTTCGAGATATTTATTGCTACCAACTTTGGATTGCGTCCTTTGAAATCTTTGTTCCAATTAACCTACATTCCTTGAAATGTTGGAAATTAAGTTATTGTCCCATTTAACAATTTATTTGAATGCTTTTATGTAGTAGTTACATTATTCATGATACTCGCCAAATGAATATTCAACATTCTGGTTAAATGCGAAAATTGGTTTTTGTTTTGTTTTAGCGTATTGCAGGCATTGTTCTCGCCCAGAAAAAATCCAAAGCTTTCTTTGGGAGAAGAATTGCTGTTCAGGTGGCTACGCGAACACAATAAATCAATAAAGCAATAATTACGGACTAAAGAGGCTATAAATAATCAGGGAAACTATTGTATTTTACTTTTATAAGCCCTCCCGAGGCCTGATTTTCGAGATTTATATACCACTTTCGCAAATGCATCAGGAATGATTTACAAAGCATACGCCGTATCGAAGCTGTATATAAGATTTCTTAGATTCTTTTTATCCCAGATACGTGATGTTAAGGCGATTGTTCGACCCACGACCTCCTGCAAACACATAAATGCAGCTTCTGGTTCTGACTTTAGTAGTTCAATTTAATCAGTTGCAGTTTTATTTTGTTGTGTTATTTTACGTTACGACAACGTTGCTGATTTCGTAAATTTTTTAAACTAAATATAAAATATTATCTCTTTGTACCTCAAACTCTTAAGATTGATAACTGTATAATAATTGAAAAAGAATAAGGTACAACATAAGAACCACCTCAAGCTTATTATATTCGCCCACTTTTCAATGTAGACCTTTTCAATTTCCTCTATTTCGTTGTTTTGAGGTTTCTGGATAAAGTTCTCACCTATTATGTGTCTCTCTTCTTTGTGGTCTTCCAATAGCTTTTTTTCGTTTCCCTGCGTTGCTACTGTGTGATTTAGCTATACTCGTATACATGTAGACGAATACCAGTAAGAAAAATTGCAGACATTTTTAAATTCAAACTTGAGTTTAGATGTTCATCGTAAACCAATTATCGCTGTTATTCTGCAAGTTGATCCAGTTCATTATGTTTGTTCAGTATGAAAGGAAATAGTTAATATTCTTAGAATTACGAAGTAATACTAATCAAAGTATCAGCACTCTTATACTACTTAATATAAAAAAATGTACTATTATTATTATTGATGCACTTACTAAAGGTGTTGTTGTGGTTCAAAAATACCTTTCATGTACCTTAGATCCGTGCTCGGTGGCGCAGTGGATGGAGTGCCAGGCTGGCAATAAGTCCTCGGTTCGAATCGGGTGACCTTTCATTAAGATAAAATTAACGTATCTTTCCACTGAAGGGTAGTCTATAAGGTAGAGTAACAGGACTACACACAAAATATATACTCACACGTAACTTGGAGGTAGCACAACGGGCTTACATTGAGGTCTAAGTGCGTGCGAATTTAGTTTACTTCCACCCAAAAAGTCAAAAACAACCTTAGATCAAATAGTATTTTACATTAACCATCGATAAAGAAATAATTTTAAACATAATTTGAACATCCCGAACCTTCTAAACCACAAAAAACATTATTGTTACTTTTGTCTAGATTTCTCCTTATTAAGTTTTTGAAAGCTTTTCAAATATCTCCATGGTATTTACGAAGTTAATCTTTCCAGAAAGCTGTTTAAAAATACTTTAAATGGTAAAAAAACATTTGGAAATGCGTTCTTCATACCTTCTTAACATGAATAAACAAGCAAATGTAATACTCGCTAATTATTTTTCTGTTACCATAGTAGCTAACTCTTTTCATTTAATCGTATATTTTTTCAATCATTTATCTCCCCTAAATTTGACGAGCCGCTTCGTAAGCAAATCTAAGTTAAAGGTGAACGACACAAGTATATTAAAACTGCAAAGTTCTTGCACATGCGGTCAATAACTTACCTACCACAATTGATAAAGTACGTTGGTGACCAGTTGCGAACTAAAGGTGTTATCAGTACCTATGTAGTTTTTGTTGGTTTGCATATCAAAGAAATGTTTTTTGCGTTTTGCGCCGTTAAAATATTATTCCATAGACGGGTACGCATTTTTAGAGTAAAATTGTTTTGATTTCCAACTCAGTTTTGTGGGTGTTTTCTATAAAATCATAAATGGAGAAATTGTTCAGTTTCGCGAGTTCTATTACGGATTAAAATATTTGTACTCATATCCATAACACACGGTATATTGTAGTGATATACATAGGGGTATAAAAATAAATTTTAGAAAGGATTAAGGGAGTACAATAGTAGAATATAATCAAAATCTATTTAAATATGAATTGGGAATGTGAATAATTATTATGCAATTAGAAAGGAAAATAGAATTTATAATTGAGTGGAATATGGCTAATTGAGAAACAGATGGATTCAAAAATAATATAATATTTAAAAAAAATAAGGTTTGAAGGAAAAGACAAATACTTAATTTAATTGAAATAAATTATTATGAATACTAGGTAGAAATCAAATATTAGGAGATAGAATGTAAAAAGTTTTAATTATTGAGAAATAACAAATTGGAAGAAATGTAGCTGAACTAATTTTGGTGTAATTAAACATATTAAAATAAACCCTAGTTTTTTAATTAAGTAATGTTTGGATAATAAAGAGGGTTAAAAACTAAATTGGGGTGGTGAGATAAAAATGAAATTTAATCGAAGAACCAGTAAAGATGTAACACTAAGGACGCTTACAAGTATGTGGTAAAAAAACTAATCGAAAAGCGGAATTAATCTACAAATGTGAATAAATGGAGAAAAGTACTAAGTCAATTTTATTGGAGAATTACATTTGACATCATATATTAATCGAATTGGATTACGTCAAACTGTTTGGTGTTAAGGGAGAGTTTAAAAGGAGGACTATTGATGATTTTTGAGGCTTTCACGGCCATTGTCATTAAGTAACAAACGACTTCCGGGATTGGACCGTGTCATGATTGAGATCGAAGAACTCAACGTTTCGCCCACTTTCGTAAAGGGCTTCATCAGGAGGAAAAAAGCAAAAGAGCACGGTAATTCAACGTGTTAACCACGCCAGAGGCGAAACTCTTTGCAAGGGAAGGGACAGAAGAGCACGGTAACTCAACGTGTGAACCACGTCAGAGGCGAAACTCGACTGACTATCGGAAGAAGAAAGGCGAGAATTTATAAGCAAGCGCCGTCGCGATTCAGCAAATGCCGTCGCGGTTCAGTGGCGGAGGGCGGGGCTTAGAAATTAACACTTTCCACATAGAAGGAAGGGGAAAGCCTTCGTCCCGATTGAGATTATTAGGGTGTTTGCAAATCTCAATGGCTTCGCGAATCTTTCTGCTAAAGAAGAATGGGGATTTGCAGATGATGGAAGTTTGATGGCAGACTGTATATCCCTAGCACGGTAACCGTTATTCCTAAGAGCTTTCCGGCGATTGATGGCAGACTGTATATTCCTAGCACGGTAACCGTTATTCCTAAGAGCTTTCCGAATGTGATTTAATTCAGCATGGATATTATCGGGTTGGGATATGGAATAACGGTTACCGTGCTAGGGATATACAGTCTGCCATCAATCGCCATCTTCATCCACGGCCACCCAAACCTCCAAAACCCGATCCTCCTGCAGCAATAGTCTTTCTTCCCTCTTTTGCTTTTTTCCTCCTGATGAAGCCCCTAACGAAAGTGGGCGAAACTTTGAGTTCTTCGATCTCAATCATGACACGGTCCAATCCCGGAAGTCGTTTGTTACTTAAGGAGGACTATTGGTTGAGGTGGCACATTTCAGGAAGTTGGTAGATGCGGTGTTGGAATTAGGTGGCTGCAGATTTGGTCTGTTTGGTTACATGATGTAGGGGAAGTTTGCATTACTAATTCTGGACAGTTTGGACATCTTGCCTGTCAGTGGAACCTTTTGTTGCGAAAAGGTAATTAAGAGGTTGGATTCGTAGGCAGAGGGGAGCAGGTTGGTCGACACCCGGAACATTGTTGAATTCGAGTGAAATGTGGGTGATATTGTGTAGTAAGGTAATTACTAGAAAAGGAAATAAAGACTATAAAGGTGAATTAGTTATTACTTACTGATTTAATATTTTTGTGTACTAGTGAAACGATCTGGTATTTGTAATTTAATTTTAAAATCTGTTTGACATATCATTTGACAGAAGTTATTTTGACTTATAAATCAGATTTCAGAAATAAGAAATGTAGATAAAAGGAATCCACCCCTGATTTTTCAGGAGCTTGCACAAATAATAATTATTGATATTCAAATCATAAATAGGGCAATTTTAAATTGATAAAATAAAAATATAATTCATGGACAGATTAATATCACTATACGTGAAGGTATAGCAATATGTTGAAATAATGCACATTTAATATTACTAACTGATTAAAAATTGAATAAATTTAACGACGGTGCACTGTTCATCCTTAAGGCAGCAGACGTAGTATTGGTTGCCTATATTGCAAAATGCTTCATATGTTTCTCTTATTGTAGTTAACGTCTCTAGTTTTTTTTGTAGGAAAAGGGGTTATGGTTGAATTAACTTTGCGACCGTGAAGTATCTTTTAGCAGATAATAATTCACTTACAAAATTTACAAATATAATTTTCGTCACTTTTTCTGGGAGTTCATTTTTTCCTCGACTAACCGCTTTTTCTCCTCCGCTGCGTGCTAGGATGACAGTGATGAATCTGCATTTCTCTGGTTTTTGTTGACTTTACATCCCCCTCAAGATCAGCTGTCTGGCTATGGTAATGGGAAATCTGCGGATATCGAGCCGGCGCCTCTTTCGGATAGTTGTACAAATAAGGGCTGCGGTCACAAGCAATCACGGAGTAATTACGAAATAAAGGTTGAAGCGAATGATATATTTAAGTGAACGAGGGGAGCCTAAAACGCGCTAATAAAACACAGTTACTAAAAGGGAGCTTAAAGTAATTTGTTTGACGTTGGGGCGTTTTACTTCACCGCTTAGTTGTAAGCCCTGTTTGCTTATATAGAGAGGCGAACCTGAAACGTAAGACTAAGTGCGTTTTGCATAAATTTGACTAATCCATACTTCCCGGGATGGTTTTAGAACATTCGCTGCAATAATTGTAAGACGCTAGGTGAGGTACGTTTCGGCGGAATAATTCGTTACGATTGGCGCTTTCGGTTTTTTTGACTATCCGCGATCCAGAATCCGCGATTTTATGGCTAATAGTCTTAGATATACCGTAATGCTAAGCTCCATATATATGAATGCTGCGAAATCCGGATATGCAATCATCATTTACACAGCGATCAAGCACTGAACCCGCTCAGGACGATACGCATCTTGGCGATGTAAAAATTTATGCTCCATAAATTCAGTTTGATGCTTTCCATTTCGTCTCAGTTCGGGAATTAGGAGCGCCATGGCGACAACTGCATATTTAATATTTCAATGGGGGCCGCATAAATCGGGGCCGCCTTGAAACACTAAATGAATATATTATAAGGTATATCTAATCAGCAAAAATTGTTGCCCGCTTTGATTTACTGCTCGTCGACGTTGTCGGATTTTGGAATCTGTCTCACGAACTTCTTTAATTCCATTTATTTAGGTTGACAAGCGTCGCTGCTGTGCTTTTGACGTATGGCTGGCGTCGACACCGACAGATTTCTGAAATATTTGCCTTCAGCGAACAATAAACCAGCGATAAATGAAGGGTCAAAAACGTATTGCCAAGTGGAATTACACGTATTTATGCTTTGGGAGCAATAAAGCGCCAATATTGCGGCGTATATCGAAAATATTCCCGGCTTTTATGGTATGCTTGTTTTTATTTATCGCGAAATGAAGGCTACTGGAGCGTTTTCAGGCGCTTTCGATATGCCGCCACCTCGGCCGCCCGTTAATTGATATCCCATAAAAGGTGGCGGCCATAAATATATTTTTCCTTCTTCCCTCGATCTTTTCCATATTTGATGTTGTGCCACAGCCTAGCCTGAAGCAAAAAATGTTTCTCAAATCCAACCCTGACACCTACCCACCCTCTACAGAAAATGTATGAATGTATTAGAGGAATTAATTTCTAAAAATACATTTACCTCATGAGCCATGAGTGATATTTTTTTGTTTTCTCTCTTCATAGAGTTATAGACGCGTGTAGTAACATTTACTTTCAAAAAGTACATTCTTACAAATTACAGAAGTATTATTAGCAAACACTATTTCAAATAAATAAATAAATAACTATAAATACTATAAAAAAGATAAATGGTTCCATATAATCGAATTAACAATGTGATATAGGTACACTATAGCCTGCTGATAACCACTGCAACCATAGCAAAAATATGTATATGCAAATAAGGTTATCTTCTTACCCAAAAAATAATGATGGACGTAGATTTAAAAATCTGGTGTGAAACACGCACACAACTTCCTTTTACAGTGATCTTATAATTGGCCAAAAATTTTATTTTAAATTATTTAAGCATTTGTCAAAAATTTTCAAAAATTACAAATTCTACAAAAACGGTACAAAATAGAGCGTTAGGTGAAGAGACAAATTTTCTCTAGAATTTTAATCTGAATTCAAAAATGTAATAATATACCGGGTGTTCTATTTAAAATAGGAGTTAATTAAAAAAATAGAAAAAAAAAACAAAAGAAACCCATTTTAGAAGTATTCAACTGGAAAATCACCTATCTCACATCAATACACATCAAAAATGTAATAAAAATGAGAAGTTTGAAAAAAATCGTTAGAGCCGTTTTTGAAAAAATCGAAAAAAACTGAAAAATCACAAGAGTAAACACCTACTTCCGGTTATGCGATTTTCTTCAAAATCTTGCTGTCTCATCTACATAGTACACAAAACTTATATATGAAGTTTCAACGCCATACGTCTTTTCGTTTTTGAGATATTCTGTTCACAGACAGACAGACAGACAGACAGACAGACCAATGCAAAAAAATATGTTTTTTGGGTTCAGGGGACTCTGAAACGTGAAGATCTGTTGAAAACTCAATTTCGAATTTTTGGGGTGAATCCAATACTTCCTTTATTGTAAAAGGAAGTAAAAAGGAATAGTTCGAACGATTCATTTGAATTGAATATTATTCGTCTCAGGGTGTAGTTTTCTGTTATGCTTGCCATTGATCCAAAATAGAAAAAAGTTCATGTTTCTTTCGCCGCTTATACATATCCAATGATATACATAATTCAAATTTTAACTGACTGTGTTTGTTGACGACGTTAAAAGCGCAGCTGACTGTATCGTGGTTTTACAGATGGTATGATAAAAAAATCTGTAAAAATGTTTTTACGGAACTTTCCTCGCAAGTACGGCTACGAAACAAGCACAGATATCTTAATGTTGCCAATAATACTGAAACAGTAATGTGCAATACATCAATTTGCAAATAAAACACCACTGTAGCCGGTGGAAATCGAACTCGGGTTTACAAAGATGACGCGCCTAAGCCGAAATTTAATTCTATTTTTCATTATACCCGCTACTTATATTTTTACTGATAGAAATTTAAAATATTAATAAGATATATTAAGAAGGTACTATGACGTCACTTAGTTAGAAGGCCATGGGATGATATAGCAGACACTAGTGGTTTATTCACTATTTCCAGTTTTGCGTTGTTTTTATTAACAGATTGTAAATCCATTGAAACAGCCTTTAATAGATGCACCATAATAAAAAGCTGGAATAGAATGCAATGAGAGATGTGAAGAATATAAAGAAATAATGCAGTTTCACCGAAATATCAAACTAAATGACAAAAAAATTGGTAAATTATCAAAATCACCAATTAAAATATTATTTCATTATTACTCACTAAATACAGGGTCTTAAGTCTAAAAGCTCCTCTAATGTTTTTATCTCAATAATCCCTATACATAAACGCGTGTTGTGCCTACATCTCTGCGTCATCTTTTTATCGGCACCCACCGGGCGGAGTTCGTTTGCGCTCGGCCGGCGTGTCACCGTATCCTTTATAAAGCAGCGATAAGCAAGCACGATAGATGCATTTGCATAGGCGAGCGGTGGAAGCGTTTGAGTATCAATCGGATTACGCCTGAAAGCGCAGATTCGAATCCTACCGGCTGCGATTACAAAGTGTTTTCTTTCACTTTTTCAGCGTTAATAGCAACAGTAATATTTTTAGCTATTTTAAACACTTTTGTTTTCCATATTAAGACGGCAAAATATTGTCGTCTGTAACTCTTTTATTTCCATTTTGAAGATGCAAAAACACTTAGACCGAGGCCACATATATGGTTATCTCAAAAGCTAGAATTTTTTATAAAACAACGTTAAGCATTTCAGGAAAAGTTCTGAATTTGTAGTAAAACAAAATGTTTTGAAAAGCAGGCGGGCAACAAGAGACTTAAAATTAGTTAATGTGATTTTAGAAAATGATACCACAAGTGTGAGTGAGAGTCAAACGTCACTTGACCAATTAGTTATTTTTACATAGGAATCTCATAATATAGCATCCATGGCTATGATGACTGCGATAGTGCTTAAAAGGATAAATTTAAACAATTGAAGATAAATCGACGTGTTTAAAACGGTAGAAATTCCTTGTCTGAATTCATAAATAGTTTCTGTTTCGCATGAAACGTCAGACGCTGCAGTAAATCTGCTATTTTTCTGCCTAGTTAAGCAACAGTAATTTGGCACTGAAGTTTAGCTTTTTATCACGAATATGGATTAAGTTGTCGAGGCCCGTAGGGCCAAGGCAAATAAACAACATGAAATACATTTTAACCAACTTTTGTAGGTTATGTTGACGTCGGTTGACGTTTACTTATCGCCCCGCCGCGCCACTTACAAGAAGTCCTAAAACAATGGATTACTTCACTGCTGATTTCTCGTATTTTAATGGGAATTTGGACGTTTTTCACTGCCGTTTAAAAAAAAAATACTATTAACTCTTTTTTGAAAAATATAATGCCTCCCCCCGCCCTTCTTCCATGCATATTTTGGGTACACACCTGAATCATCACGGAATTTAGTGGTTCAAAGAGGAAGGACTTGACGAGAATAAAAATGGTTCCCTGCAAAAGCTGCTTTAGTTTACGCAATTCTAATTAAGCAGATTATGTCTCCCACTAGAATAACTAAGCACTAAGAAGGGTTGTCATTTACTATTCAAAAGCTGTACCTGCTTACCTCCTCAGCAATCTTGAAAGCTTTCCATCAGAAAACCGCCGTGCTGCGTTATTAAAACGTAACGCATGCACGTTTTTCCGGCTGCGTCGGGCCTTGGTAACTCAAATGGGTTGTTTTATTCGGGTCTTATGGTCGCATTCCGCTTTACAGATACTCCTGACTTTCTGCTTATAACTATATGTATAGGGTCGGAAAAGTTAACACTGGGCCATTACGTTTTATGCGGATTCTTCGAGTTAAGTTGTGTGGCGGCGGCTGGCGGGAAGTGTCTGCAAGAAAACTTGCAATTACTGATGATGGCGTTTGATATTGTAGTTGGCGGGGTAGTTTTAAATTTTTATACCCTTTTATTAGCTAACTGTCTTTGTTATAAACGAGTTTTTCAAGGCTCTACTTTTTATGTTGGCGGTTGTAATAATCTCGCCAAAGCCAAATGAATTCTTAATTAAAACTGCGAAAAAGACTCGGGCTATGATGAACACGAGCGCTTTACTCCGCACAAATCCATTTCTACTTACAACATTGCAGAAGTTTCTGCTCCGGATTAGATTACTGAAATGTAATTGATGTACGTGTAATCGACTCGACTACACAAAATCTTACTGTCTTCCCGAGCTTCGATAATGAGTTTTTATGTGGCCCAGCATTTCAACTTGGTGAAATAGTTTGTGACTATTGAGCAGGAAATTGCATTGCCTTAATTTCACAGTATAACTGCTTATACGAGGACTGCTTAAAAAGTAAGTAGCTTGACATAAGCAACCGACCATTTACAGAAAAGTACAATCATTTTACTTGCTGCGTAACTATGTTCTTTGAGTTCACTTTGCCCATTATTATTATTACATCCATACCGTACTCTGCCCTGACGTCGTCATATTTCTAATATTATGGTTGTTATGATTCAAATGCCTATAAAAAGCGATATAGTACATTTTATATACTTTGCAATAAATGCAAGAATATATCAACATTTATTTATATAGCTGAATAAAAACGCTTACATTTTTCTTTGATAACTTACACCAACAAGCGATAGGGAAAAACTCACATTTTTAAGTACATTGTTAGGACATAATGGTGTACATTAAAGTTCAGGAATTCTGGATTCTCTTACTTTGACTGCTCGTTAATGACATTATCTTAGACCCATTCAAGTGTTACAAATCAATTGAGTTTCAGTTTTGCTGGCGCCCTTCGATGCCAGTTACTTATATATACCGGATGAAGCTATTTGCTGTCTTGTGGTGTTATCTATCTATCGCTATCTTACTATAATTCTTGGTATTACATTACAGTTCTTCTTTCGTTTTTCATTAAAGTACTAGTAATCCTCATATATCAACAAGAACATTGGTGAATAATTACTAATTAAGAGGAGAGTACAGATTTGTTACGTCTTCATGTAGATACCCCTGGAATAGCTTTCACTAGGAAGAAACTTAAATTCAAAGTTATTGCGTCGCATGTAGGAAATATATTTTTTGCACTCATGATTTCAAAATTCATATTTCCCGGTCATTCCCGATGCGCCGAAAATGACTTTTCCCGCACCGGGGTGTTTTTTACTTTCCCACAAAAACTATGGCAATTGTGTGTTCCAGGGGCGCTGTAAACGTCAACAAAAGCTAACAGGTGCTAGGATACGTATAAAAATTTAGTAATTTGTGCTGCCAACTCAGTAAAGTTGTAAAACACTAAATAATATTTTTTTAACTTTTTTAAATATTTTGAGTTATTCGTTACAAAAAACATTGTACCTACCTCTTTCGGGAAGAATTTTCCCGAATTCGCACTACATGCAGCACTCCCTTCGGTCGTGCTGCAAACAAAGTGCTCATTCGGGAAAATTAACTTCCCGAACTTGTTAGGTAAATAACTATTGAATAACCGCCTACAGACGGTGCATATTTCGATATCACCTTATTATTGAGCCAATTTGTTCAAATGGAAATAACAGGGGGTAAAGGTTTCAAATATGGATATTTTTTCAGGAATTTGTACCGTGTTTCTCAATCGAGTTTTTTGTTATACAGTTATTAGAAACTATCCAAAATATGCACCTTCCTGGATTCAAATCGGTCGCCATGCATATATTTACATACTGGCGACTTACCAAAAGTTTGGAACCCCTCCTTCGGTCTGGAGTTTTGAATACGATACCGGGAAGGCAAGGTGATAAGGGGCTCGCAAGCACACTCAGGCATGTAAACAACTACATTTAGGAGTACGTGTTCGAGATGATAATACTTATAGAGGGTTTGCGGTCCGTCGGGTGCACCTACGTAGCATCTAGTAGAATATATCAATCTGTAAAGTATCTGCAATACGGATGCGTTATCGAACGTCTATTAGTCGAATGCTAACTAGCTCAGTGAGCTCCGACTCCTGTCAGTATGAATTGCAACAGCGGTTGCCGTCCCCGCAAAAGATCAACTTTACAAAGTATTTGTGGAGGCTGAGCATCCCATGACTGTCCGGGTGCGCTCCGGGATCACTGATAATAATTGATTATCACTGAGGCATTGACTCAAACACAAAGCTATCTAAAATCAATTCAGCAATATCAACAACGAAACCGTGTTCAACGCACAATCGAGCTACATACAACGGCATGGCAAAGCTACTGCAGCAATAACATCTATTACATACCTAATTATTTCAGCCTTTCTATTAATTAGCATAATTACTACAAATAACTCTTCAAAAATCACATCAGATCTGTGGCGTTGGAATGCAGCCCTTGGTAATATCAAGTTTTACATCCACACACGCAGGATATAAGCCGCTAACTGACCGCTAAGCCTCGAGGATTTTAAAAGCTGGAATAACTTCAGGATCGTTTCAATTCTTACAAATATTTAGACCGTAATATATTCGAGTGGTTGATTTATTCAAATGCTTCTAATCGTAAAAATACTAATAAATGATGAAGTTATTATATACAAGCAACTGAGGGCGCAAAAGTAAATACTACAACACCTTTAAGTTTGCCCTGAATGCATAATCTTTAACTATCACAATAAATGATGCATATACGTTAGAAGTTTATTATTTACTCGAGCTTCTATCCGTTGGTTATAGTTTCAGTTAATAGATAAGGTTTCTTAAGGACGGTGACTACTAAAGCTATGCCATTCAATTCTTGCAGACATTAGTTCATTTAACAGAATAATCGATTTTGATCTATCATTTTGAACATATAACATTATATAATGAAAATAGCTTGCAGGACTTATAAGATTATGCTTTTTCATATTTGCAACGGAAAAATCGATTCTTTATTGAATTCAGTTCAATTTGGAAATTATTATAATACTGGATAAAATCGTATCATCTTACAATATGTTTGAGTGAAGATAATGTCATTTTTAAATTTTAAATAAATAGAGTTACATTGATTATGTTCAATTTAGTTCAGTTCACAAATTATAAATGGGGCAATAGTAGTAAAATTGTCATTATAATGAATTGTTTGGATCAGATAAGGACAAATTCAATAAAATCGACTCATCTTTGTAACATCTCTAAGTTTTTGTAATAAAAAAGGGGTTAGAGATTCCCCCTCGAAGCATTCGTGAAACATTTTAAAAATATTTTAAACATGTTAAAAACAATCAGAATTTGCCGTTATAATACATCATTTTTAGGCCAGACCCAATTATTTTGATGAAATTGTATAACGAAATAAAATTAACAAACGTTGAAATCCTTTTATAATATTTTATATTTAAAATCAGTTGTTTAGTCTGTTCAAATCCGCAGTCAATGAATTCTATTAAATCTAAAATTAACATAAACTGTTTGATTGGGACCAGGAAACTTGACAAACAATTATAAGTAATGGTATTTAATCCTTATACAGGGTGTTCCGCAACTCCCACTAAAGCTTCAGGTAGCAGGCTTCGGTAACATATGAGAACTCTAAAATTACCAACAAAAACTCTTTACAGTATCTAGTTTACTCAGACGAACCTTTAAAATTTGACAACAATGTTAGGTTAGGTTTGTTTAAAGAATGTACTTAACAAGAAGGCCGTTTGGAAATGGCAAATTTAAATGTCCTAATAAGTGTTATTAAATCTAGACGGAAAAATAATGCACATTATTACTTACAAAATTAAGTAATAAGCAAAAATAATTCTCAATATATTCTTTGGCTCAAAAAAAAGTTAGATTATTGTAAAACGTTTTCAAAGTGCCCCCCCCCCCCCCCCATTAGCTTCGCAGCGCTTACGTGCACGCACAATAATTCCATCTTGAACACGCTGCAACATTCTGGGCTTAATGGTGGTAGCTGTTCGTTGATGCCGTTTCTTGTAAATGTAGCTTCGTTCGTCCATAAGACATTGCTTATAAACAAAATATTTCTTCTATGGATAATTTTTTTACAGTTCTGTGTTCACCTTTTATGATAGAAACTTTTACCTGACGCTTTAGTGGGAATTGCTGGACACCCTGTATATAAACATATGTTGTGTCTGTGTGCTGTGTGTGTCACCTTTTATCGTCATCGATTGGGATTACTTCGTTCAAGATCGCTTTTTATATCGTTACCCTCTCATTCATAATACAACGATAAGCCGGTATGTTAAATTGCGTTCCTGATGGAGTGGTTAAAGCGTCTGAATAGGAATAAGATTCCGTCTGCGAGCGCAAGTTTTTCTTTGCGAATTAATGCAATTCACATTACTAAGTATTTTGTTTGACAGTTTCAGCCTTAGTAGAAATGAGATATTTTTAGGTACTTATTTTGTACATAATTATGAACACTCGTCAGCGTTATTCGATTTAGCAAAAGTTTTTTTTTGTACGCCTTCTTGATTAAAGACGTTAAAAACGTTTTGTTCTCTTTCTAACTTTTTTATTTACAATTCAATTTGAAAACAATACTTAGAAGGCCCCCTAATCGGTGGGTTGAAAAGGTAGTCCTGTTGTGCATACGTGTCACCTTTTCATCGTCTCCAATATTGGTCTTCGTTTTCGATTGGGCTTACCTTCTTATCTTATCTTATGATGTGCGTGCCTGCGCGTGTCAATTTTCTAACTGCTATGTGCCGGCAAGTATACTTTTATTCGTCATACCCCTTCTTTTTATTTTTTTAAGTTCTTCTTTTGATTTTTGGGTGGTGGTAAGCATGGTTTATTGTTACACAAAATGTTGCTTATGAAATAGTATGAGTTCTAATTTTTGAAAGAATGTAATTTTTTTGCATCTGTTAGACGAAGTCGATTCGAAAAAAGGTACAGCTTTTTATACAATTTAGTGCTTTACATGGAAATTTAGACATGATACAAGTATTAAATCTATTGTACGGATAGCTGGTTGTCTGAGCGATTCTCTTTAGTCATGCAGTCGAGTGGTGACATTTTTAACTGATTTTCTTAGTAATATTAGCCTCATTTGTTGCATTAATTTTAGAATAATAATAAGCTACATAGTTGAAAAGTGTTGGTAAATTTATTAAATTATTTCGAATTAAACCTTGCCGTCAAGTACGATTTCACCAGTTGTTAATAATTACCGAGCACATTCGCTTCTACTGATTATCCAATCCTTGGCAGTATTGACTTTAGGAACTCCAAAAAGTAACATCTACAGCGTTCAGTTACGAAAGGGGCTATTTCGAAACCTCACATCGCTTGTTTTGTCTCGATAATTTAACGGGCACACAAACTTTGTCGAGATATGACTGGAAGTTGTAAAACCTCGGAATTAATAAAATTGTTTGAAGTAGTACTTCAAAGTTGGGCCATAATGCCAACACAACGCTTTCGTCGCTTGCAAGGATGCTCAAATTCGCCGGTTCCATCAGCAAGTGTGAAATACTTGTTTCGGGCAAACAATTTTCTGCATTTGGCATTGTGGCAGTATTATAATGAGCGCGACCTCGCATCTTGCCCTTCCGGAATGGCTCACAATGATTCTGGGATTGTTTTGCCTCCGGCCCCAACTTTCCGGGCCCGGAACAAAAACGGCGTCCACGGGGTCAAACGACGCGTGCAGTGTGGACGAAGTGTGAAGGTACAGGACAATAACGGATTTAGTATAATGGCCAGTTGCGTTTTGATGGTTGTAGACCTACGTGGTATTTTAATTCCGAACTTGGCGAGGTTGTTTGTTTCCTTTAATGTGCCTGTCGTCTCAGGAGCATATAAGAGTGCTTCTGTAGTTTATGAACCGTGGAAATGTAGTTATCAAGTTGGATATTTAATAATGTACAGGATTAATGCCCTAATTCGCTTTGGAATCCCCGCAACAGCTGCTAAATGAGGGATTGTTTATCTCCTTGTTCCTGCAGAATTATCAGGCAGAGTTGTTTGAACATGATGTATCGTTCAACGTGTTGCCTTTATAACCTACCCAGTTTTTTTGTCAGCTAGAAGTAGTTACGAGAAGAGAACGTTTTAGATCTGTAATTAACTATTATGAAGGTTTAAGTAGGTAAGGGATTTTCGACGAATTTAATATTTACTGTTTGTAATGCTATTTTGCTACTTTAGTGTATCTGAAACATTTAGAAAACATGCACGATTTGAAGAAATCCAAGTTTCTCAATTGATTAGATGATAAAAAGAGGCCGAAAGATCCTTTATTCCTTTTTGTCCTTAATGCTGCTTTGGAGCTTTAACGCTTTTCACAAGGCTTCTTCTTCGGTGAATCGTCTTTGCCCTAGTCTTTTATTCTTATTTGGATTTCTGTGTAGTAATTTCGCGACATAATTGTGATCCGCAATTGTAACATAGTTGAATATATAGTTCAATTAAACGATCAGTACTTGAATAAAACAGTAAATTCATTGTATTAACTTATAGTACAATAATTTACACTTTGTCAATAATCGCTAGTCGCTATACTAATACGAAACTAAACCAAATTTTTCTAAACATGGTATAAATACTACTTCTTATCACAATGATACAAACAAGCAGTTACAGAGATTGAATGACCAAACCATCTGTGGAGAATCCTGATTATCAGCTCTGAAATCAGAGGTGGGATTAGCTGTTTTTATATTAACTGTTTTAAAATAGTATTTTCTTTTTATTTGTTATATTGCGCCATCTAATAAATTTGTTTACTTTAGCACTACACGATTTGAATTTGATTCTTTTCTTTTGTATTGTCGCTAAATAATAAGTTTTTAAAAGCTCTAATGTTTATCTTACAAAGTATTTTTTTATATATTCTTCATTGTTTTATCGGAACCCCCACAGTTTTTTCACCTTTTAGATGTTACTATTTATATTTAAACTAGGAAAATCCTCATTTTTTTTATTGATTATTAAAACGGTTTGTACTTTATTACTGTACTTCTTTTTTTTTGAGAATAATAATTGTTGCTCCCATTAAGGCAATAAATACGAGCATGTCCATCAAACAACTAATTTATGTTATGATTGTTAAATGTCCGGAAAAAATATTTAGTTGCAATTACTTTCTACGAAAACTTCTTCTAATTTTGTTTTCAAATATATTGTGTTATTTTATGTAAAGTTTACAGTCGAATCAAAACTATTCTTGGTCAAGTGCGGATGCGGATTCTTATTTCATTCCAGAATGTACCATATTATTGCAGTCAGCTGTTGCCATTTTGCCTTAATTATTAGACATTTTATCTCAATTTGGCGACACAAACTCAAGGGATGATTTTCCAGTCACCATTCTCTTTTAATTAAAATATATTACGATCTTCTGAGAAAACAGGTTCGGCAATCTGTACAAATTATTTCTAAATAATCAAGAAGAAACTACAGAAGCTACTGCTGGATCTAGTATAAATAATATAGATTATTATGTTTACTTTATTCGAGGGAAGTGCTGATGCTGACATAAATTTGTTTTTTGTAAGGGGAACAACTGACAACCCGAATATGATAACTTAATGTCTAAGCATTTAATTCATAAAACAAACATGAGAAGTTCGTAGATAGAATTTATATTACTATTTAAGGGTCACTAAAATTCGTTTTTTCTTATTAGATGGAAGCGATAGAACGTCTTTCTAAATCACAGACGTTTTCAAACAATAGTGTGAAGAGTGTTTGACAAAAATACATTGCAATATCATTCACTGCTGAAGATGTATACTGATCTTTGTAAGAATATATTCCTGTATCTGCTGGCTTTAATTTTACTTAAATAATAGTTATTTATGTATTTAGTGTATAAACCTTAGTTTTATGACTTGAGTTCGAATGTTTCGGAACAAGACGTAGAGGAGCACTGAAAAAAGCCGAGCAAAATTCCTTTTAGAGGAAAGGCAATTGTTTGAAATTTCAGGCAGGTTCTATCTGTGCATATTGCCAGACAATCATTCAGATTTGAAACATCACGTTTCTATTTATAACATTTCAATTAACTAACAAGAGAAACTCGGAAATCAAGCAATTACAGAATCAAAGATTTAATGAAGAAACGTTTAACGGAGGCAAAGAACTGCTCATAGTAATAAGGTGTGTTCAGAATGAGTAACCTGCTTTCCTTATAAGATGCAACACAAACATACCTACTTGGGGCAACACCAGGGACCAAAAACAAGTAAAGTACTAGCACGTGAGCAAACGAAAATGAAATCAAGCTTGGCTCTGAAATATTCGTTTTATGAATAATATGTTGGTGGCACTGTAAGTCTATGTCAAATTCGAGGTTAGCAGGTTAGGTTTTGCGTCATGTGTGTCAAAACTGACGAAAAACTTAACCTGCTAACCTCAAATTTGACATAGACTTACAGTGCCACCAACATATTTCTCATACAACAAATATTTCAAAGCCAAGCTTGATTTCATTTTCGTTTGCTCACATGTTATTATAATCACAAATCAGAAAATTCATACAAGTTAAATATTAGAAAAGGAGTTTAAATTCCCATCACACTCTGGTACTATGCAAACTGAACATAAAATCAATCTTAGATACCGCCAATCGTGCATTATAATATAAAAAACGTCTACACAAGAAGGTAAGAGTCAATGGTACAACAATGGAAGAAAGCGTAGCTATAAGCTATAAAAAGATATCGACAAATATCATGAAAGCTGCAAAAGAAGCTTCTGGAATCAGAAACGTAAACGCGAATGCAGTATATAGAAGAAAAGCCCTTGTTTGTAGAAGAAATCTCTAGTATTAGAAAGTTTATTTAAGACATCTACTTCTTCTTCGTCTTGACATAGACCGAGAGCCTGTAACTACAACGCAGTGTGGTTTTCTAAGCCATCTTTGGCCTCGGCCCAGGAAGGTGACTAGCATATTCCGTCGAATTATCAGGAAAACGCCGTTTAACAGGGGTCACGACCACTAGCAAATATGTTGATATGATGGCCGGACAGCGTTCGTTGCAAACGATGTCCGGGTGTAATGGTAAGGTCCAAATTTATACCTTTAAGACATCGAAACAATAAAAGTGAAAAGGAATAAAACATATAAAAGCAAACGGGAATCATAGTGATCGAGAAAATCATCGAACTAAAACTAGATTTTTTCACAAAAGATGAATGGTTTGATGGGACTTGGAAAAAGTGTGTCGAGGGAAGAAAAGAGGCAGTTAATAAATAGCTGTAAGTAAATACCGTAAGTAAAGAAGCATGAGTAGAGTAGAGTAGAGATTCTAGGAAAATATGTTCTTTAATAAAATGTATTAGTCACCATCATGAAGCTCTTATTGCAACAGAATTTAACAGATTAGGTAATACATGTAAAAGAAGAACAACAAGGATTTAGAAAAACAGATTTTCGATAGATGCAGAACAGCAATCGAATAGAACAAAGCTGCCTATATGTACTTTATCGATCTCACTATGACTCTTTACATGATTAGGTTACAGGATGTGCGGCAAATACTAAAAGAACCTAACAATACCTAACAATAATACAAAACATCAATTACGACACCACCATTAAAATTAAACACAGAGCACAGAGCACCCTCACAAGAGAAGTATCGATCGGAATAAGACAAGGAGATAACCTTAGTCCGACTGTATTCAACCTTATAATAGATGGAAGAACAGAATTCAGCAAAAGCAAGGAACCGGGTATAAGTTGGTAAACACAGAAATTACTCAGATGAAGCGGTACTAATATCAGAAGTGAAGATGAACTACGACGCCTTCTATAGAACTTCAACAACGAAGCAGAGAAATTTCATATGGAAGCCTCAACACCTAAGACACAATATATCACAATAACAACAGAACTTACACGTTGTAAATTAGTATCCCTATTGGAAAATTATCACATGTGACTATTTAGGCACGAAAGTATCGAGTTGTGGAGATCTGAGCATAGAAGTACTACACCACATTAATAAAGCAGTAGTAGTATCAGGCTGTCTAAAAAGAGAACATTATAAATGCAAGGTATTAAGAGCAATAAATGGAAAAATATTACTCGATCGAGTAAGAAATGTTCAGATCCGAACAACATGTAACATTGTAGTTATCGTGGGATGCGCATAGGAGAGGCGCAGAAAACAGTAAAGATACCCATAATAAACAGGCATTTTCCTAGAATAAATAGCAGAAGAAGAAGAAGAAATTTATTAAAAATTTGCGTATAGAAGTAGAGAAAAATGAGAGTAGTGGAGAATATCCTGCAGCAAGTGACGATATAAACTATGTTACGGTATAAAACTGTTTTTACGACACGTTGGGGTACGAGAGTGCCACCAAACTTATCACGCCCGGGAAACGTCACCACTTGCCCTAGGATTCACGATAATAGACTCAGGGAGATGGGCGTGGTCCTACGAACCGGACGCAGTAGGGACAAGCGTGACGACGTATACAGGGTGTTACAAAATAATAAGGAGCTACGGGATTCGGAATTTGAGCCCACATCTGACGAAACCCCAAACCAAACGGGATCGGGTATGAGTGTAGCCTTGGGACTCCCCGGAACCGACAGCTGGAGAATTCGAACCTACGTTGACGCTTACAAATTCGTCAAGGATCCGCTTTACACCAATCATACACCAGTCGCCAATCGGGACGCAACAAAGAAAATACAGCGGAAGCGTTAGACAAATAGAGTTCTATTGTTCTTCAGACACATACGGTACACAAATAAGGACATAAACATTAGTTAGTTCGCAGTGCGTAACGAAAAAGAGGGGGGTGTTAACAATTACTATTAACTAGTACACAAATATGATAAACAGACATTAGTTAGTACACAAATGTGATGCGCTTGCATATGGCACTGTACATTGAGAATCTATTCGCACTGCATAATGAAAAAGGGGTGTTGTAACAAACGTTAGTTAGTGTACAAATATGATAACAGACGTTAGTTAGGACGCAAATGTGATGCGCCTGCATATGGCACTGTACAACGCACACTAAATCTAGGATAATACCTTCACTTAACTTCACCTGTGGCGGTCGAAGGGAGTCCAGCTTGGAGTTCGGCGGGTGTCCCAAGACTACGAAACGGGGCGAGGGCTCCAAAGAGCTCGAAGCGTAGACGTTGATAATGAAGTCCCACAGTTTCCTAATGAAAAGCCACGATGCGACCAGAATAATCGACAAGGCTCGCACGCAAAATTTGACCAAGGGTAAACTCTCTCAATTTAATCCAACATACACATAGGTGGTTATATTGGCACGACGGCCCATTCGACGAAACAGAAAACGCTTGGCAATTCTACGGGAACAAACACTGCTGCGACACCGGGAATACACAACCTAAATATTAATAACGGGAAAAACAATCTCGCAAGCGCCCAGCGGACGCCACCCCGAAGGGAAGACGCCGCTGGCCGCGGACTTTAGAAACCAAACTACTCTCTTCTCGTGCCGGATGCCAACTAACTGACTAAACCACGCCAGGCAGCCCAAGCGCTGCCAAAACGGGACGGGGGGAAGCGCGTCTGATCCTCGCGCGGAACACATGCAACAATGGAAAAGAAGACTGCAAGCTTGCGAACTCGCTCGCACTCAGGGGCGTTGTTTGTCAAATTCAAGTCGCGGAATATTCTAGAATGCGTCTGCAGACTAAATCGATATTTGAAACCTAGCCTGCCAACGAATATAAGCAAATATACAAAATAAGCGCCTTTCAAATTCTACGGAGGCGAGCGCAGCTGTGTACGCTATAAGCCATTAATTGCTTGCATAAAATTCGATAAGCTTAGATTAACAAGCGGAAAATATGAAAAACCCATATACAACTGGGGTCGCAATTTTAGAAAAATATGTTCGTACAATTTGAAAATGTCCTGACAAGCAGTGTTTTTATTTTTATCAGTTGGGAACCATAGGTCGCAATGGGCGTGCTAGTTGTATTAATTTAGTTATATTTGTAACAATTATTTATGTAGGTACCAGTATTGAACCTCAACATTCGAAAATAATGCAAATTTTTCTGTTTCTTTTGAACAATGCATATCTTTACTATTTAACCCATCTTCTCACGTCAAACAGTTGACGATTAAGTAATATGTCTCCAGCTCAATCAATTTTAATGGTTACCAAATAAGCACAGCAATTCATACATCTATTATCGTTAGAGACGGAATTTAATAATAGCTTCTGTCTATTCCAACCGTTTTCGAGAAAATGGATTTGATAACAAATTATTATTAGGTTTTTTGAGAAGGCTCATACGTTTCTTCAACAAAAAACAGGAAAAGTAAGGAACGTTGTTAAGTTATGCAAAAATATTGGTTGCCTCTTAGAAAGACACCGTAATGGGAAACTACTTGAACGGTTTTAGTGCTTACTTCAGGTACAGAGAGGGAGCAACAATATTGCATCCTAACTTAGTTATAGCAACAGTCTGGATCGTCTACAACCAATTAACACAAGATAATGCGCACCGCTCTTATTACAGGCCTTCTTTGATGTCGAACGTAGAGGAATAACTCAAACAAATTGTCCTTTGTAACTTCAAATCGCTTTAAAGTTTCATAATTGCCACATTCCTGCTGCTGTTGCTGTAGCGGCCGCGGATAGTTGACTTTAATATTTTTTCGGGGGTTTTATTGAGACGCCCCTGAGTGACAAACGCGGCATAATATCCCGGGCACGTCCTGGATTCAATCACTACCAGTTTTCTGAAAGAATATAAATGTATACCTACAAGAGCTGCGTTTTGAGAATTTTTCATGATTCGCAGTTCCTAACAGGTTTGGTCTAACGTACGTATCTCCATCATTTCGACATTAAGTAAATTAGCGAAATGTGCTCATTTGCAGAAAAGCTGTATGGAATTACTCAATTACCAGGTTCATACTGTAGTTAGTTTTTATTTTAGAAGCGAAGCAGTTTCATTTGTAACGTGCAGCCTCAGGTACATGGACGCACCGAATGTTATTTATTTTTGTTTTAGATTCCAGAGAAGCTCGGGATAAAGTAAAATAATATGACAATTCTAGAAAAGCTTACATTTCGTGCTTGTCAGATAAATTCCAGGGAATTCCTGATTTACACAAATGCCACTGTAAGTGGTTGTGGATTCGTAGGTCGCAGTGACAATACGTGGTATCAGTTTCGGAGTCACGAATTATTTTGGTGTGTCAGGAAGGATTTATGTGTTATCCTGAAAAATTCCTTCCAAAGGCCATCCCGACGTTATTCCCGAAAGCGACGTCGGTCGGTGCGAACTTAATATATTTTGAGATCGTCCAGCGATCTTTAGATTGATGTCGCAAGAAAACTGCAGTAAATTGCTTATAAAATTGGGAAAACTTCCAGTTACACGAACATATGTATTTGGTTTTTAAAAATGTCAACGTGATAAAAATGAATTCAAGCATGCATACATTTTTTTAAATAAATTGTTAGATTATTTCGAAGTGGTTTGCTTGGTATACGAAGTAACATTAATAGTTGCATTTTAAACAGTGATAGTACACATTAACAGCATACAAAATAGGCAAAATTACCTTATATGTTTATCGTTTTTGAGAAACAGAACTGATTTTTGTAATTGCACATGCAGCTATGGAATTGTGAAACGTGACCACTTGACCAGAGGATGTTAAACTGAGACTAAATCAATATTAAAGTCGAAAAAATAGGTTTTATTGAAAAGTGTAACAACAAAAATTCGTTATATGCAATAAAATAAAATATTATAGCTGTAATTCATTAAAATTCCATACAACTGTATTAAAATGCTACATTAACTAAAAAAAACTAAAAGTTATCCTTTTCCCAATGAACGTTATTGTTGTATTTAGAAAAAAATAAATGTTTGAGATAAGAATTCTACTTATGCTGCAGCATGCAAACTGTGCTTACCTTACTTTTCCTAGAATTATCATTTTTGTAGAACTATTGCCTTAGATTTATTTCTACTAACTCAAAATGCTGAGGCATTAGTTTAAAATCTTCAAATTTACATTAAACCCCACACTTTTTTACTTTAGAATTTGTTACGAGAGTTTTTAATTCATTTCAGATTACAGTGATTGCATGGACATATCTGTTGCTCGACTAGTTCACTGCAAAGGGAAAGTGACTTTTTAATACAACAAACATTCCCAGGAGAGTGACGAGAACTCAGAAGTGCAAAAATATAGTCGATGGCTATATAGTGTAAAACAAAATCACGTAGCGGCCAGGTCATAACATGTTTACAGTGACTAAAATACATACTTTATGGTAAAACATGCATCAAATACATACAGCTTAAAATCGCAATTATTAACACAGTAGGGTGCAAGCGGTACAAAAAGGAGGTCGAGGAGCACATGTTGAGAGCAATAAAGATTGGTAAAATGATTCGGTAAAGTTACATAACACGCCAGCATCTAGCTAGGCCGCCTTAATATATTCACAAAGCAAAGTTTAAGGATCTTTACAACTGGCAGCAATTGAACTTGGTTTTAAGTAGGGGTAAGGGTAATCCACAGAGGAAATGTCTGGGCATCATAAGGTGGCCAATAACGTCGCCTTCAAACGAAATTTGCATAATTGTGAGTGCAATACAATTCCTGGTTCAAATTTGCATGAGGCACGCAAAAACCCTGCCAATCAAAGCGACGGCTCAGCGCGTCTTAACCATTTAAAAAGCGGGCAGCGAAATAATGCACGAAATTAACGCGTTGTGAGAGGTGGACCATATACGTGTTACGAAAATCACATAGAATACGTTGCTATTATTTCGTACAGGCACGCTGTTTGAAAACACAGTGTTTTTAAACGTCTTTCTCGCTTAGTTTAAATACTAACTGGCAGCATAAACCAATACCGTACGATACCAGCTTGACACGCCGAAAGGTCATTGTCATCATTACCACATTCTTGTTTTGTCCGCTTTAGTCATCAGCCTAACAATCGAACATTTTCTGTTATATTTTCAAAAGCGGAATTTAATAAAGATTGTAAACGGCTGACGGTATTGCATTTTTCAGCATTAATTTCTGTCCAAGTGTAAGAAGTGCAGTTTCGATGTGGAATTGCCATCCACATCGGTGAAGTTATGGAAATTTGTTGTTGAAAAAATTATTATCGCAGTCAAATCAAAAAGTGTCTTTTTTTTGCAGACTCAAACTTCAACCTTATAAAAGGCACTAGCCTTTGGTTGAAGTAGTGGTTGTTTAGTTGTCAATTTCAAAGAATGTTGTCACATTGTCGCATCTTATAATTTCCCATATCTTAACCAAATTGAATAAACAAGGTAAAACTAAAGGTTCGGGGTAATTTCAATTCCCCAACTGGGGGCGGCCTGTTATAGGTACCTTGCGTTCATCTTTAGTTAAGAACGGGAACTATAGGATTGATGAGAGGAAGGAGGGGTGGAGAATGAAATAAAGGCCATGAAAGGTGAAGGAGTACTGCCACGGGAATTGAACTTACGACCTCCCGAATGCTAAGCAGACGTGGTAACCACTAGCTTACAGAGCTCGGTTGAATTGAATAAACATCTGATTTTACTGTTCTAAATGTTAGATGGTATATTATAGTTTTGCTTAACAAATCGAAAATAATCACATTTAACTATGCTGGTTCATTTTCTAGAATTCTTTAAATGTGGGACCACAAGGAAGATGCACTGGTTCATGACCAGTTTATTCTCTGTTCGTAGCTGAAACTTTTGATTATTTTTACTGTCTACTATATTCTCACCTCTTCTCTCGGCAAAATTCCTTAAAATTTGTTCTATTCCGTCTCCGCGAAATTAATAATTTTGATAGATTTTTACCGATTGTGATGATAATAATTCTAATGTTTTACCATTAACTTCTAACTTCAATACCTTATCACTAACACCTTTGAAGACAACGTATACCTAGTAGTTGATTTTGTAATTGGCAATTAAGATACTACAATGAATATTGGTAGAGAACAAAGCTTTTATTAAGTATGGTTAAAATTAATGTAGTGTTACGTACGTATTTTAAAAATTGTTAGTTTAAAATTATAAATACTTAATATAAATTGCCTATTACATATATTGTAACTTCTTCATTTTTGAATCATGCAGCGATAGGCTTGTTAGATCATATTAATAAATTTTAAAGAAATGAGATATTATTATTATGTTAATTTAAACCGTACAACTTTTTCCAGATGTTACGTGAATAGATTCCCTCTTATTATTTTCACGTTATTTCGCTTTTCCGCAAAGATGAATAAAGCTCTGATTTGAATCTTTTTCACTAATCTCTTTCATTTCAATCTTTCTATACATTTTCTTTTTCAGAATCTCTCTGAAATAATTTGTGAATGTCAAATTGAGGTTGGGAAAAATAAGCCTATCTTATTAAACAATTTTAAATAAAAGCGTATGTTGCTTTTTGCTTGATTGAAATAACTGTAGCTACTCGTATATCTAAAACGTTAGGAACATACATATATTTTACTATTTTTCTGTCCTCGTGTATCATTATGATAATTTAATGCACGCCATTTGAGCACATCTTTGTAAGCAAATGGGAGCAACATTAACGACGTAAATCACATGGAATTCTGTGTTCGCCGTTATTGTTTTACAAAAGTAATGATAGTCGTTATGGTGCTTGTTTAAAGTGAATTTGAACACGTCCCAAGTGGAAAATCCTTTTCTCCTCCTGTTGCCAAAGTTCTTTTGTTTCTCGTTTAGTAGTGGGGCTCTAGCAGCTTCTGCTTTATTTTCCACCGCATATTGATTTAAAGCAGAACTTACCGTATTTGATGAAACCTTTCAACGAAATAAACGGTGATATTTTCAAACTTACAAATGTCATTCAGTTCATTGAAATATGCCAGGAGGAACAAAAACCACCGGCCTTTGTAACTTGCTCGCTTCGCGTGGGTATTATGTCGTAGCAATTGGCCTGAAAAATTTTTGTGTCGTCTGTAAAAGTTCGACTTTTCACCGATTTCACAGTGATTTGGTTTGGGCCGAAAGGTCGGCTTGGAGAACTTTTCAGGAGCCGCTCTCCCATATATGCGCCACTTTTTTCATGAAGCCTGGTGTAGTCTCGTTCGGGCAAAATCAACTTTCGCTCATACCGAAGTCGTCCAGGGCAAAACAATGGAGCAGCTAGTTTTCTCCCGAAGGGGTCGTATCGAGTCCCAGCTACTTTGGGATTCTCAAAGTCTGTACCTGCTGGAATTTAACTTGCTAATAGGAAGGCGAACAGATGTCACCCGTTGTTGATGTATGTGTTATTGATCGGTTTCGATATTGCGCGACACATTTATGATGTCAAGTTGCCGCGACGTGGAGTTACTTTGGATCTTGTTTACATTTATGAGAGTGTTATGCAAACCATGCTGGCAGTAACGCCCCAAATTGTGATTGATTTATTGCGCAGTTTTCTATTTTGTGGGTTGGTAGTTTATAGATGAAATTTTTAAGGAAAAATATTGGTAATGCATACAGTTTGATCTATATTACATGTCAGTTGGATTACGAGTACAGCGTAATCTAACGTATACTGTGATGGTTCTGTGCTTCTGAAAATATATTTGATTTGGTATTTGTATTAAAAGATGAACAAAGCTACTTTTATTAATATTAGTTAGATAAATAATAATACATTTGCAGTAAAGTTGTGTTATTTATCTTATAATTAATAAGTAAAGCTAACATAGGAACCTAAATCCAGAATGGGCTTAAGCTTACAATTAACTTCAAATTATGTTCAATGAAAGGTGACGATGTAGCTAATTTGTTTTCTGTTCGTTCTCATAATATGATAGGTAGCTCGACGATATCTAACGTTGTAGCTGTACAACCTGAAAGAAAAAGACAATTAAAAGAAGGTGAGATTTAACAGAAAGTTAAAGCAGAGTGTAATAAGCACTGAAAATAAACCAAGCCTCCTGATTACGCAGAAGAAAAGCTTCAAGTAGTGGGAATGTGAAGATACCAACGGTAGTACCTGTTAACGAAACATGTTTGGGTTAACACTTCCGTAGGAACAACATACCAAGTTGTGATACTTATGAGATAATTAAGGTTAAGTGTAGGAGCAATTTGGATGAAGAACATGACTACGGACATGAACATAAGTGTAGTTCTAGAATTTGGTGTTCAAAGGTGGAGAAATTTACATAAATGTGTAAATCTGCACACATTGTTGAAAAGTCCAACGCTTAAATAACAATGTGATACATAGAATCGTTTTTACTGTAGATCGAAGTGCTAGTGTTAATTTTAAATAAAATATCGGTTTTTAGTATGCAATTAGTTAAAGTTTGATATAATTTTCTTTAAATCACCAGAGTGAACACCTACTTCCGGTTATGCGATTTTCTTCAAAAGCTTGCTGTCGCTTCTAGATAGTACACAAAACTTATATATGAAGTTTCAACGCCATTCCTCTTTTCGTTTTTGAGATATTCTGTTCACAGACAGACAGACAGACAGACACACACACAGACAGACTAATGAACAACAAATATTTTTTTGGGTTCAAGGGACTTTAAAACGTGAAGATCTGTTGAAAACTCATTTTCGAATTTTTAGGGTGAATCCAATATTTCCTTTATCGTAAAAAAAAGTAAAAAGATGTGTCAGTTACACAAATTAATTAAAATGTTCTCTTTACAAGAAGCGGCAAATGGCTGTTGCGTTTTATTGGGTTTGTGTCAATTAGAGCATTTTCTAAATAATAATTTTACGTTTAAAATTATCCAAAAAACTCAATTTTGATTTTTTTCATAACTAGGAAAGTAAAACTAATGATGTAATAACTAGATGTGTTTTTAAATTTTGAAAACAACTAGAACATGTTTATTAAACTTTTTTTAGATTATGAGCAAATAACTACGACGCATATGTTTGTTATAACTTCTCAAATAATATAAAAATATTGTAATAAAACCAACTCCTGCGAAGTACAGAGATGAGCACACTAATGACCATTGTAGGAAGAACTAGGTTGGATAGAATAGTGAACCAAGAGATTAGGGAACAATGTAATGTTGTCGATATAGTGAAATTCGCGAAGCATGAAACGATCATGTATACAGAGCTGACGATAACAGACTAATTAAGGGTAGCAAAGAACTCGACACCTCAAGGATAGAGAGAGAACTAGGAAGACCACAAAAAAGATGAGCGGAAAGCTAGCTTCTCAGCAGACTGGCAATAGTTGTTGTTAACCTATTATGAAAGAAGAAAAAAAGAAGAAGTAATAAAAATACGAACTGTAAAAGTATGGTTATATTAGTTGTGAATTTTATTCCGTAGAGTATCTTTTAAACAAGGATACCTAAGCACACTTTTAACTTTTTTGTTTGTAAACCCATATACAAGGTGTCCATTTTAAAACACCGAATCTGAAAGTTTTTAAATAGGCAACACATAATGCAAACACCTCTGGGTTTACATTTTTAAAGTGTTGTATTTAGGGATGGTAAAACCTGTTCCGCTAAGGGATCAAGTGCACTTGATCCGACTCCGACTCCGAACTAGGTGCAAGAAACTAGGTTCAGTTCCGCTCGCGGTCACCGGGAAATAGCAGGTCTCGCCATACGCTGGAGCGGTCGGAGTCGGATCTCGGACGGGTCTGCACCTACAGTCGCATGTTATGACTCAAATGTTAATGTAGGGGACGTGATTTTGATTTGAATCCGACGGCTCCGGTCGGAACTTTTTGCTGAGTCGTGTATTTCAATTGTAAAAGATATCTTTGATTGCATTAGCAGGACATCAATAACTATTACAATTAAATATGTCTATTACAATTAAATATGTCTATTACAATTTAAAATTTTGAATGTTTTCCCTTTTTCTATTTATACCTTACAGTAGCCTACATGGTCTATGATTTTGGCACAACACACGAGGCATTGCCATAACGATCCCGCAATTCCGAATCCGAATCTGAAATTCCTTGCGTAAATTATGCAGTTCCTAGTCAGTTACGAACGATTGCAAAGTGCAAACCGCAACGATCCATTTCCATTCCGATTTCAAATTCGACGTCTTTGCAGTCCGAGAAAGAGGAGCGATCCGATCCACTTCGTAGGAGCGAGAGTCCGGCATTTCGTTCCACAGCTCCGCCGCTCCACGCTCCTTAGCGCTGGGGCGGTTTGGCTTAGGTGCAAAACGGTTCGATTCATTGAAGGAACGATGGATCACTCCTAGTTGCGCGAGTCCGGCATTCCGTTTACAGGTCCGCCGCTCCGCGGCTGGCGCGGTTCGGGTTATAGGTGCACAGCGGTTTGATTCATTCAAGGAACGCAGGATCAGGCGACCTACTCTTTAAGGAACGCCGAACCAGGTGCACCTACTCCGGCAAACGAACTAGGTTCAAAAGAGTAGGTCCGGGAATTGACAACCATCCCTAGTTGTATTGAAATGGGACTGTTCTTAACTTAGTTACAAAAATACTTTGTTTTAAAATTATAGTAGACTTGCACTTGCACTGTGTGTTGCCTATTTACGGAATTTCAAGCTCGGAGTTTTGAAATGAATGCTCTGTTTTGAAAAACCTTGCAGTTTCCATCATCAGAGTCAAGATTGCTCTGATAGAGATGTATGTATGTGTGTATTATTTTTGGGGAGACTTACGTCTAGCAAGTAGGCCTTTATAGGCCCTTTTTGCCAACCCCATGAACAAGGTCTAGGCATGCAGAGTACCAGGTACCTTTGTCCTACTTAGAATTTTGCCGAGACTAAGGAGTTCCAACCTTAGCAAGGGATCTTTTACATGCTACACATCGTAGTAACATGGGACCCACGGCTTTACATCACTTCCGAATGATGGCATTCTGTAGAGGCTTTCATCCGCATTTTTTAATTTTTTAAAAACTTCACCGGGATCGGGGATCGAACTCTCGACCCTTAGATCAGTAGCCAGAAT
Source organism: Agriotes lineatus (assembly GCA_940337035.1). NCBI lineage: Eukaryota > Metazoa > Arthropoda > Insecta > Coleoptera > Elateridae > Agriotes > Agriotes lineatus. The sequence continues at coordinate 1,625 of CALNHX010001777.1, read as the reverse complement.
GCTTACCACTGAGCTATGGAGCCCGGCTCTGATAGATAGAGATAGGGCCAACGATGATAAAAACGTGGGTGACTTGTAAGGACTCGTCAACCCCTAATATAAATAATTATTACGAGAAAATTAGTTTGGGTTTATAAGATGCAAGTCACACAAAGCCACAAATTCCTGACCTGTTCACTGTTTTTTGCCTCTAAAAGAGAAGATATGAAGAGCTTCATTTAGTATACGTTACGGAAGAAATTGAAAAAATGTTAATATACGACATCAGCTTCATGCTTTGAACGTTTCAACACATTGTATACTTCCGTATAGGGTGTTTCTAAGTCGATCGTGTGACTTCTGGGTTACATTGTAACGTAAAAGGGAGTCTAAAACTTCTGTAAGATTTTTGAAAAAACTACGGGCATGAGGAGAAAAAACCTTAGAAGAATTTTAGACTTACTTTCATGTTGCAACGTTCCTTCAGAAGTCCCAGGGTCGATTTGAGAAACACTCCGTACAATTCAAAATAAGTCGTTAGTAACCGCTACTGTCAAAGGTCGCCAATATCTTAAATTGTAACATTTTAATGTGACAGGCATTTCCGTTTGTTATTTGCCAACATTGTGTCATTGTTACTACATTAAAGCTTCCTATAGCCACAGGTCCTACTATAATTTTTAGATGATTTATTAACAAATATACGAGGTGCTCTACCTTGAGTGCATAATGAGATAATCGATAGAATATATATTTTTTATTTGAACATCCTGTATCTCGGAAACGGTGCATTTTCAGGTATATGTCTATTAAAACTTTTTTTTTATCCAAGAATACGCTGGTTAAGTATTATACAATCAATATGGGACACCCTGAATAAATTCTTCTCTGCTACTCCAATCTTAAACGAATATCAAATATAAGAGCAATACATTATTCCATATAACAAATGTTGGCAGCAGATCCTCTGATTTTTCATGTCGTACAATATGAATACAATAATTTCATTGATAAAAAGACGAAATATTTGTTTTAAATTCGAAAAATGCTGTTCTTGTTCCATTCAGACTAAGTAAATAAATTTTATGAAACGAGTACCATAAACGTCTCATAATAGAAATTGTGGAAATAAGTTGTAGGTCTAGCCAGGATCGTATTTTGTCCGCTGCGTAATCTAAAATACACATGCCAAGTTGTTTCATTGAATGGAATGCAATAGAGTTTGTGTGCGGATTCTGACTGCAATAAAACGCTTGCAGTTTATTAAACGCTTTTTATTTTCGATACTGTGTTGAATTTCTGAGCTGTCAGTGAAAAATCCACTAAGGTAAATAACGAGTAACAGAGTCCACTTTGACTATTTCCCTATGATGGGCAACCGAAAAACGTCCAAACAAAGTTCCACATATAAATCGTCGCAAGCTGGAGGCGATAATTAAATTCATGTCATTTGCAGTCCAATCTACAGGGGTCACAGTTTAGATCATAGATTATTTTTTGCCATAACGTGCGAGTTGTCACGTGTTGAATGAGTTTTGTCCTGACAAATCTGCTAGGCAATGCCCCCAGGACTAATACGGCCAAATTTTAATCCTGCGCTGTAACTGTGTTTGCTTTACGATTGCGTCCCCAATTTGGGACACTAA